>JBBDHG010000078.1:777500-1377500 GCA_037951165.1 Lophius americanus
CGCCACTCTGCTTTTGACCACCCCAGATGGGACTTGAACCCACAATCCCTGGCTTAGGAGGCCAGTGCCTTATCCATTAGGCCACTGGGGCTATGAGGTTAGACAACAATCAGTGGTGTGCAGGTACAGCCTGGTCCATTCCACAGCAGCAATCAAGTAAGTCCCATCCGTTGTTTTGAGGTGTCATGACAATGGCACTGATGCTGCTGTGGCAGTGAAAGGGACACTTAATGACGACGACTAGAAACCAGTTTAACCTGAATCAAAACTGAAGACCAAAAAGTGTGACATTGTGGAAATGTGAGACAAAACATGATAAACTTTCGTTAAACAGGATATTTTCCAAATATTTCTTCTCAACATTTTCCATATCAGAATACTCAGAGCTGATGTTATAGGGGCTATTTGTGTTTTGTTCAGTATCTTCATCCCGATTACTCAGATTAACTGCTGGCTGGTGACATACAGCAATCAAGGGAATTATGAGAGTCTTCTGCAAATATTTTTACAATATGCACCAAATGTACACCACATGGATGTACTTCTTGAAGCAATGAAAGCTTGTGTTGACGGATATATCCTGTTACTTTGATTAGACTGCAACGTGCCGTGCTACTTGAAGCAAAATGAGCTAGCAGAGGATGGTTTCGATCCATCGACCTCTGGGTTATGGGCCCAGCACGCTTCCGCTGCGCCACTCTGCTTTTGACCACCCCAGATGGGACTCAAACCCACAATCCCTGGCTTAGGAAGCCAGTGCCTTATCCATTAGGCCACTGGGGCTATGAGGTTAGACAACAATCATTGGTGTGGAGGTACAGCCTGGTCCATTCCACAGCAGCAATCCAGTAAGTCCCATTCGTTGTTTTGAGGTGTCATGACAATGGCACTGATGCTGCTGTGGCAGTGAAAGGGACACTTAATGACGACGACTAGAAACCAGTTTAACCTGAATCAAAACTGAAGACCAAAAACTCTGACATTGTGGAAATGTGAGACAAAACATGATAAACATTTGTTAAACAGGATATTTTCCAAATATTTCTTCTCAACATTTTCCTTATCGGAATGCTCAGAGCTTATTTTATAGGGGCTATTTGTGTTTTTGTTCAGTATCTTCATCCCAATTACTCAGGTTAACTGCTGGCTGGTAACATACAGCAATCAAGGGAATTATGAGAGTCTTCTGCAAATATTTTTACAATATGCACCAAATGTAGACCACATGGATGTACTTCTTGAAGCAATGAAAGCTTGTGTTGACTGATATATCCTGTTACTTTGATTAGACTGCAACGTGCTGTGCTACTTGAAGCAAAATGAGATAGTAGAGGATGGTTTCGATCCATCGACCTCTGGGTTATGGGCCCAGCACGCTTCCGCTGCGCCACTCTGCTTTCAGATATCCCAAGACTGGACTTGAACCTGCAGTCCCTGGCTTAGGAGACCAGTGCCTTATCCATTAGGCCACAATGTTTGACAATGACCAGTGGTGTGGAGGATCAACCAGCTCCACTCCACAGTAGCACTCCAGGAAGTGCCATTCGTTGTTTTGAGGTGTCATGACAATGATGCTACTGTTGCATTGAAAGGGACACTTAATGATGATGACCAGAAACAACCTTAATATACACCTCATGGATGTACTTCTTGAAGCAATGAGAGCTTGTGTTGGCTGATATATCCTGTTACTTTGATTAGACTGCAACATGCTGTGCTACTTGAAGCAAAATGAGCTAGCAGAGGGTGGTTTCGATCCATCGACCTCTGGGTTATGGGCCCAGCACGCTTCCGCTGCGCCACTCTGCTTTTGACCACCCCAGATGGGACTCGAACCCACAATCCCTGGCTTAGGAGGCCAGTGCCTTATCCATTAGGCCACTGGGGCTATGAGGTTAGACAACAATCATTGGTGTGGAGGTACAGCCTGGTCCATTCCACAGCAGCAATCCAGTAAGTCCCATTCGTTGTTTTGAGGTGTCATGACAATGGCACTGATGCTGCTGTGGCAGTGAAAGGGACACTTAATGACGACGACTAGAAACCAGTTTAACCTGAATCAAAACTGAAGACCAAAAACTCTGACATTGTGGAAATGTGAGACAAAACATGATAAACATTTGTTAAACAGGATATTTTCCAAATATTTCTTCTCAACATTTTCCATATCAGAATGCTCAGAGCTGATTTTATAGGGGCTATTTGTGTTTTTGTTCAGTATCTTCATCCCAATTACTCAGGTTAACTGCTGGCTGGTAACATACAGCAATCAAGGGAATTATGAGAGTCTTCTGCAAATATTTTTACAATATGCACCAAATGTAGACCACATGGATGTACTTCTTGAAGCAATGAGAGCTTGTGTTGACTGATATATCCTGTTACTTTGATTAGACTGCAACGTGCTGTGCTACTTGAAGCAAAATGAGCTAGCAGAGGATGGTTTCGATCCATCGACCTCTGGGTTATGGGCCCAGCACGCTTCCGCTGCGCCACTCTGCTTTTGACCACCCCAGATGGGACTCGAACCCACAATCCCTGGCTTAGGAGGCCAGTGCCTTATCCATTAGGCCACTGGGGCTATGAGGTTAGACAACAATCAGTGGTGTGGAGGTACAGCCTGGTCCATTCCACAGCAGCAATCCAGTAAGTCCCATTCGTTGTTTTGAGGTGTCATGACAATGGCACTGATGCTGCTGTGGCAGTGAAAGGGACACTTAATGACGACGACTAGAAACCAGTTTAACCTGAATCAAAACTGAAGACCAAAAACTCTGACATTGTGGAAATGTGAGACAAAACATGATAAACATTTGTTAAACAGGATATTTTCCAAATATTTCTTCTCAACATTTTCCTTATCAGAATGCTCATAGCTGATTTTATAGGGGCTATTTGTGTTTTTGTTCAGTATCTTCATCCCAATTAATCAGGTTAACTGCTGGCTGGTAACATACAGCACTCAAGGGAATTATGAGAGTCTTCTGCAAATATTTTTACAATATGCACCAAATGTAGACCACATGGATGTACTTCTTGAAGCAATGAAAGCTTGTGTTGACTGATATATCCTGTTACTTTGATTAGACTGCGACGTGCTGTGCTACTTGAAGCAAAATGAGCTAGCAGAGGATTGTTTCGATCCATCGACCTCTGGGTTATGGGCCCAGCACACTTCCGCTGCGCCACTCTGCTTTCAGATATCCCAAGACTGGACTTGAACCTGCAGTCCCTGGCTTAGGAGACCAGTGCCTTATCCATTAGGCCACAATGTTTGACAATGACCATTGGTGTGGAGGATCAACCAGCTCCACTCCACAGTAGCACTCCAGGAAGTGCCATTCGTTGTTTTGAGGTGTCATGACAATGATGCTACTGTTGCATTGAAAGGGACACTTACTGATTATGACCAGAAACAACCTTAATATACACCTCATGGATGTACTTCTTGAAGCAATGAGAGCTTGTGTTGACAGATACATCCTGCTACTTTGATTAGACTGCAACATGCTGTGCTACTTGAAGTAAAATGAGCTAGCAGAGGATGGTTTCGATCCATCGACCTCTGGGTTATGGGCCCAGCACGCTTCCGCTGCGCCACTCTGCTTTTGACCACCCCAGATGGGACTTGAACCCACAATCCCTGGCTTAGGAGGCCAGTGCCTTATCCATTAGGCCACTGGGGCTATGAGGTAAGACAACAATCAGTGGTGTGGAGGTACAGCCTGGTCCATTACGCAGCAGGAATCCAGTAAGTCCCTTTCGTTGTTTTGAGGTGTCATGACAATGGCACTGATGCTACTGTGGCAGTGAAAGGGACACTTAATGACGACCACTAGAAACCAGTTTAACCTGAATCAAAACTGAAGACCAAAAACTCTGACATTGTGGAAATGTGAGACAAAACATGATAAACATTTGTTAAACAGGATATTTTTGAAATATATCTTCTCAACATTTTCCATATCAGAATGCTCAGAGCTGATGTTATAGGGGCTATTTGTGTTTTGTTCAGTATCTTCATCCCGATTACTCAGGTTAACTGTTGGCTGGTAACATACAGCAATCAAGGGAATTATGAGAGTCTTCTGCAAATATTTTTACAATATGCACCAAATGTAGACCACATGGATGTACTTCTTGAAGCAATGAAAGCTTGTGTTGACTGATATATCCTGTTACTTTGATTAGACTGCAACGTGCTGTGCTACTTGAAGCAAAATGAGCTAGCAGAGGATGGTTTCGATCCATCGACCTCTGGGTTATGGGCCCAGCACGCTTCCGCTGCGCCACTCTGCTTTCAGATATCCCAAGACTGGACTTGAACCTGCAGTCCCTGGCTTAGGAGACCAGTGCCTTATCCATTAGGCCACAATGTTTGACAATGACCAGTGGTGTGGAGGATCAACCAGCTCCACTCCACAGTAGCACTCCAGGAAGTGCCATTCGTTGTTTTGAGGTGTCATAACAATGATGCTACTGTTGCATTGAAAGGGACACTTAATGATGATGACCAGAAACAACCTTAATATACACCTCATGGATGTACTTCTTGAAGCAATGAGAGCTTGTGTTGGCTGATATATCCTGTTACTTTGATTAGACTGCAACATGCTGTGCTACTTGAAGCAAAATGAGCTAGCAGAGGATGGTTTCGATCCATCGACCTCTGGGTTATGGGCCCAGCACGCTTCCGCTGCGCCACTCTGCTTTTGACCACCCCAGATGGGACTCGAACCCACAATCCCTGGCTTAGGAGGCCAGTGCCTTATCCATTAGGCCACTGGGGCTATGAGGTTAGACAAAAATCATTGGTGTGGAGGTACAGCCTGGTCCATTCCACAGCAGCAATCCAGTAAGTCCCATTCGTTGTTTTGAGGTGTCATGACAATGGCACTGATGCTACTGTGGCAGTGAAAGGGACACTTAATGACGACGACTAGAAACCAGTTTAACCTGAATCAAAACTGAAGACCAAAAACTCTGACATTGTGGAAATGTGAGACAAAACATGATAAACATTTGTTAAACAGGATATTTTTGAAATATATCTTCTCAACATTTTCCATATCAGAATGCTCAGAGCTGATGTTATAGGGGCTATTTGTGTTTTGTTCAGTATCTTCATCCCGATTACTCAGGTTAACTGTTGGCTGGTAACATACAGCAATCAAGGGAATTATGAGAGTCTTCTGCAAATATTTTTACAATATGCACCAAATGTAGACCACATGGATGTACTTCTTGAAGCAATGAAAGCTTGTGTTGACTGATATATCCTGTTACTTTGATTAGACTGCAACGTGCTGTGCTACTTGAAGCAAAATGAGCTAGCAGAGGATGGTTTCGATCCATCGACCTCTGGGTTATGGGCCCAGCACGCTTCCGCTGCGCCACTCTGCTTTCAGATATCCCAAGACTGGACTTGAACCTGCAGTCCCTGGCTTAGGAGACCAGTGCCTTATCCATTAGGCCACAATGTTTGACAATGACCAGTGGTGTGGAGGATCAACCAGCTCCACTCCACAGTAGCACTCCAGGAAGTGCCATTCGTTGTTTTGAGGTGTCATGACAATGATGCTACTGTTGCATTGAAAGGGACACTTAATGATGATGACCAGAAACAACCTTAATATACACCTCATGGATGTACTTCTTGAAGCAATGAGAGCTTGTGTTGGCTGATATATCCTGTTACTTTGATTAGACTGCAACATGCTGTGCTACTTGAAGCAAAATGAGCTAGCAGAGGATGGTTTCGATCCATCGACCTCTGGGTTATGGGCCCAGCACACTTCCGCTGCGCCACTCTGCTTTTGACCACCCCAGATGGAACTCGAACCCACAATCCCTGGCTTAGGAGGCCAGTGCCTTATCCATTAGGCCACTGGGGCTATGAGGTTAGACAACAATCATTGGTGTGGAGGTACAGCCTGGTCCATTCCACAGCAGCAATCCAGTAAGTCCCATTCGTTGTTTTGAGGTGTCATGACAATGGCACTGATGCTGCTGTGGCAGTGAAAGGGACACTTAATGACGACGACTAGAAACCAGTTTAACCTGAATCAAAACTGAAGACCAAAGACTCTGACATTGTGGAAATGTGAGACAAAACATGATAAACATTTGTTAAACAGGATATTTTCCAAATATTTCTTCTCAACATTTTCCATATCAGAATGCTCAGAGCTGATTTTATAGGGGCTATTTTTGTTTTTTTTCAGTATCTTCATCCCAATTACTCAGGTTAACTGCTGGCTGGTAACATACAGCAATCAAGGGAATTATGAGAGTCTTCTGCAAATATTTTTACAATATGCACCAAATGTAGACCACATGGATGTACTTCTTGAAGCAATGAAAGCTTGTGTTGACTGATATATCCTGTTACTTTGATTAGACTGCGACGTGCTGTGCTACTTGAAGCAAAATGAGCTAGCAGAGGATGGTTTCGATCCATCGACCTCTGGGTTATGGGCCCAGCACGCTTCCGCTGCGCCACTCTGCTTTCAGATATCCCAAGACTGGACTTGAACCTGCAGTCCCTGGCTTAGGAGACCAGTGCCTTATCCATTAGGCCACAATGTTTGACAATGACCAGTGGTGTGGAGGATCAACCAGCTCCACTCCACAGTAGCACTCCAGGAAGTGCCATTCGTTGTTTTGAGGTGTCATGACAATGATGCTACTGTTGCATTGAAAGGGACACTTAATGATGATGACCAGAAACAACCTTAATAAACACCTCATGGATGTACTTCTTGAAGCAATGAGAGCTTGTGTTGGCTGATATATCCTGTTACTTTGATTAGACTGCAACATGCTGTGCTACTTGAAGCAAAATGAGCTAGCAGAGGATGGTTTCGATCCATCGACCTCTGGGTTATGGGCCCAGCACGCTTCCGCTGCGCCACTCTGCTTTTGACCACCCCAGATGGGACTCGAACCCACAATCCCTGGCTTAGGAGGCCAGTGCCTTATCCATTAGGCCACTGGGGCTATGAGGTTAGACAAAAATCATTGGTGTGGAGGTACAGCCTGGTCCATTCCACAGCAGCAATCCAGTAAGTCCCATTCGTTGTTTTGAGGTGTCATGACAATGGCACTGATGCTACTGTGGCAGTGAAAGGGACACTTAATGACGACGACTAGAAACCAGTTTAACCTGAATCAAAACTGAAGACCAAAAACTCTGACATTGTGGAAATGTGAGACAAAACATGATAAACATTTGTTAAACAGGATATTTTCCAAATATTTCTTCTCAACATTTTCCTTATCAGAATGCTCAGAGCTGATTTTATAGGGGCTATTTGTGTTTTTGTTCAGTATCTTCATCCCAATTACTCAGGTTAACTGCTGGCTGGTAACATACAGCAATCAAGGGAATTATGAGAGTCTTCTGCAAATATTTTTACAATATGCACCAAATGTAGACCACATGGATGTACTTCTTGAAGCAATGAAAGCTTGTGTTGACTGATATATCCTGTTACTTTGATTAGACTGCGACGTGCTGTGCTACTTGAAGCAAAATGAGCTAGCAGAGGATGGTTTCGATCCATCGACCTCTGGGTTATGGGCCCAGCACGCTTCCGCTGCGCCACTCTGCTTTCAGATATCCCAAGACTGGACTTGAACCTGCAGTCCCTGGCTTAGGAGACCAGTGCCTTATCCATTAGGCCACAATGTTTGACAATGACCAGTGGTGTGGAGGATCAACCAGCTCCACTCCACAGTAGCACTCCAGGAAGTGCCATTCGTTGTTTTGAGGTGTCATGACAATGATGCTACTGTTGCATTGAAAGGGACACTTACTGATTATGACCAGAAACAACCTTAATATACACCTCATGGATGTACTTCTGGAAGCAATGAGAGCTTGTGTTGACAGATACATCCTGCTACTTTGATTAGACTGCAACATGCTGTGCTACTTGAAGCAAAACAAGCTAGCAGAGGATGGTTTCGATCCATCGACCTCTGGGTTATGGGCCCAGCACGCTTCCGCTGCGCCACTCTGCTTTTGACCACCCCAGATGGGACTCGAACCCACAATCCCTGGCTTAGGAGGCCAGTGCCTTATCCATTAGGCCACTGGGGCTATGAGGTTAGACAACAATCAGTGGTGTGGAGGTACAGCCTGGTCCATTACGCAGCAGCAATCCAGTTAGTCCCTTTCGTTGTTTTGAGGTGTCATGACAATGGCACTGATGCTACTGTGGCAGTGAAAGGGACACTTAATGACGACGACTAGAAACCAGTTTAACCTGAATCAAAACTGAAGACCAAAAAGTGTGACATTGTGGAAATGTGAGACAAAACATGATAAACTTTTGTTAAACAGGATATTTTCCAAATATTTCTTCTCAACATTTTCCATATCAGAATGCTCAGAGCTGATGTTATAGGGGCTATTTGTGTTTTTGTTCAGTATCTTCATCCCGATTACTCAGGTTAACTGTTGGCTGGTAACATACAGCAATCAAGGGAATTATGAGAGTCTTCTGCAAATATTTTTACAATATGCACCAAATGTAGACCACATGGATGTACTTCTTGAAGCAATGAAAGCTTGTGTTGACTGATATATCCTGTTACTTTGATTAGACTGCAACGTGCTGTGCTACTTGAAGTAAAATGAGCTAGCAGAGGATGGTTTCGATCCATCGACCTCTGGGTTATGGGCCCAGCACGCTTCCGCTGCGCCACTCTGCTTTTGACCACCCCAGATGGGACTTGAACCCACAATCCCTGGCTTAGGAGGCCAGTGCCTTATCCATTAGGCCACTGGGGCTATGAGGTTAGACAACAATCATTGGTGTGGAGCTACAGCCTGGTCCATTCCACAGCAGCAATCCAGTAAGTCCCATTCGTTGTTTGGAGGTGTCATGACAATGGCACTGATGCTGCTGTGGCAGTGAAAGGGACACTTAATGACGACGACTAGAAACCAGTTTAACCTGAATCAAAACTGAAGACCAAAAACTCTGACATTGTGGAAATGTGAGACAAAACATGATAAACATTTGTTAAACAGGATATTTTCCAAATATTTCTTCTCAACATTTTCCATATCAGAATGCTCAGAGCTGATTTTATAGGGGCTATTTGTGTTTTTGTTCAGTATCTTCATCCCAATTACTCAGGTTAACTACTGGCTGGTAACATACAGCAATCAAGGGAATTATGAGAGTCTTCTGCAAATATTTTTACAATATGCACCAAATGTAGACCACATGGATGTACTTCTTGAAGCAATGAAAGCTTGTGTTGACTGATATATCCTGTTACTTTGATTAGACTGCAACGTGCTGTGCTACTTGAAGCAAAATGAGCTAGCAGAGGATGGTTTCGATCCATCGACCTCTGGGTTATGGGCCCAGCACGCTTCCGCTGCGCCACTCTGCTTTCAGATATCCCAAGACTGGACTTGAACCTGCAGTCCCTGGCTTAGGAGACCAGTGCCTTATCCATTAGGCCACAATGTTTGACAATGACCATTGGTGTGGAGGATCAACCAGCTCCACTCCACAGTAGCACTCCAGGAAGTGCCATTCGTTGTTTTGAGGTGTCATGACAATGATGCTACTGTTGCATTGAAAGGGACACTTACTGATTATGACCAGAAACAACCTTAATATACACCTCATGGATGTACTTCTTGAAGCAATGAAAGCTTGTGTTGACAGATACATCCTGCTACTTTGATTAGACTGCAACATGCTGTGCTACTTGAAGCAAAACAAGCTAGCAGAGGATGGTTTCAATCCATCGAGCTCTGGGTTATGGGCCCAGCACACTTCCGCTGCGCCACTCTGCTTTTGACCACCCCAGATGGGACTTGAACCCACAATCCCTGGCTTAGGAGGCCAGTGCCTTATCCATTAGGCCACTGGGGCTATGAGGTAAGACAACAATCAGTGGTGTGGAGGTACAGCCTGGTCCATTAAGCAGCAGGAATCCAGTAAGTCCCTTTCGTTGTTTTGAGGTGTCATGACAATGGCACTGATGCTACTGTGGCAGTGAAAGGGACACTTAATGACGACGACTAGAAACCAGTTTAACCTGAATCAAAACTGAAGACCAAAAACTCTGACATTGTGGAAATGTGAGACAAAACATGATAAACATTTGTTAAACAGGATATTTTCCAAATATTTCTTCTCAACATTTTCCTTATCAGAATGCTCAGAGCTGATTTTATAGGGGCTATTTGTGTTTTTGTTCAGTATCTTCATCCCAATTACTCAGGTTAACTGCTGGCTGGTAACATACAGCAATCAAGGGAATTATGAGAGTCTTCTGCAAATATTTTTACAATATGCACCAAATGTAGACCACATGGATGTACTTCTTGAAGCAATGAAAGCTTGTGTTGACTGATATATCCTGTTACTTTGATTAGACTGCGACGTGCTGTGCTACTTGAAGCAAAATGAGCTAGCAGAGGATGGTTTCGATCCATCGACTTCTGGGTTATGGGCCCAGCACGCTTCCGCTGCGCCACTCTGCTTTCAGATATCCCAAGACTGGACTTGAACCTGCAGTCCCTGGCTTAGGAGACCAGTGCCTTATCCATTAGGCCACAATGTTTGACAATGACCACTGGTGTGGAGGATCAACCAGCTCCACTCCACAGTAGCACTCCAGGAAGTGCCATTCGTTGTTTTGAGGTGTCATGACAATGATGCTACTGTTGCATTGAAAGGGACACTTACTGATTATGACCAGAAACAACCTTAATATACACCTCATGGATGTACTTCTTGAAGCAATGAGAGCTTGTGTTGACAGATACATCCTGCTACTTTGATTAGACTGCAACATGCTGTGCTACTTGAAGCAAAACAAGCTAGCAGAGGATGGTTTCGATCCATCGACCTCTGGGTTATGGGCCCAGCACGCTTCCGCTGCGCCACTCTGCTTTTGACCACCCCAGATGGGACTCGAACCCACAATCCCTGGCTTAGAAGGCCAGTGCCTTATCCATTAGGCCACTGGGGCTATGAGGTTAGACAACAATCAGTGGTGTGGAGGTACAGCCTGGTCCATTACGCAGCAGCAATCCAGTTAGTCCCTTTCGTTGTTTTGAGGTGTCATGACAATGGCACTGATGCTACTGTGGCAGTGAAAGGGACACTTAATGACGACGACTAGAAACCAGTTTAACCTGAATCAAAACTGAAGACCAAAAAGTGTGACATTGTGGAAATGTGAGACAAAACATGATAAACTTTTGTTAAACAGGATATTTTCCAAATATTTCTTCTCAACATTTTCCATATCAGAATGCTCAGAGCTGATGTTATAGGGGCTATTTGTGTTTTTGTTCAGTATCTTCATCCCGATTACTCAGGTTAACTGTTGGCTGGTAACATACAGCAATCAAGGGAATTATGAGAGTCTTCTGCAAATATTTTTACAATATGCACCAAATGTAGACCACATGGATGTACTTCTTGAAGCAATGAAAGCTTGTGTTGACTGATATATCCTGTTACTTTGATTAGACTGCAACGTGCTGTGCTACTTGAAGTAAAATGAGCTAGCAGAGGATGGTTTCGATCCATCGACCTCTGGGTTATGGGCCCAGCACGCTTCCGCTGCGCCACTCTGCTTTTGACCACCCCAGATGGGACTTGAACCCACAATCCCTGGCTTAGGAGGCCAGTGCCTTATCCATTAGGCCACTGGGGCTATGAGGTTAGACAACAATCATTGGTGTGGAGCTACAGCCTGGTCCATTCCACAGCAGCAATCCAGTAAGTCCCATTCGTTGTTTGGAGGTGTCATGACAATGGCACTGATGCTGCTGTGGCAGTGAAAGGGACACTTAATGACGACGACTAGAAACCAGTTTAACCTGAATCAAAACTGAAGACCAAAAACTCTGACATTGTGGAAATGTGAGACAAAACATGATAAACATTTGTTAAACAGGATATTTTCCAAATATTTCTTCTCAACATTTTCCATATCAGAATGCTCAGAGCTGATTTTATAGGGGCTATTTGTGTTTTTGTTCAGTATCTTCATCCCAATTACTCAGGTTAACTACTGGCTGGTAACATACAGCAATCAAGGGAATTATGAGAGTCTTCTGCAAATATTTTTACAATATGCACCAAATGTAGACCACATGGATGTACTTCTTGAAGCAATGAAAGCTTGTGTTGACTGATATATCCTGTTACTTTGATTAGACTGCAACGTGCTGTGCTACTTGAAGCAAAATGAGCTAGCAGAGGATGGTTTCGATCCATCGACCTCTGGGTTATGGGCCCAGCACGCTTCCGCTGCGCCACTCTGCTTTCAGATATCCCAAGACTGGACTTGAACCTGCAGTCCCTGGCTTAGGAGACCAGTGCCTTATCCATTAGGCCACAATGTTTGACAATGACCATTGGTGTGGAGGATCAACCAGCTCCACTCCACAGTAGCACTCCAGGAAGTGCCATTCGTTGTTTTGAGGTGTCATGACAATGATGCTACTGTTGCATTGAAAGGGACACTTACTGATTATGACCAGAAACAACCTTAATATACACCTCATGGATGTACTTCTTGAAGCAATGAGAGCTTGTGTTGACAGATACATCCTGCTACTTTGATTAGACTGCAACATGCTGTGCTACTTGAAGCAAAACAAGCTAGCAGAGGATGGTTTCGATCCATCGACCTCTGGGTTATGGGCCCAGCACGCTTCCGCTGCGCCACTCTGCTTTTGACCACCCCAGATGGGACTTGAACCCACAATCCCTGGCTTAGGAGGCCAGTGCCTTATCCATTAGGCCACTGGGGCTATGAGGTAAGACAACAATCAGTGGTGTGGAGGTACAGCCTGGTCCATTAAGCAGCAGGAATCCAGTAAGTCCCTTTCGTTGTTTTGAGGTGTCATGACAATGGCACTGATGCTACTGGGGCAGTGAAAGGGACACTTAATGACGACGACTAGAAACCAGTTTAACCTGAATCAAAACTGAAGACCAAAAACTCTGACATTGTGGAAATGTGAGACAAAACATGATAAACATTTGTTAAACAGGATATTTTCCAAATATTTCTTCTCAACATTTTCCTTATCAGAATGCTCAGAGCTGATTTTATAGGGGCTATTTGTGTTTTTGTTCAGTATCTTCATCCCAATTACTCAGGTTAACTGCTGGCTGGTAACATACAGCAATCAAGGGAATTATGAGAGTCTTCTGCAAATATTTTTACAATATGCACCAAATGTAGACCACATGGATGTACTTCTTGAAGCAATGAAAGCTTGTGTTGACTGATATATCCTGTTACTTTGATTAGACTGCGACGTGCTGTGCTACTTGAAGCAAAATGAGCTAGCAGAGGATGGTTTCGATCCATCGACCTCTGGGTTATGGGCCCAGCACGCTTCCGCTGCGCCACTCTGCTTTCAGATATCCCAAGACTGGACTTGAACCTGCAGTCCCTGGCTTAGGAGACCAGTGCCTTATCCATTAGGCCACAATGTTTGACAATGACCAGTGGTGTGGAGGATCAACCAGCTCCACTCCACAGTAGCACTCCAGGAAGTGCCATTCGTTGTTTTGAGGTGTCATGACAATGATGCTACTGTTGCATTGAAAGGGACACTTACTGATTATGACCAGAAACAACCTTAATATACACCTCATGGATGTACTTCTTGAAGCAATGAGAGCTTGTGTTGACAGATACATCCTGCTACTTTGATTAGACTGCAACGTGCTGTGCTACTTGAAGTAAAATGAGCTAGCAGAGGATGGTTTCGATCCATCGACCTCTGGGTTATGGGCCCAGCACGCTTCCGCTGCGCCACTCTGCTTTTGACCACCCCAGATGGGACTTGAACCCACAATCCCTGGCTTAGGAGGCCAGTGCCTTATCCATTAGGCCACTGGGGCTATGAGGTAAGACAACAATCAGTGGTGTGGAGGTACAGCCTGGTCCATTACGCAGCAGGAATCCAGTAAGTCCCTTTCGTTGTTTTGAGGTGTCATGACAATGGCACTGATGCTACTGTGGCAGTGAAAGGGACACTTAATGACGACGACTAGAAACCAGTTTAACCTGAATCAAAACTGAAGACCAAAAACTCTGACATTGTGGAAATGTGAGACAAAACATGATAAACATTTGTTAAACAGGATATTTTCGAAATATATCTTCTCAACATTTTCCATATCAGAATGCTCAGAGCTGATGTTATAGGGGCTATTTGTGTTTTGTTCAGTATCTTCATCCCGATTACTCAGGTTAACTGTTGGCTGGTAACATACAGCAATCAAGGGAATTATGAGAGTCTTCTGCAAATATTTTTACAATATGCACCAAATGGATGTACTTCTTGAAGCAATGAAAGCTTGTGTTGACTGATATATCCTGTTACTTTGATTAGACTGCAACGTGCTGTGCTACTTGAAGCAAAATGAGCTAGCAGAGGATGGTTTCGATCCATCGACCTCTGGGTTATGGGCCCAGCACGCTTCCGCTGCGCCACTCTGCTTTCAGATATCCCAAGACTGGACTTGAACCTGCAGTCCCTGGCTTAGGAGACCAGTGCCTTATCCATTAGGCCACAATGTTTGACAATGACCATTGGTGTGGAGGATCAACCAGCTCCACTCCACAGTAGCACTCCAGGAAGTGCCATTCGTTGTTTTGAGGTGTCATGACAATGATGCTACTGTTGCATTGAAAGGGACACTTACTGATTATGACCAGAAACAACCTTAATATACACCTCATGGATGTACTTCTTGAAGCAATGAGAGCTTGTGTTGACAGATACATCCTGCTACTTTGATTAGACTGCAACATGCTGTGCTACTTGAAGCAAAACAAGCTAGCAGAGGATGGTTTCGATCCATCGACCTCTGGGTTATGGGCCCAGCACGCTTCCGCTGCGCCACTCTGCTTTTGACCACCCCAGATGGGACTTGAACCCACAATCCCTGGCTTAGGAGGCCAGTGCCTTATCCATTAGGCCACTGGGGCTATGAGGTAAGACAACAATCAGTGGTGTGGAGGTACAGCCTGGTCCATTAAGCAGCAGGAATCCAGTAAGTCCCTTTCGTTGTTTTGAGGTGTCATGACAATGGCACTGATGCTACTGTGGCAGTGAAAGGGACACTTAATGACGACGACTAGAAACCAGTTTAACCTGAATCAAAACTGAAGACCAAAAACTCTGACATTGTGGAAATGTGAGACAAAACATGATAAACATTTGTTAAACAGGATATTTTCCAAATATTTCTTCTCAACATTTTCCTTATCAGAATGCTCAGAGCTGATTTTATAGGGGCTATTTGTGTTTTTGTTCAGTATCTTCATCCCAATTACTCAGGTTAACTGCTGGCTGGTAACATACACCAATCAAGGGAATTATGAGAGTCTTCTGCAAATATTTTTACAATATGCACCAAATGTAGACCACATGGATGTACTTCTTGAAGCAATGAAAGCTTGTGTTGACTGATATATCCTGTTACTTTGATTAGACTGCGACGTGCTGTGCTACTTGAAGCAAAATGAGCTAGCAGAGGATGGTTTCGATCCATCGACCTCTGGGTTATGGGCCCAGCACGCTTCCGCTGCGCCACTCTGCTTTCAGATATCCCAAGACTGGACTTGAACCTGCAGTCCCTGGCTTAGGAGACCAGTGCCTTATCCATTAGGCCACAATGTTTGACAATGACCACTGGTGTGGAGGATCAACCAGCTCCACTCCACAGTAGCACTCCAGGAAGTGCCATTCGTTGTTTTGAGGTGTCATGACAATGATGCTACTGTTGCATTGAAAGGGACACTTACTGATTATGACCAGAAACAACCTTAATATACACCTCATGGATGTACTTCTTGAAGCAATGAGAGCTTGTGTTGACAGATACATCCTGCTACTTTGATTAGACTGCAACATGCTGTGCTACTTGAAGCAAAACAAACTAGCAGAGGATGGTTTCGATCCATCGACCTCTGGGTTATGGGCCCAGCACGCTTCCGCTGCGCCACTCTGCTTTTGACCACCCCAGATGGGACTCGAACCCACAATCCCTGGCTTAGGAGGCCAGTGCCTTATCCATTAGGCCACTGGGGCTATGAGGTTAGACAACAATCAGTGGTGTGGAGGTACAGCCTGGTCCATTACGCAGCAGCAATCCAGTTAGTCCCTTTCGTTGTTTTGAGGTGTCATGACAATGGCACTGATGCTACTGTGGCAGTGAAAGGGACACTTAATGACGACGACTAGAAACCAGTTTAACCTGAATCAAAACTGAAGACCAAAAAGTGTGACATTGTGGAAATGTGAGACAAAACATGATAAACTTTTGTTAAACAGGATATTTTCCAAATATTTCTTCTCAACATTTTCCATATCAGAATGCTCAGAGCTGATGTTATAGGGGCTATTTGTGTTTTTGTTCAGTATCTTCATCCCGATTACTCAGGTTAACTGTTGGCTGGTAACATACAGCAATCAAGGGAATTATGAGAGTCTTCTGCAAATATTTTTACAATATGCACCAAATGTAGACCACATGGATGTACTTCTTGAAGCAATGAAAGCTTGTGTTGACTGATATATCCTGTTACTTTGATTAGACTGCAACGTGCTGTGCTACTTGAAGTAAAATGAGCTAGCAGAGGATGGTTTCGATCCATCGACCTCTGGGTTATGGGCCCAGCACGCTTCCGCTGCGCCACTCTGCTTTTGACCACCCCAGATGGGACTTGAACCCACAATCCCTGGCTTAGGAGGCCAGTGCCTTATCCATTAGGCCACTGGGGCTATGAGGTAAGACAACAATCAGTGGTGTGGAGGTCCAGCCTGGTCCATTAAGCAGCAGGAATCCAGTAAGTCCCTTTCGTTGTTTTGAGGTGTCATGACAATGGCACTGATGCTACTGTGGCAGTGAAAGGGACACTTAATGACGACGACTAGAAACCAGTTTAACCTGAATCAAAACTGAAGACCAAAAACTCTGACATTGTGGAAATGTGAGACAAAACATGATAAACATTTGTTAAACAGGATATTTTCGAAATATATCTTCTCAACATTTTCCATATCAGAATGCTCAGAGCTGATGTTATAGGGGCTATTTGTGTTTTGTTCAGTATCTTCCCGATTACTCAGGTTAACTGTTGGCTGGTAACATACAGCAATCAAGGGAATTATGAGAGTCTTCTGCAAATATTTTTACAATATGCACCAAATGGATGTACTTCTTGAAGCAATGAAAGCTTGTGTTGACTGATATATCCTGTTACTTTGATTAGACTGCAACGTGCTGTGCTACTTGAAGCAAAATGAGCTAGCAGAGGATGGTTTCGATCCATCGACCTCTGGGTTATGGGCCCAGCACGCTTCCGCTGCGCCACTCTGCTTTCAGATATCCCAAGACTGGACTTGAACCTGCAGTCCCTGGCTTAGGAGACCAGTGCCTTATCCATTAGGCCACAATGTTTGACAATGACCACTGGTGTGGAGGATCAACCAGCTCCACTCCACAGTAGCACTCCAGGAAGTGCCATTCGTTGTTTTGAGGTGTCATGACAATGATGCTACTGTTGCATTGAAAGGGACACTTACTGATTATGACCAGAAACAACCTTAATATACACCTCATGGATGTACTTCTTGAAGCAATGAGAGCTTGTGTTGACAGATACATCCTGCTACTTTGATTAGACTGCAACATGCTGTGCTACTTGAAGCAAAACAAACTAGCAGAGGATGGTTTCGATCCATCGACCTCTGGGTTATGGGCCCAGCACGCTTCCGCTGCGCCACTCTGCTTTTGACCACCCCAGATGGGACTCGAACCCACAATCCCTGGCTTAGGAGGCCAGTGCCTTATCCATTAGGCCACTGGGGCTATGAGGTTAGACAACAATCAGTGGTGTGGAGGTACAGCCTGGTCCATTACGCAGCAGCAATCCAGTTAGTCCCTTTCGTTGTTTTGAGGTGTCATGACAATGGCACTGATGCTACTGTGGCAGTGAAAGGGACACTTAATGACGACGACTAGAAACCAGTTTAACCTGAATCAAAACTGAAGACCAAAAAGTGTGACATTGTGGAAATGTGAGACAAAACATGATAAACTTTTGTTAAACAGGATATTTTCCAAATATTTCTTCTCAACATTTTCCATATCAGAATGCTCAGAGCTGATGTTATAGGGGCTATTTGTGTTTTTGTTCAGTATCTTCATCCCGATTACTCAGGTTAACTGTTGGCTGGTAACATACAGCAATCAAGGGAATTATGAGAGTCTTCTGCAAATATTTTTACAATATGCACCAAATGTAGACCACATGGATGTACTTCTTGAAGCAATGAAAGCTTGTGTTGACTGATATATCCTGTTACTTTGATTAGACTGCAACATGCTGTGCTACTTGAAGCAAAACAAGCTAGCAGAGGATGGTTTCGATCCATCGACCTCTGGGTTATGGGCCCAGCACGCTTCCGCTGCGCCACTCTGCTTTTGACCACCCCAGATGGGACTTGAACCCACAATCCCTGGCTTAGGAGGCCAGTGCCTTATCCATTAGGCCACTGGGGCTATGAGGTAAGACAACAATCAGTGGTGTGGAGGTCCAGCCTGGTCCATTAAGCAGCAGGAATCCAGTAAGTCCCTTTCGTTGTTTTGAGGTGTCATGACAATGGCACTGATGCTACTGTGGCAGTGAAAGGGACACTTAATGACGACGACTAGAAACCAGTTTAACCTGAATCAAAACTGAAGACCAAAAACTCTGACATTGTGGAAATGTGAGACAAAACATGATAAACATTTGTTAAACAGGATATTTTCGAAATATATCTTCTCAACATTTTCCATATCAGAATGCTCAGAGCTGATGTTATAGGGGCTATTTGTGTTTTGTTCAGTATCTTCCCGATTACTCAGGTTAACTGTTGGCTGGTAACATACAGCAATCAAGGGAATTATGAGAGTCTTCTGCAAATATTTTTACAATATGCACCAAATGGATGTACTTCTTGAAGCAATGAAAGCTTGTGTTGACTGATATATCCTGTTACTTTGATTAGACTGCAACGTGCTGTGCTACTTGAAGCAAAATGAGCTAGCAGAGGATGGTTTCGATCCATCGACCTCTGGGTTATGGGCCCAGCACGCTTCCGCTGCGCCACTCTGCTTTCAGATATCCCAAGACTGGACTTGAACCTGCAGTCCCTGGCTTAGGAGACCAGTGCCTTATCCATTAGGCCACAATGTTTGACAATGACCAGTGGTGTGGAGGATCAACCAGCTCCACTCCAGGAAGTGCCATTCGTTGTTTTGAGGTGTCATGACAATGATGCTACTGTTGCATTGAAAGGGACACTTAATGATGATGACCAGAAACAACCTTAATATACACCTCATGGATGTACTTCTTGAAGCAATGAGAGCTTGTGTTGGCTGATATATCCTGTTACTTTGATTAGACTGCAACATGCTGTGCTACTTGAAGCAAAAGGAGCTAGCAGAGGATGGTTTCGATCCATCGACCTCTGGGTTATGGGCCCAGCACGCTTCCGCTGCGCCACTCTGCTTTTGACCACCCCAGATGGGACTCGAACCCACAATCCCTGGCTTAGGAGGCCAGTGCCTTATCCATTAGGCCACTGGGGCTATGAGGTTAGACAACAATCATTGGTGTGGAGGTACAGCCTGGTCCATTCCACAGCAGCAATCCAGTAAGTCCCATTCGTTGTTTTGAGGTGTCATGACAATGGCACTGATGCTGCTGTGGCAGTGAAAGGGACACTTAATGACGACGACTAGAAACCAGTTTAACCTGAATCAAAACTGAAGACCAAAAACTCTGACATTGTGGAAATGTGAGACAAAACATGATAAACATTTGTTAAACAGGATATTTTCCAAATATTTCTTCTCAACATTTTCCATATCAGAATGCTCAGAGCTGATGTTATAGGGGCTATTTGTGTTTTTGTTCAGTATCTTCATCCCAATTACTCAGGTTAACTGCTGGCTGGTAACATACAGCAATCAAGGGAATTATGAGAGTCTTCTGCAAATATTTTTACAATATGCACCAAATGTAGACCACATGGATGTACTTCTTGAAGCAATGAAAGCTTGTGTTGACTGATATATCCTGTTACTTTGATTAGACTGCAACGTGCTGTGCTACTTGAAGCAAAATGAGCTAGCAGAGGATGGTTTCGATCCATCGACCTCTGGGTTATGGGCCCAGCACGCTTCCGCTGCGCCACTCTGCTTTCAGATATCCCAAGACTGGACTTGAACCTGCAGTCCCTGGCTTAGGAGACCAGTGCCTTATCCATTAGGCCACAATGTTTGACAATGACCAGTGGTGTGGAGGATCAACCAGCTCCACTCCACAGTAGCACTCCAGGAAGTGCCATTCGTTGTTTTGAGGTGTCATGACAATGATGCTACTGTTGCATTGAAAGGGACACTTACTGATTATGACCAGAAACAACCTTAATATACACCTCATGGATGTACTTCTTGAAGCAATGAGAGCTTGTGTTGACAGATACATCCTGCTACTTTGATTAGACTGCAACATGCTGTGCTACTTGAAGTAAAACGAGCTAGCAGAGGATGGTTTCGATCCATCGACCTCTGGGTTATGGGCCCAGCACGCTTCCGCTGCGCCACTCTGCTTTTGACCACCCCAGATGGGACTTGAACCCACAATCCCTGGCTTAGGAGGCCAGTGCCTTATCCATTAGGCCACTGGGGCTATGAGGTTAGACAACAATCATTGGTGTGGAGGTACAGCCTGGTCCATTCCACAGCAGCAATCCAGTAAGTCCCATTCGTTGTTTTGAGGTGTCATGACAATGGCACTGATGCTGCTGTGGCAGTGAAAGGGACACTTAATGACGACGACTAGAAACCAGTTTAACCTGAATCAAAACTGAAGACCAAAAACTCTGACATTGTGGAAATGTGAGACAAAACATGATAAACATTTGTTAAACAGGATATTTTCCAAATATTTCTTCTCAACATTTTCCATATCAGAATGCTCAGAGCTGATTTTATAGGGGCTATTTGTGTTTTTGTTCAGTATCTTCATCCCAATTACTCAGGTTAACTGCTGGCTGGTAACATACAGCAATCAAGGGAATTATGAGAGTCTTCTGCAAATATTTTTACAATATGCACCAAATGTAGACCACATGGATGTACTTCTTGAAGCAATGAAAGCTTGTGTTGACTGATATATCCTGTTACTTTGATTAGACTGCAACGTGCTGTGCTACTTGAAGCAAAATGAGCTAGCAGAGGATGGTTTCGATCCATCGACCTCTGGGTTATGGGCCCAGCACGCTTCCGCTGCGCCACTCTGCTTTCAGATATCCCAAGACTGGACTTGAACCTGCAGTCCCTGGCTTAGGAGACCAGTGCCTTATCCATTAGGCCACAATGTTTGACAATGACCAGTGGTGTGGAGGATCAACCAGCTCCACTCCACAGTAGCACTCCAGGAAGTGCCATTCGTTGTTTTGAGGTGTCATGACAATGATGCTACTGTTGCATTGAAAGGGACACTTACTGATTATGACCAGAAACAACCTTAATATACACCTCATGGATGTACTTCTTGAAGCAATGAGAGCTTGTGTTGACAGATACATCCTGCTACTTTGATTAGACTGCAACATGCTGTGCTACTTGAAGCAAAACAAGCTAGCAGAGGATGGTTTCGATCCATCGACCTCTGGGTTATGGGCCCAGCACGCTTCCGCTGCGCCACTCTGCTTTTGACCACCCCAGATGGGACTTGAACCCACAATCCCTGGCTTAGGAGGCCAGTGCCTTATCCATTAGGCCACTGGGGCTATGAGGTAAGACAACAATCAGTGGTGTGGAGGTACAGCCTGGTCCATTAAGCAGCAGGAATCCAGTAAGTCCCTTTCGTTGTTTTGAGGTGTCATGACAATGGCACTGATGCTACTGTGGCAGTGAAAGGGACACTTAATGACGACGACTAGAAACCAGTTTAACCTGAATCAAAACTGAAGACCAAAAACTCTGACATTGTGGAAATGTGAGACAAAACATGATAAACATTTGTTAAACAGGATATTTTCCAAATATATCTTCTCAACATTTTCCATATCAGAATGCTCAGAGCTGATGTTATAGGGGCTATTTGTGTTTTGTTCAGTATCTTCATCCCGATTACTCAGGTTAACTGTTGGCTGGTAACATACAGCAATCAAGGGAATTATGAGAGTCTTCTGCAAATATTTTTACAATATGCACCAAATGTAGACCACATGGATGTACTTCTAGAAGCAATGAAAGCTTGTGTTGACTGATATATCCTGTTACTTTGATTAGACTGCAACGTGCTGTGCTACTTGAAGCAAAATGAGCTAGCAGAGGATGGTTTCGATCCATCGACCTCTGGGTTATGGGCCCAGCACGCTTCCGCTGCGCCACTCTGCTTTCAGATATCCCAAGACTGGACTTGAACCTGCAGTCCCTGGCTTAGGAGACCAGTGCCTTATCCATTAGGCCACAATGTTTGACAATGACCAGTGGTGTGGAGGATCAACCAGCTCCACTCCACAGTAGCACTCCAGAAAGTGCCATTCGGTGTTTTGAGGTGTCATGACAATGATGCTACTGTTGCATTGAAAGGGACACTTAATGATGATGACCAGAAACAACCTTAATATACACCTCATGGATGTACTTCTTGAAGCAATGAAAGCTTGTGTTGACAGATACATCCTGTTACTTTGATTAGACTGCAACATGCTGTGCTACTTGAAGCAAAATGAGCTAGCAGAGGATGGTTTCGATCCATCGACCTCTGGGTTATGGGCCCAGCACGCTTCCGCTGCGCCACTCTGCTTTTGACCACCCCAGATGGGACTCGAACCCACAATCCCTGGCTTAGGAGGCCAGTGCCTTATCCATTAGGCCACTGGGGCTATGAGGTTAGACAACAATCATTGGTGTGGAGGTACAGCCTGGTCCATTCCACAGCAGCAATCCAGTAAGTCCCATTCGTTGTTTTGAGGTGTCCTGACAATGGCACTGATGCTGCTGTGGCAGTGAAAGGGACACTTAATGACGACGACTAGAAACCAGTTTAACCTGAATCAAAACTGAAGACCAAAAACTCTGACATTGTGGAAATGTGAGACAAAACATGATAAACATTTGTTAAACAGGATATTTTCCAAATATTTCTTCTCAACATTCTCCATATCAGAATGCTCAGAGCTGATTTTATAGGGGCTATTTGTGTTTTTGTTCAGTATCTTCATCCCAATTACTCAGGTTAACTGCTGGCTGGTAACATACAGCAATCAAGGGAATTATGAGAGTCTTCTGCAAATATTTTTACAATATGCACCAAATGTAGACCACATGGATGTACTTCTTGAAGCAATGAAAGCTTGTGTTGACTGATATATCCTGTTACTTTGATTAGACTGCAACGTGCTGTGCTACTTGAAGCAAAATGAGCTAGCAGAGGATGGTTTCGATCCATCGACCTCTGGGTTAAGGGCCCAGCACGCTTCCGCTGCGCCACTCTGCTTTCAGATATCCCAAGACTGGACTTGAACCTGCAGTCCCTGGCTTAGGAGACCAGTGCCTTATCCATTAGGCCACAATGTTTGACAATGACCAGTGGTGTGGAGGATCAACCAGCTCCACTCCACAGTAGCACTCCAGGAAGTGCCATTCGTTGTTTTGAGGTGTCATGACAATGATGCTACTGTTGCATTGAAAGGGACACTTAATGATGATGACCAGAAACAACCTTAATATACACCTCATGGATGTACTTCTTGAAGCAATGAAAGCTTGTGTTGGCTGATATATCCTGTTACTTTGATTAGACTGCAACATGCTGTGCTACTTGAAGCAAAATGAGCTAGCAGAGGATGGTTTCGATCCATCGACCTCTGGGTTATGGGCCCAGCACGCTTCCGCTGCGCCACTCTGCTTTTGACCACCCCAGATGGGACTCGAACCCACAATCCCTGGCTTAGGAGGCCAGTGCCTTATCCATTAGGCCACTGGGGCTATGAGGTTAGACAACAATCATTGGTGTGGAGGTACAGCCTGGTCCATTCCACAGCAGCAATCCAGTAAGTCCCATTCGTTGTTTTGAGGTGTCATGACAATGGCACTGATGCTGCTGTGGCAGTGAAAGGGACACTTAATGACGACGACTAGAAACCAGTTTAACCTGAATCAAAACTGAAGACCAAAAACTCTGACATTGTGGAAATGTGAGACAAAACATGATAAACATTTGTTAAACAGGATATTTTCCAAATATATCTTCTCAACATTTTCCATATCAGAATGCTCAGAGCTGATTTTATAGGGGCTATTTGTGTTTTTGTTAAGTATCTTCATCCCAATTACTCAGGTTAACTGCTGGCTGGTAACATACAGCAATCAAGGGAATTATGAGAGTCTTCTGCAAATATTTTTACAATATGCACCAAATGTAGACCACATGGATGTACTTCTGGAAGCAATGAAAGCTTGTGTTGACTGATATATCCTGTTACTTTGATTAGACTGCAACGTGCTGTGCTACTTGAAGCAAAATGAGCTAGCAGAGGATGGTTTCGATCCATCGACCTCTGGGTTATGGGCCCAGCACGCTTCCGCTGCGCCACTCTGCTTTCAGATATCCCAAGACTGGACTTGAACCTGCAGTCCCTGGCTTAGGAGACCAGTGCCTTATCCATTAGGCCACAATGTTTGACAATGACCAGTGGTGTGGAGGATCAACCAGCTCCACTCCACAGTAGCACTCCAGGAAGTGCCATTCGGTGTTTTGAGGTGTCATGACAATGATGCTACTGTTGCATTGAAAGGGACACTTAATGATGATGACCAGAAACAACCTTAATATACACCTCATGGATGTACTTCTTGAAGCAATGAAAGCTTGTGTTGACAGATACATCCTGTTACTTTGATTAGACTGCAACATGCTGTGCTACTTGAAGCAAAATGAGCTAGCAGAGGATGGTTTCGATCCATCGACCTCTGGGTTATGGGCCCAGCACGCTTCCGCTGCGCCACTCTGCTTTTGACCACCCCAGATGGGACTCGAACCCACAATCCCTGGCTTAGGAGGCCAGTGCCTTATCCATTAGGCCACTGGGGCTATGAGGTTAGACAACAATCATTGGTGTGGAGGTACAGCCTGGTCCATTCCACAGCAGCAATCCAGTAAGTCCCATTCGTTGTTTTGAGGTGTCATGACAATGGCACTGATGCTGCTGTGGCAGTGAAAGGGACACTTAATGACGACGACTAGAAACCAGTTTAACCTGAATCAAAACTGAAGACCAAAAACTCTGACATTGTGGAAATGTGAGACAAAACATGATAAACATTTGTTAAACAGGATATTTTCCAAATATTTCTTCTCAACATTCTCCATATCAGAATGCTCAGAGCTGATTTTATAGGGGCTATTTGTGTTTTTGTTCAGTATCTTCATCCCAATTACTCAGGTTAACTGCTGGCTGGTAACATACAGCAATCAAGGGAATTATGAGAGTCTTCTGCAAATATTTTTACAATATGCACCAAATGTAGACCACATGGATGTACTTCTTGAAGCAATGAAAGCTTGTGTTGACTGATATATCCTGTTACTTTGATTAGACTGCAACGTGCTGTGCTACTTGAAGCAAAATGAGCTAGCAGAGGATGGTTTCGATCCATCGACCTCTGGGTTAAGGGCCCAGCACGCTTCCGCTGCGCCACTCTGCTTTCAGATATCCCAAGACTGGACTTGAACCTGCAGTCCCTGGCTTAGGAGACCAGTGCCTTATCCATTAGGCCACAATGTTTGACAATGACCAGTGGTGTGGAGGATCAACCAGCTCCACTCCACAGTAGCACTCCAGGAAGTGCCATTCGTTGTTTTGAGGTGTCATGACAATGATGCTACTGTTGCATTGAAAGGGACACTTAATGATGATGACCAGAAACAACCTTAATATACACCTCATGGATGTACTTCTTGAAGCAATGAAAGCTTGTGTTGGCTGATATATCCTGTTACTTTGATTAGACTGCAACATGCTGTGCTACTTGAAGCAAAATGAGCTAGCAGAGGATGGTTTCGATCCATCGACCTCTGGGTTATGGGCCCAGCACGCTTCCGCTGCGCCACTCTGCTTTTGACCACCCCAGATGGGACTCGAACCCACAATCCCTGGCTTAGGAGGCCAGTGCCTTATCCATTAGGCCACTGGGGCTATGAGGTTAGACAACAATCATTGGTGTGGAGGTACAGCCTGGTCCATTCCACAGCAGCAATCCAGTAAGTCCCATTCGTTGTTTTGAGGTGTCATGACAATGGCACTGATGCTGCTGTGGCAGTGAAAGGGACACTTAATGACGACGACTAGAAACCAGTTTAACCTGAATCAAAACTGAAGACCAAAAACTCTGACATTGTGGAAATGTGAGACAAAACATGATAAACATTTGTTAAACAGGATATTTTCCAAATATTTCTTCTCAACATTTTCCATATCAGAATGCTCAGAGCTGATTTTATAGGGGCTATTTGTGTTTTTGTTCAGTATCTTCATCCCAATTACTCAGGTTAACTGCTGGCTGGTAACATACAGCAATCAAGGGAATTATGAGAGTCTTCTGCAAATATTTTTACAATATGCACCAAATGTAGACCACATGGATGTACTTCTTGAAGCAATGAAAGCTTGTGTTGACTGATATATCCTGTTACTTTGATTAGACTGCAACGTGCTGTGCTACTTGAAGCAAAATGAGCTAGCAGAGGATGGTTTCGATCCATCGACCTCTGGGTTATGGGCCCAGCACGCTTCCGCTGCGCCACTCTGCTTTCAGATATCCCAAGACTGGACTTGAACCTGCAGTCCCTGGCTTAGGAGACCAGTGCCTTATCCATTAGGCCACAATGTTTGACAATGACCAGTGGTGTGGAGGATCAACCAGCTCCACTCCACAGTAGCACTCCAGGAAGTGCCATTCGTTGTTTTGAGGTGTCATGACAATGATGCTACTGTTGCATTGAAAGGGACACTTAATGATGATGACCAGAAACAACCTTAATATACACCTCATGGATGTACTTCTTGAAGCAATGAGAGCTTGTGTTGGCTGATATATCCTGTTACTTTGATTAGACTGCAACATGCTGTGCTACTTGAAGCAAAATGAACTAGCAGAGGATGGTTTCGATCCATCGACCTCTGGGTTATGGGCCCAGCACGCTTCCGCTGCGCCACTCTGCTTTTGACCACCCCAGATGGGACTCGAACCCACAATCCCTGGCTTAGGAGGCCAGTGCCTTATCCATTAGGCCACTGGGGCTATGAGGTTAGACAACAATCATTGGTGTGGAGGTACAGCCTGGTCCATTCCACAGCAGCAATCCAGTAAGTCCCATTCGTTGTTTTGAGGTGTCATGACAATGGCACTGATGCTGCTGTGGCAGTGAAAGGGACACTTAATGACGACGACTAGAAACCAGTTTAACCTGAATCAAAACTGAAGACCAAAAACTCTGACATTGTGGAAATGTGAGACAAAACATGATAAACATTTGTTAAACAGGATATTTTCCAAATATATCTTCTCAACATTTTCCATATCAGAATGCTCAGAGCTGATGTTATAGGGGCTATTTGTGTTTTGTTCAGTATCTTCATCCCGATTACTCAGGTTAACTGTTGGCTGGTAACATACAGCAATCAAGGGAATTATGAGAGTCTTCTGCAAATATTTTTACAATATGCACCAAATGGATGTACTTCTTGAAGCAATGAAAGCTTGTGTTGACTGATATATCCTGTTACTTTGATTAGACTGCAACGTGCTGTGCTACTTGAAGCAAAATGAGCTAGCAGAGGATGGTTTCGATCCATCGACCTCTGGGTTATGGGCCCAGCACGCTTCCGCTGCGCCACTCTGCTTTTGACCACCCCAGATGGGACTTGAACCCACAATCCCTGGCTTAGGAGGCCAGTGCCTTATCCATTAGGCCACTGGGGCTATGAGGTTAGACAACAATCAGTGGTATGGAGGCATAGCCTGGTCCATTACGCAGCAGCAATCCAGTAAGTCCCATTCGTTGTTTTGAGGTGTCATGACAATGGCACTGATGCTACTGTGGCAGTGAAAGGGACACTTAATGACGACGACTAGAAACCAGTTTAACCTGAACCAAAACTGAAGACCAAAAACTCTGACATTGTGGAAATGTGAGACAAAACATGATAAACATTTGTTAAACAGGATATTTTCCAAATATTTCTTCTCAACATTTTCCATATCAGAATGCTCAGAGCTGATTTTATAGGGGCTATTTGTGTTTTTGTTCAGTATCTTCATCCCAATTACTCAGGTTAACTGCTGGCTGGTAACATACAGCAATCAAGGGAATTATGAGAGTCTTCTGCAAATATTTTTACAATATGCACCAAATGTAGACCACATGGATGTACTTCTGGAAGCAATGAAAGCTTGTGTTGACTGATATATCCTGTTACTTTGATTAGACTGCAACGTGCTGTGCTACTTGAAGCAAAATGAGCTAGCAGAGGATGGTTTCGATCCATCGACCTCTGGGTTATGGGCCCAGCACGCTTCCGCTGCGCCACTCTGCTTTCAGATATCCCAAGACTGGACTTGGACCTGCAGTCCATGGCTTAGGAGACCAGTGCCTTATCCATTAGGCCACAATGTTTGACAATGACCAGTGGTGTGGAGGATCAACCAGCTCCACTCCAGGAAGTGCCATTCGTTGTTTTGAGGTGTCATGACAATGATGCTACTGTTGCATTGAAAGGGACACTTAATGATGATGACCAGAAACAACCTTAATATACACCTCATGGATGTACTTCTTGAAGCAATGAAAGCTTGTGTTGGCTGATATATCCTGTTACTTTGATTAGACTGCAACATGCTGTGCTACTTGAAGCAAAATGAGCTAGCAGAGGATGGTTTCGATCCATCGACCTCTGGGTTATGGGCCCAGCACGCTTCCGCTGCGCCACTCTGCTTTTGACCACCCCAGATGGGACTCGAACCCACAATCCCTGGCTTAGGAGGCCAGTGCCTTATCCATTAGGCCACTGGGGCTATGAGGTTAGACAACAATCATTGGTGTGGAGGTACAGCCTGGTCCATTCCACAGCAGCAATCCAGTAAGTCCCATTCGTTGTTTTGAGGTGTCATGACAATGGCACTGATGCTGCTGTGGCAGTGAAAGGGACACTTAATGACGACGACTAGAAACCAGTTTAACCTGAATCAAAACTGAAGACCAAAAACTCTGACATTGTGGAAATGTGAGACAAAACATGATAAACATTTGTTAAACAGGATATTTTCCAAATATTTCTTCTCAACATTTTCCATATCAGAATGCTCAGAGCTGATTTTATAGGGGCTATTTGTGTTTTTGTTCAGTATCTTCATCCCAATTACTCAGGTTAACTGCTGGCTGGTAACATACAGCAATCAAGGGAATTATGAGAGTCTTCTGCAAATATTTTTACAATATGCACCAAATGTAGACCACATGGATGTACTTCTTGAAGCAATGAAAGCTTGTGTTGACTGATATATCCTGTTACTTTGATTAGACTGCGACGTGCTGTGCTACTTGAAGCAAAGTGAGCTAGCAGAGGATGGTTTCGATCCATCGACCTCTGGGTTATGGGCCCAGCACGCTTCCGCTGCGCCACTCTGCTTTCAGATATCCCAAGACTGGACTTGAACCTGCAGTCCCTGGCTTAGGAGACCAGTGCCTTATCCATTAGGCCACAATGTTTGACAATGACCAGTGGTGTGGAGGATCAACCAGCTCCACTCCACAGTAGCACTCCAGGAAGTGCCATTCGTTGTTTTGAGGTGTCATGACAATGGTGCTACTGTTGCATTGAAAGGGACACTTAATGATGATGACCAGAAACAACCTTAATATACACCTCATGGATGTACTTCTTGAAGCAATGAAAGCTTGTGTTGACTGATATATCCTGTTACTTTGATTAGACTGCAACATGCTATGCTACTTGAAGTAAAATGAGCTAGCAGAGGATGGTTTCGATCCATCGACCTCTGGGTTATGGGCCCAGCACGCTTCCGCTGCGCCACTCTGCTTTTGACCACCCCAGATGGGACTTGAACCCACAATCCCTGGCTTAGGAGGCCAGTGCCTTATCCATTAGGCCACTGGGGCTATGAGGTTAGACAACAATCAGTGGTATGGAGGCATAGCCTGGTCCATTACGCAGCAGCAATCCAGTAAGTCCCATTCGTTGTTTTGAGGTGTCATGACAATGGCACTGATGCTACTGTGGCAGTGAAAGGGACACTTAATGACGACGACTAGAAACCAGTTTAACCTGAACCAAAACTGAAGACCAAAAACTCTGACATTGTGGAAATGTGAGACAAAACATGATAAAAATTTGTTAAACAGGATATTTTCCAAATATTTCTTCTCAACATTTTCCATATCAGAATGCTCAGAGCTGATGTTATAGGGGCTATTTGTGTTTTTGTTCAGTATCTTCATCCCGATTACTCAGGTTAACTGCTGGCTGGTAACATACAGTAATCAAGGGGATATTGAGAGTCTTTTGCCAATATATTTACAATATACACCAAATGTAGACTACATGGATGTACTTCTTGAAGCAATGAGAGCTTGTGTTGACCGATATATCCTGTTACTTTGATTAGACTGCAACATGCTGTACTACTTGACGCAAGATGAGCTAGCAGAGGATGGTTTCGATCCATCGACCTCTGGGTTATGGGCCCAGCACGCTTCCGCTGCGCCACTCTGCTTTCAGATATCCCAAGACTGGACTTGAACCTGCAGTCCCTGGCTTAGGAGACCAGTACCTTATCCATTAGGCCACAATGTTTGACAATGACCAGTGGTGTGGAGGATCAACCAGCTCCACTCCACAGTAGCACTCCAGGAAGTGCCATTCGTTGTTTTGAGGTGTCATGACAATGATGCCGCTGTTGCATTGAAAGGGACACTTACTGATTATGACCAGAAACAACCTTAATATACACCTCATGGATGTACTTCTTGAAGCAATGAGAGCTTTTGTTGACAGATACATCCTGCTACTTTGATTAGACTGCAACATGCTGTGCTACTTGAAGCAAAACGAGCTAGCAGAGGATGGTTTCGATCCATCGACCTCTGGGTTATGGGCCCAGCACGCTTCCGCTGCGCCACTCTGCTTTTGACCACCCCAGATGGGACTCGAACCCACAATCCCTGGCTTAGGAGGCCAGTGTCTTATCCATTAGGCCACTGGGGCTATGAGGTTAGACAACAATCAGTGGTGTGGAGGTACAGCCTGGTCCATTCCACAGCAGCAATCCAGTAAGTCCCATTCGTTGTTTTGAGGTGTCATGACAATGGCACTGATGATACTGTGGCAGTGAAAGGGACACTTAATGACGACGACTAGAAACCAGTTTAACCTGAATCAAAACTGAAGACCAAAAAGTGTGACATTGTGGAAATGTGAGACAAAACATGATAAACATTTGTTAAACAGGATATTTTCCAAATATTTCTTCTCAACATTTTCCATATCAGAATGCTCAGAGCTGATGTTATAGGGGCTATTTGTGTTTTGTTCAGTATCTTCATCCCGATTACTCAGGTTAACTTTTGGCTGGTAAGATACAGCAATCAAGGGGATATTGAGAGTCTTTTGCCAATATATTTACAATATACACCAAATGTAGACCCCATGGATGTACTTCTTGAAGCAATGAGAGCTTGTGTTGACTGATATATCCTGTTACTTTGATTAAACTGCAACATGCTGTGCTACTTGAAGCAAAATGAGCTAGCAGAGGATGGTTTCCATCCATCGACCTCTGGGTTATGGGCCCAGCACGCTTCCGCTGCGCCACTCTGCTTTTGACCACCCCAGAGGGGACTCAAACCCACAATCCCTGGCTTAGGAGGCCAGTGCCTTATCCATTAGGCCACTGGGGCTATGAGGTTAGACAACAATCATTGGTGTGGAGGTACAGCCTGGTCCATTCCACAGCAGCAACCCAGTAAGTCCCATTCGTTGTTTTGAGGTGTCATGACAATGGCCCTGATGCTACTGTGGCAGTGAAAGGGACACTTAATGACGATGACTAGAAACCAGTTTAACCTGAATCAAAACCGAAGAGCAAAAAGTGTGACATTGTGGAAATGTGAGACAAAACATGATAAACTTTTGTTAAACAGGATATTTTCCAAATATTTCTTCTAAACATTTTTCTATATCAGAATGCTCAAAGCTGATGTTATAGGGGCTATTTGTGTTTTTGTTCAGTATCTTCATCCCAATTACTCAGGTTAACTGCTGGCTGGTAAGATACAGCAATCAAGGGGAATTATGAGAGTCTTCTGCAAATATTTTTACAATATTCACCAAATGTAGACCACATGGATGTACTTCTTGAAGCAATGAGAGCTTGTGTTAATAATAATAATAATAATACAATGACTGATATATCCTGTTACTTTGATTAGACTGCAACATGCTGTGCTACTTGAAGTAAAATGAGCTAGCAGAGGATGGTTTCGATCCATCGACCTCTGGGTTATGGGCCCAGCACGCTTCCGCTGCGCCACTCTGCTTTTGACCACCCCAGATGGGACTTGAACCCACAATCCCTGGCTTAGGAGGCCAGTGCCTTATCCATTAGGCCACTGGGGCTATGAGGTTAGACAACAATCAGTGGTATGGAGGCATAGCCTGGTCCATTACGCAGCAGCAATCCAGTAAGTCCCATTCGTTGTTTTGAGGTGTCATGACAATGGCACTGATGCTACTGTGGCAGTGAAAGGGACACTTAATGACGACGACTAGAAACCAGTTTAACCTGAACCAAAACTGAAGACCAAAAACTCTGACATTGTGGAAATGTGAGACAAAACATGATAAAAATTTGTTAAACAGGATATTTTCCAAATATTTCTTCTCAACATTTTCCATATCAGAATGCTCAGAGCTGATGTTATAGGGGCTATTTGTGTTTTTGTTCAGTATCTTCATCCCGATTACTCAGGTTAACTGCTGGCTGGTAACATACAGTAATCAAGGGGATATTGAGAGTCTTTTGCCAATATATTTACAATATACACCAAATGTAGACTACATGGATGTACTTCTTGAAGCAATGAGAGCTTGTGTTGACCGATATATCCTGTTACTTTGATTAGACTGCAACATGATGTACTACTTGACGCAAGATGAGCTAGCAGAGGATGGTTTCGATCCATCGACCTCTGGGTTATGGGCCCAGCACGCTTCCGCTGCGCCACTCTGCTTTCAGATATCCCAAGACTGGACTTGAACCTGCAGTCCCTGGCTTAGGAGACCAGTGCCTTATCCATTAGGCCACAATGTTTGACAATGACCAGTGGTGTGGAGGATCAACCAGCTCCACTCCACAGTAGCACTCCAGGAAGTGCCATTCGTTGTTTTGAGGTGTCATGACAATGATGCCGCTGTTGCATTGAAAGGGACACTTACTGATTATGACCAGAAACAACCTTATTATACACCTCATGGATGTACTTCTTGAAGCAATGAGAGCTTTTGTTGACAGATACATCCTGCTACTTTGATTAGACTGCAACATGCTGTGCTACTTGAAGCAAAACGAGCTAGCAGAGGATGGTTTCGATCCATCGACCTCTGGGTTATGGGCCCAGCACGCTTCCGCTGCGCCACTCTGCTTTTGACCACCCCAGATGGGACTCGAACCCACAATCCCTGGCTTAGGAGGCCAGTGTCTTATCCATTAGGCCACTGGGGCTATGAGGTTAGACAACAATCAGTGGTGTGCAGGTACAGCCTGGTCCATTCAACAGCAGCAATCCAGTAAGTCCCATTCGTTGTTTTGAGGTGTCATGACAATGGCACTGATGATACTGTGGCAGTGAAAGGGACACTTAATGACGACGACTAGAAACCAGTTTAACCTGAATCAAAACTGAAGACCAAAAAGTGTGACATTGTGGAAATGTGAGACAAAACATGATAAACATTTGTTAAACAGGATATTTTCCAAATATTTCTTCTCAACATTTTCCATATCAGAATGCTCAGAGCTGATGTTATAGGGGCTATTTGTGTTTTGTTCAGTATCTTCATCCCGATTACTCAGGTTAACTTTTGGCTGGTAAGATACAGCAATCAAGGGGATATTGAGAGTCTTTTGCCAATATATTTACAATATACACCAAATGTAGACCCCATGGATGTACTTCTTGAAGCAATGAGAGCTTGTGTTGACTGATATATCCTGTTACTTTGATTAAACTGCAACATGCTGTGCTACTTGAAGCAAAATGAGCTAGCAGAGGATGGTTTCCATCCATTGACATCTGGGTTATGGGCCCAGCACGCTTCCGCTGCGCCACTCTGCTTTTGACCACCCCAGAGGGGACTCAAACCCACAATCCCTGGCTTAGGAGGCCAGTGCCTTATCCATTAGGCCACTGGGGCTATGAGGTTAGACAACAATCATTGGTGTGGAGGTACAGCCTGGTCCATTCCACAGCAGCAACCCAGTAAGTCCCATTCGTTGTTTTGAGGTGTCATGACAATGGCACTGATGCTACTGTGGCAGTGAAAGGGACACTTAATGACGACGACTAGAAACCAGTTTAACCTGAATCAAAACCGAAGAGCAAAAAGTGTGACATTGTGGAAATGTGAGACAAAACATGATAAACTTTTGTTAAACAGGATATTTTCCAAATATTTCTTCTAAACATTTTCTATATCAGAATGCTCAAAGCTGATGTTATAGGGGCTATTTGTGTTTTTGTTCAGTATCTTCATCCCAATTACTCAGGTTAACTGCTGGCTGGTAAGATACAGCAATCAAGGGGAATTATGAGAGTCTTCTGCAAATATTTTTACAATATTCACCAAATGTAGACCACATGGATGTACTTCTTGAAGCAATGAAAGCTTGTGTTGACTGCTATATCCTGTTACTTTGATTAGACTGCAACATGCTGTGCTACTTGAAGCAAAATGAGCTAGCAGAGGATGGTTTCGATCCATCGACCTCTGGGTTATGGGCCCAGCACGCTACCGCTGCGCCACTCTGCTTTTGACCACCCCAGATGGGACTCGAACCCACAATCCCTGGCTTAGGAGGCCAGTGCCTTATCCATTAGGCCACTGGGGCTATGAGGTAAGACAACAATCAGTGGTGTGCAGGTACAGCCTGGTCCATTCCACAGCAGCAATCCAGTAAGTCCCATTCGTTGTTTTGAGGTGTCATGACAATGGCACTGATGCTGCTGTGGCAGTGAAAGGGACACTTAATGACGACGACTAGAAACCAGTTTAACCTGAACCAAAACTGAAGACCAAAAACTCTGACATTGTGGAAATGTGAGACAAAACATGATAAAAATTTGTTAAACAGGATATTTTCCAAATATTTCTTCTCAACATTTTCCATATCAGAATGCTCAGAGCTGATGTTATAGGGGCTATTTGTGTTTTTGTTCAGTATCTTCATCCCGATTACTCAGGTTAACTGCTGGCTGGTAACATACAGTAATCAAGGGGATATTGAGAGTCTTTTGCCAATATATTTACAATATACACCAAATGTACACTACATGGATGTACTTCTTGAAGCAATGAGAGCTTGTGTTGACCGATATATCCTGTTACTTTGATTAGACTGCAACATGCTGTACTACTTGACGCAAGATGAGCTAGCAGAGGATGGTTTTGATCCATCGACCTCTGGGTTATGGGCCCAGCACGCTTCCGCTGCGCCACTCTGCTTTCAGATATCCCAAGACTGGACTTGAACCTGCAGTCCCTGGCTTAGGAGACCAGTGCCTTATCCATTAGGCCACAATGTTTGACAATGACCAGTGGTGTGGAGGATCAACCAGCTCCACTCCACAGTAGCACTCCAGGAAGTGCCATTCGTTGTTTTGAGGTGTCATGACAATGATGCCGCTGTTGCATTGAAAGGGACACTTACTGATTATGACCAGAAACAACCTTAATATACACCTCATGGATGTACTTCTTGAAGCAATGAGAGCTTTTGTCGACAGATACATCCTGCTACTTTGATTAGACTGCAACATGCTGTGCTACTTGAAGCAAAACGAGCTAGCAGAGGATGGTTTCGATCCATCGACCTCTGGGTTATGGGCCCAGCACGCTTCCGCTGCGCCACTCTGCTTTTGACCACCCCAGATGGGACTCGAACCTACAATCCCTTGCTTAGGAGGCCAGTGCCTTGTCCATTAGGCCACTGGGGCTATGAGGTTAGACAACAATCAGTGGTGTGCAGGTACAGCCTGGTCCATTCCACAGCACCAATCCAGTAAGTCCCATTCGTTGTTTTGAGGTGTCATGACAATGGCACTGATGATACTGTGGCAGTGAAAGGGACACTTAATGATGACGACTAGAAACCAGTTTAACCTGAATCAAAACTGAAGACCAAAAAGTGTGACATTGTGGAAATGTGAGACAAAACATGATAAACTTTTGTTAAACAGGATATTTTCCAAATATTTCTTCTCAACATTTTCCATATCAGAATGCTCAGAGCTGATGTTATAGGGGCTATTTGTGTTTTGTTCAGTATCTTCATCCCGATTACTCAGGTTAACTGTTGGCTGGTAACATACAGCAATCAAGGGAATTATGAGAGTCTTCTGCAAATATTTTTACAATATGCACCAAATGTAGACCACATGGATGTACTTCTTGAAGCAATGAAAGCTTGTGTTGACTGATATATCCTGTTACTTTGATTAGACTGCAACGTGCTGTGCTACTTGAAGTAAAATGAGCTAGCAGAGGATGGTTTCGATCCATCGACCTCTGGGTTATGGGCCCAGCACGCTTCCGCTGCGCCACTCTGCTTTTGACCACCCCAGATGGGACTTGAACCCACAATCCCTGGCTTAGGAGGCCAGTGCCTTATCCATTAGGCCACTGGGGCTATGAGGTAAGACAACAATCAGTGGTGTGGAGGTACAGCCTGGTCCATTACGCAGCAGGAATCCAGTAAGTCCCTTTCGTTGTTTTGAGGTGTCATGACAATGGCACTGATGCTACTGTGGCAGTGAAAGGGACACTTAATGACGACGACTAGAAACCAGTTTAACCTGAATCAAAACTGAAGACCAAAAACTCTGACATTGTGGAAATGTGAGACAAAACATGATAAACATTTGTTAAACAGGATATTTTCCAAATATATCTTCTCAACATTCTCCATATCAGAATGCTCAGAGCTGATGTTATAGGGGCTATTTGTGTTTTTGTTCAGTATCTTCATCCCAATTACTCAGGTTAACTGCTGGCTGGTAACATACAGCAATCAAGGGAATTATGAGAGTCTTCTGCAAATATTTTTACAATATGCACCAAATGTAGACCACATGGATGTACTTCTTGAAGCAATGAAAGCTTGTGTTGACTGATATATCCTGTTACTTTGATTAGACTGCAACGTGCTGTGCTACTTGAAGCAAAACGAGCTAGCAGAGGATGGTTTCGATCCATCGACCTCTGGGTTATGGGCCCAGCACGCTTCCGCTGCGCCACTCTGCTTTCAGATATCCCAAGACTGGACTTGAACCTGCAGTCCCTGGCTTAGGAGACCAGTGCCTTATCCATTAGGCCACAATGTTTGACAATGACCAGTGGTGTGGAGGATCAACCAGCTCCACTCCACAGTAGCACTCCAGGAAGTGCCATTCGTTGTTTTGAGGTGTCATGACAATGATACTACTGTTGCATTGAAAGGGACACTTAATGATGATGACCAGAAACAACCTTAATATACACCTCATGGATGTACTTCTTGAAGCAATGAGAGCTTGTGTTGACTGATATATCCTGTTACTTTGATTAAACTGCAACATGCTGTGCTACTTGAAGCAAAATGAGCTAGCAGAGGATGGTTTCGATCCATCGACCTCTGGGTTATGGGCCCAGCACGCTTCCGCTGCGCCACTCTGCTTTTGACCACCCCAGAGGGGACTCAAACCCACAATCCCTGGCTTAGGAGGCCAGTGCCTTATCCATTAGGCCACTGGGGCTATGAGGTTAGACAACAATCATTGGTGTGGAGGTACAGCCTGGTCCATTCCACAGCAGCAACCCAGTAAGTCCCATTCGTTGTTTTGAGGTGTCATGACAATGGCACTGATGCTACTGTGGCAGTGAAAGGGACACTTAATGACGACGACTAGAAACCAGTTTAACCTGAATCAAAACCGAAGAGCAAAAAGTGTGACATTGTGGAAATGTGAGACAAAACATGATAAACTTTTGTTAAACAGGATATTTTCCAAATATTTCTTCTAAACATTTTCTATATCAGAATGCTCAAAGCTGATGTTATAGGGGCTATTTGTGTTTTTGTTCAGTATCTTCATCCCAATTACTCAGGTTAACTGCTGGCTGGTAAGATACAGCAATCAAGGGAATTATGAGAGTCTTCTGCAAATATTTTTACAATATTCACCAAATGTAGACCACATGGATGTACTTCTTGAAGCAATGAGAGCTTGTGTTAATAATAATAATAATAATACAATGACTGATATATCCTGTTACTTTGATTAGACTGCAACATGCTGTACTACTTGACGCAAAATGAGCTAGCAGAGGATGGTTTCGATCCATCGACCTCTGGGTTATGGGCCCAGCACGCTTCCGCTGCGCCACTCTGCTTTCAGATATCCCAAGACTGGACTTGAACCTGCAGTCCCTGGCTTAGGAGACCAGTGCCTTATCCATTAGGCCACAATGTTTGACAATGACCAGTGGTGTGGAGGATCAACCAGCTCCACTCCACAGTAGCACTCCAGGAAGTGCCATTCGTTGTTTTGAGGTGTCATGACAATGATGCCGCTGTTGCATTGAAAGGGACACTTACTGATTATGACCAGAAACAACCTTAATATACACCTCATGGATGTACTTCTTGAAGCAATGAGAGCTTTTGTTGACAGATACATCCTGCTACTTTGATTAGACTGCAACATGCTGTGCTACTTGAAGCAAAACGAGCTAGCAGAGGATGGTTTCGATCCATCGACCTCTGGGTTATGGGCCCAGCACGCTTCCGCTGCGCCACTCTGCTTTTGACCACCCCAGATGGGACTCGAACCCACAATCCCTTGCTTAGGAGGTCAGTGCCTTATCCATTAGGCCACTGGGGCTATGAGGTTAGACAACAATCAGTGGTGTGCAGGTATAGCCTGGTCCATTCAACAGCAGCAATCCAGTAAGTCCCATTCGTTGTTTTGAGGTGTCATGACAATGGCACTGATGATACTGTGGCAGTTAAAGGGACACTTAATGACGACGACTAGAAACCAGTTTAACCTGAATCAAAACTGAAGACCAAAAAGTGTGACATTGTGGAAATGTGAGACAAAACATGATAAACATTTGTTAAACAGGATATTTTCCAAATATTTCTTCTAAACATTTTCTATATCAGAATGCTCAGAGCTGATTTTATAGGGGCTATTTGTGTTTTTGTTCAGTATCTTCATCCCAATTACTCAGGTTAACTGTTGGCCGGTAACATACAGCAATCAAGGGGAATTATGAGAGTCTTCTGCAAATATTTTTACAATATGCACCAAATGTAGACCACATGGATGTACTTCTTGAAGCAATGAAAGCTTGTGTTGACTGCTATATCCTGTTACTTTGATTAGACTGCAACATGCTATACTACTTGACGCAAGATTAGCTAGCAGAGGATGGTTTCGATCCATCGACCTCTGGGTTATGGGCCCAGCACGCTTCCGCTGCGCCACTCTGCTTTTGACCACCCCAGTTTGGACTTGAACCCACAATCCCTGGCTTAGGAGGCCAGTGCCTTATCCATTAGGCCACTGGGGCTATGAGGTTAGACAACAATCAGTGGTGTGGAGGTACAGCCTGGTCCATTCCACAGCAGCAATCAAGTAAGTCCCATCCGTTGTTTTGAGGTGTCATGACAATGGCCCGGATGCTACTGTGGCAGTGAAAGGGACACTTAATAACGCCGACTAGAAACCAGTTTAACCTGACTCAAAACTGAAGACCAAAAATTCTGACATTGTGGAAATGTGAGAAAAAACATAATAAACATTTGTTAAACAGGATATTTTCCAAATATTTCTTCTCAACATTTTCCATATCAGAATGCTCAGAGCTGATGTTATAGGGGCTATTTGTGTTTTGTTCAGTATCTTCATCCCGATTACTCAGGTTAACTGTTGGCTGGTAAGATACAGCAATCAAGGGGATTATGAGAGTCTTTTGCCAATATATTTACAATATACACCAAATGTAGACCACATGGATGTACTTCTTGAAGCAATGAGAGCTTGTGTTGACTGATATATCCTGTTACTTTGACTAGACTGCAACATGCTGTACTACTTGACGCAAAATGAGCTAGCAGAGGATGGTTTCGATCCATCGACCTCTGGGTTATGGGCCCAGCACGCTTCCGCTGCGCCACTCTGCTTTCAGATATCCCAAGACTGGACTTGAACCTGCAGTCCCTGGCTTAGGAGACCAGTGCCTTATCCATTAGGCCACAATGTTTGACAATGACCAGTGGTGTGGAGGATCAACCAGCTCCACTCCACAGTAGCACTCCAGGAAGTGCCATTCGTTGTTTTGAGGTGTCATGACAATGATACTACTGTTGCATTGAAAGGGACACTTAATGATGATGACCAGAAACAACCTTAATATACACCTCATGGATGTACTTCTTGAAGCAATGAGAGCTTGTGTTGACTGATATATCCTGTTACTTTGATTAAACTGCAACATGCTGTGCTACTTGAAGCAAAATGAGCTAGCAGAGGATGGTTTCGATCCATCGACCTCTGGGTTATGGGCCCAGCACGCTTCCGCTGCGCCACTCTGCTTTTGACCACCCCAGAGGGGACTCAAACCCACAATCCCTGGCTTAGGAGGCCAGTGCCTTATCCATTAGGCCACTGGGGCTATGAGGTTAGACAACAATCATTGGTGTGGAGGTACAGCCTGGTCCATTCCACAGCAGCAACCCAGTAAGTCCCTTTCGTTGTTTTGAGGTGTCATGACAATGGCCCTGATGCTACTGTGGCAGTGAAAGGGACACTTAATGACGACGACTAGAAACCAGTTTAACCTGAATCAAAACCGAAGAGCAAAAAGTGTGACATTGTGGAAATGTGAGACAAAACATGATAAACTTTTGTTAAACAGGATATTTTCCAAATATTTCTTCTAAACATTTTCTATATCAGAATGCTCAAAGCTGATGTTATAGGGGCTATTTGTGTTTTTGTTCAGTATCTTCATCCCGATTACTCAGGTTAACTGCTGGCTGGTAAGATACAGCAATCAAGGGGAATTATGAGAGTCTTCTGCAAATATTTTTACAATATTCACCAAATGTAGACCACATGGATGTACTTCTTGAAGCAATGAAAGCTTGTGTTGACTGCTATATCCTGTTACTTTGATTAGACTGCAACATGCTGTGCTACTTGAAGCAAAATGAGCTAGCAGAGGATGGTTTCGATCCATCGACCTCTGGGTTATGGGCCCAGCACGCTACCGCTGCGCCACTCTGCTTTTGACCACCCCAGATGGGACTCGAACCCACAATCCCTGGCTTAGGAGGCCAGTGCCTTATCCATTAGGCCACTGGGGCTATGAGGTAAGACAACAATCAGTGGTGTGCAGGTACAGCCTGGTCCATTCCACAGCAGCAATCCAGTAAGTCCCATTCGTTGTTTTGAGGTGTCATGACAATGGCACTGATGCTGCTGTGGCAGTGAAAGGGACACTTAATGACGACGACTAGAAACCAGTTTAACCTGAATCAAAACTGAAGACCAAAAACTCTGACATTGTGGAAATGTGAGACAAAACATGATAAACATTTGTTAAACAGGATATTTTCCAAATATTTCTTCTCAACATTTTCCATATGAGAATGCTCAGAGCTGATGTTATAGGGGCTATTTGTGTTTTTGTTCAGTATCTTCATCCCGGTTACTCAGGTTAACTGTTGGCTGGTAAGATACAGCAATCAAGGGAATTATGAGAGTCTTCTGCAAATATTTTTACAATATGCACCAAATGTAGACCACATGGATGTACTTCTTGAAGCAATGAAAGCTTGTGTTAATAATAATAATAATAATAATAATACAATGACTGATATATCCTGTTACTTTGATTAGACTGCAACATGCTGTACTACTTGAAGCAAAATGAGCTAGCAGAGGATGGTTTCCATCCATCGACCTCTGGGTTATGGGCCCAGCACGCTTCCGCTGCGCCACTCTGCTTTTGACAAAGCCAGATGGGATTAGAACCCACAATCCCTGGCTTAGGAGACCAGTGCCTTATCCATTAGGCCACTGGGGCTATGAGGTTAGACAACAATCAGTGGTGTGTAGGTACAGCCTTGTCCATTCCGCAGCCACAATCCAGTAAGTCCCATTCGTTGTTTTGAGGTGTCATGACAATGGCACTGATGCTACTGTGGCAGTGAAAGGGACACTTAATGACGACGACTAGAAACCAGTTTAACCTGAATCAAAACTGAAGACCAAAAACTCTGACATTGTGGAAATGTGAGACAAAAAAATAATAAACATTTGTTAAACAGGATCTTTTCCAAATATTTCTTCTCAACATTTTCTATATCAGAATTCTCAGAGCTGATGTTATAGGGGCTATTTGTGTTTTTGTTCAGTATCTTCATCCCGTTTACTCCACCTTGAATTTACTTCTTGGAGCAATCAGAGCTTGTGTTGACTGTTAATTCGTGTTACTTTGTTGGTCTGAATAGACTGGAACATGCTGTGCTAATTGAACTATCAGAGGATGGTTTCACACTGGTGCACATTTGGGGAATTAAATCAGTTTCTAGCTGTGTAGAGTATACAACAATCAACCACAACATTAGAACCATATGGTGTTAATGTTATGGCTCTGTGTGTGTCAATGGTTAGAATCTCGATTATCAGGTTTGCCGATGTATTTCATATTTAGAGTAAATCCCTTAGAAATCAATGCAGACGAGTCTAGTAAGCAGAGTTTGTGATGTGATGATTGACAGTGTTCAATGGGCCACTATCATTCCCTCATAAACAACCAAATCCGATCTCAGAAAACTGAAAACGAACAATTTCTATGTTTCTGTCTCCTCGTGATCTTATATTTTTCATGAGAAATTTAGAAAATGAAAATCAAACAAATTTTCACATTTTGTTCAGCCACATTTGGTCTTAAAATGGAATCATGTCTTGTTTTAAAATTTTGATTCTCGTATTTCCAAACGAAAAATCTAATTACCACTCGTTTTTTTTTTTCAATATTTGTTGCAGAAATGGAATACGAGGTTCCAAAATTTAAAACACAGACCCGTTGTGAAGTTCATCCAAACATCGTTTTTGTGCCTGTGCAAAACGATGATAGCTGAAATGAAAATAATGCTTTCCAAGCAGGGACATCACGTTGCAGCTAATTGCATTCAGCACACTGAGCCCACAGTGCTGAGCTGAGATGCTGAAGTGGAAGGCAAAAGGGAATGAGGAGAGATTCACGGTTCCAGAGTATTTCAGCGATACACAGTGTTTGTTGGAGTTTTTGGTAGATGTTGAGACTGACAATAACTCATAAATTAATGGCAGGATCTGCTATCCTAATGCCTAAATGTCCTTAATAAAGCAATTTCACGGAATCTGGTCAAAATAATGTCTACCTTGGCTACGATGTGCCTTGGTAGAGGTTTGCACTCTCTGAGTACTTTTTTCTAGTTAATAAGACACATCTGATTTCGTATTTTTGCATAATTTTATTTATATTTTTTTGTCGGCCAAAATAAACCTTTTCGCCTGTTACCACATGGTAAATATTTTTATTATTTGTTACGTAAAAAATTATAGATCATACCAAAATATCTTTTTTTGTATTCAAAATGACTCTATACTATGTATTTATTATATTTATTATATTTTATTATTTATTTATGTATTTATATATTTTTATTTTTGCAATTTGTATAAATCTTTTAAGTCAGAGGTCGGAAAACGATATGGTCGCCTCCTTGAAAACCCTTGTTCTGTTTTGCCCTGGCGGAATATAAACAACTTCTGGGTCATTCTGCGGTTCTCCTTCAACACCCACACAAGAGCCAAACCTATGTACGAGTGGAATAGCTCTTGGGGATGTAATAGAATTGGGAAAAAAAACAAATGCTGGTGTTCTCATCTGATATGAAAATAATCAAAATTTAAAGCATTTTATAATTCAAGCTAATAAGGTAAAATTAAAGACTTACGGACCTGACTCAGTAGCAGATAAGCTGTTTGGATTCCAGAAAAATACGGGCCTTTTCCTGTAGGGTCGTTTTAAAGACCAATTTGATCAAATGTATCAAGAGATAAAATGTATCAAGAAGTAATTTAAATATTGAGAAAGCAGTGTTGGAAGACCAACAATAAAACAATTAATTCAATTTGTTTGCTACGTTTTTAATTGTGAAGAGATAAAAAAACAAAAAACAAACGCTAGAATGCTTGAAATAAGCAAAGCTGATGAACAAACAGGCTCATGATTATGGTAATTCTAGTTTAACTTACTCAGAGTTAGATTAGAATCCGTCACTAAAATGATTAAGAAAAAAAAAATGTATTGAAACATTTATGGTTTCCAGAAGATTAATATCCCAGAATTAGCTTTTTCCTGCCTATTTCCCCAATTTAAAATGATCATGACATTTTTTAAGGAGAATTTCTAAATTGGCGTAATCTTCATTTACCTTGGATTACGATTTATAGCTCCGAAAAGTTTGGCATATTATGTAATTGCCGTCCATCGCAGATCTTTCGCTAAAACTCGATTTCATGGATTATTTTCAAATGTCATGCCCACGTGGTAAGAGGAAGAACTGGATCAGTTTTTGGAAAGGTTGGTTGCAAATTCCCAACACTAGGGGGAGCTTTATCTCCAAAAGTTTTCGTGACAAATCTCTCAACCGTTGGGCTAATTTCATCCAAATTTGCTGCATATTAATCGACTCAATGAGATCAATATTGTTTTTATCATGATTTATACTGATAGTTCATATTTAACTCACTTAGAGAAGCTTTTCATCAAAAAAAACAGTTTTTCTGACACACCTTCCCAATCATTGGTCCAAGTTAGTCCAAATTTGTTGAATATGAATCAACTATTGGAGATCTTTCTTTTAAATATCATATTTGACCCATGTAGTTCATACTCTACTCACTAGGAGGAGCTATTTCACGAAAAACACTGTCTTCAGGACCCAACTCAAAATCCATTTCTTGTATCATCTTCAAATTGCATAATTAATTGCTTAATTGATTTTGGGAAAAGTTGGTTGTATATTTCTGACATTAGTGGGAGCTTTATCGCCAAAAATCTTCGGGCCATAATTTCTCAACTATTGGCCCGATTTAGTCCAAATTTGAAAATCATATTTTACCCTACAAAAAACACTGTTTCTCTGAAACCCAATTAGTCCATATTGGGTGTTTATCAACCAACTCAAGGAGATCTATTTTACTTGTATCTTACTGTATTTTTCTATAATATTTAATATTTAAAGACTAGGGGGAGCTTTTTCTTTTTGCACAAAACAAAGTTTTTCTAACATAACTTCCTAATTGTTGGCCTGATTTAGTCCAGATTTGTTGCCTATGAATTGGCTCTAAGAACTCTGTTTTTTAAGTATCTAATAGTTCATATTTTACTAACTTGGGGGAGCCTTTTTTTTTTTTTTTTACAAAAAAAAAACTGTAGACAAACACATTTAACGTGTTCCGTCAGGGAGTTTGCTTTTGCAACGCAAGGGAACTGGGAATTTTCATGGATTTACCCTTGCTGTGTCGTGGATGAGGATGCAGGTCAAATCATTTACTGAGTCAAGACAGCATGCAAAATCCGTAAACATCTGATCAGCCTCAGCATTTAGCTGTGTTTACTGCTAATTAAATTATTATCCTGCTAATGATCCAAATATTGTCACCATGTAGAAATGTTACCTTGCATAACTTCATCATTTTAGCGTTGTCATTGTATCTTTGCGTGCTGTTGTTAACATTAATAACTGGACATTAACTTATTATTGAGTTCCATTACATTGCTGTTGAAGTCATCTGTCAAGTAACTTTTGTTAGATTTATTTCTATGTTTTTATTATCAGACACTACTGCGAAGCAAAAATTAATAATTAAACTCAAGAGGTAGTTGACATCTTCAGCCCACGGATGAACCAGCGATTATGACATGTATATGAATTTTCTGTTTTTATGACTGTTTTCTAAACATTATTTACAGCACTTATTTTTGAATACATTTTTGAAACCCTGTAATTTGCGGTCACACCACACGCACCAGTCCAGCTTCACAGAGTGGTGGCTTCCAGAAGGAACAAGGTCACTAGAGCTACTGCATGCCTTCCTCTTGCTGGTGACATTTTTAGCGCCATGGCCCTAGCACTGAATGAGCGGAGTGCCCTATAATGATCAGCTTTTAGTGCTGGGACTGGACAGCAGAATAAGCCATCAGGCACCATTAATGACTGGAAGGGAAAACAGTCCTTCCATTCATTTATGCCTCAAAACAGGAAAACTCTGAGAAAAATACAAAAGCAAAACGTACTTTTTTTTGTTGAGTTCTTAGCTCTGTTACAATTTCTTCCATTCGGAAATCAAAAGGTCCTTTTTAATGATGATGTTGCTCATTATGATGCCTCTAAAAACTCTAAAAAGCATAAGTAATTGAATCTGAGACATCTAGAAAATAGATAATTGCACGTATTAGCTAGCCCCCAAAAAAGAACAGCAGGAAGTTGTGGTTCAGAATCAGGAGATTAAATAGCACTCGAATTTGTACAGCATTTTAAACCTCCCGTATAGGCACTAGGAAAGCATCGCCAACATCTCAAACTACCATGAGTTGGGATCTGGTCTATAGTTTACATTTCGGCTGGATTCTTTTTGTTTCTGCACCTTTAAAAAAGAAATTACACAAAGGCTGGAGATTAATATTAAGCTTTCTGTAAACAGAACAAGAAGGAAACCCAGACAGAAAAAAACACGGCCTATAACAGATGACCTTTTAAACGATTATTAATGATCTCAGAGATATGTCTCCATTATTCCCTCTGCATGTACTTTTCCCACATTGTTTTACATCAAAATACCTCCACTAATCAACCACGCTGTATTTGTTCAGGGCTCTGGATGCAAGGTGCCTGGCTGACAGAGAGGAATAAGACTGCTGCTGCAGACAGTGTGTCCGGAGTCACCGGGTTAATAAAGTACAAGTACATATTTACAGACTACACATAGCTTTCCTTCTTTGTCTGTCAAACAAAACGTATATACCCAATGCATAATCTATCAAAAACATATTCAGTGAGGGCATGATTAATATTTGAGCTAAATGTAATATGAATGTGTTGTGATGTTTTGCATTCAGCACATTTTATCAACAATATGTTCATGGTTTAGCATAATATGACTCTATTGATCGTGCTTGTCGGACAAACTGGAGGTCTTGTCCGTCAGCAAGGAGTTGCCAAACTGTCTGTCTTCAAGACTTTTCCCAGAAATGATATGAGTCTTAGGTGATAATTGGGTCTGTCGTCAGCCATCAAGACCAGGTTACGAAACCTTTTGATGTTAACTGACTATAAAACCTCCACCAGCGCCAGATGAAAATGAGTTCTGACACATCAATGACATAGAAATACGTTGTATATAAACCAAACACAACTTTAAGTATATATATATATATAAAATGTATTTGTCTGCTTCATCTTTCTGAAATGCGGAACATTGAGTGAGCTTACATCATAAGACAGCAAACTCCTTTGAGTTACAGCATATGTTGTGTTGATTAAGGTTCAAGTTTCAAGTATTCAGCTTAGTCTAGCTGAGACGGAGAGAGCATCGAGGACAGATGCCTTCACTCATGCATGATCCCTTTGACTTGTCTCCTGGAAAACAGGCGAGTGTAAGGAATTTTTACTGAACACACTTTATGGCATTTTAAGCTGCCGGCATGTATTTTTCATACCCACTGGGAGCGCAAAATTAAATCAGAAATAAATAAATAACGCAAATAAAAGTATAATATATAATAATTTCATATAGTGAAATTAAACCCCCTTATTGTTGTTTGTAATTAGACGTATTCCCCAGATGGAAGCAAGTTGGCCCTGTGGGTAACAGGTGCCTCACAGCAAGAAGGTTCCAGGTTCAAATACACCCCTGAAATCTTGGCGCCTCGCTGAACTGGTGACTTTAAATTTGAGTTTGGGCTCTGAATATGATGAGGTGTGGAAAATTAATGAACAAATGAATTCCCAGATGGGTTATTATAACCACTGTCCTTACGCAGAGATATAAAATCAGCCACAGTTAATTTTCCGAACTGAATAATAATTTACGCTGTATATCATGGTGTAACAAAAACTAAAGTCACATTCTGTCTGTTCAAATATATTCAAGTAAGTGTGGTGAGATGTCTTTGAAGTTTTTGTTGACTACAGTGAGGTGCACCAAAAACCCAAATTCTTCTTATTTTTAAAGAAGCACAACATATGAAGTCACATTTAGATTTGAATTTCACAGTTAGGCCCGAGCATTCCTGCCTGTCGTCCGTCAGATCAAAAGGAAAGCCAATAAAATGCTGTGCTTGCAGGCATTAGCTTTGATGTTGCTCCTGAACAGCTCATTTGAACCCAGGGGCATAAAGAGTGAAGTGGACAGTACCTCCACCGACAGTAAATGTTCTGCGTGTTTAAGAGCATCAGTCCCAGACATACTGATTGGCAGCAGCTGCCTATGTTTCAGGAGTCTTTTTTATTTTGCACGGTTCGTATTATTCTTCAGAATCGGTTCTTTTGTTCCAGCAAAACGACCCTAAAGACCAAAGGATGCCACAGGATGAACTGCAATTAAGTAAAAATGTAGAGTTGCTCAGTGGTTGCAACAAAGGTGTAATTAGATTGCTTTGAAATTTGTGTAACTCACCATAAGGCTGTATTTTCAGGGGGTCTTGTCTCCGCAATTGATTTTCCCTAACAATGAAATTGAAGAACTAAAATGCAGCATGATGGCCTTTAATAATCCACCTGTAATTCAGTCAGTGCTGTGAAGTTGGATAAAGTCATGTCTTTGTACCTGTGAAACAAACCCCTTTATTAGCCATTATCTCCCATTCATGCTGTTTTGGAAGATAATGAGACAGTAACCAAGTTGAAAAGACTGTGGAAACTATTCAGAGCCGCTCCTCTGCTCTGGCTGTGTGGGATATCTGTCTGCTCTGTCGGTGCCTTATTGCAGTCTATAAGTTTTCAAAGATTTCACTGTTAACCAATGAGTTTTGATTATTGCTAGTGTGAAACTTCAGCAGAATATTCACTATATCACTGTCTTCTGATGTATTTCTTGAAGACCCCCTTGGATCTCAGAGGATGTATCCTTCTAATAAACATTCAACCATTATAGTCAAATAAAAAACATCATGTTGATACTAATTATCAAGTTGGTTTATTTTAACCCGAAGTCAACACCACAACTGATGGAAAGCGATAGAAGAGAGAATTAGCTTGATTTTACAATTAGGTTATATTTTGATTCAGTTCTCTGTCACCGTGTTTTTCTGTTCACAAAACACACGTTTAAGTTGATCAAAGCAGAGCTGGCTGTATATAGAATTTATTATAACCCACAGCAAACTTGCCGGGGATTCTCAGAAGCTGCAAAGGAGTATAATTCTATAATACAAAATCTATTTATTGGATATTGTACTGAATGTGCTTTCTTGATTGTCAGCAATTTACCTGTATTACTGAGTAGTTCTATTCTAATGCAAAGTGTTTCTTTGTTTTCTTGTTAGTTTTTTCCTCCTTAGTCATTTATCCACAACTATAAGAAACAGCTTTCATATGAAACTATATATAAAAACACACAAATAGAACCAGCCATATATACGTAAAGGGCCGTGAGCTTGTGGATGCATATGTCACTGCATAATCTTGTTTGCAGCAAAAATCGAAAAGCGGGTTGATGGAGTAACATGGGGAACACTTCATTATCTCAACATATACATTTACAACAACAACATATGTTGTAAATGTATACAACATATTATTTCAACATTGTTGCTTTTTGGTCAGGCTTTTATATAGTTATTATTTTATTTTTTTATTGATGCTTTTATCTTTGTAGCACTTTGAGATTTGATCCAAATGTAAAGTGCATTATAAATTAAATGTATTATTATTATTATTATTAACATGCAGCAGCAGCCTTGTTCGTGCTTTCAAGAAGTTAGGTTAGAGTCACATGAAAACTGCATGCCTTCATTGAACGATGTTGATCTTACACTTGTCTCCGTTCACACAGAAACTACAAAGCAGGTTCAGACCAGACGTGCAATAACTGAAACTGCAGTCCAATGACAGTGTTGAGCGAGCGAGGGAGCCGCTTTTGATTCACTTACTGTTGTATCTTACTGAAATGGTTAATGACCTGTGATTCACTGAAGCATCTCCTTCAACTTGTGCAGATGAATTAATAAGGACTCCTAATAAAACATCTACCAAACTACGCAAACACAATACAGACTGCCACCACCAAGCTGGGTTAAAATATGTATTTGGAAAATATTAATGTTAACCTTATTATTTTGGATTTGATTTAACGATTGTGTAATAAGTTTATAATAATGGTATTCTCATTAAATTTTTTTCTCCTTGGAATGTTAAACGTTTCCCTATGTAAGGGACAATTTTCTTTGCTTAGAAATTAGAGAGACAGTCATAAAAAAAACTGTCGCATTTTGCATCATCTCTAAAAGAGGAAGAGATTTCTCTTTGGAAAAAAAATTCACATGAGTCTCCAGTCTGTTTGGAAATACATTTGTGTAATAAAAACATATCCTTATTGTAATTGTAAAACTTATTTTACTGAATAGATTGTTCTAATGCATTTTCTTAAATGTAACTTTGCATTTATATTGAAAATGTAAAAAAATATATTTTTCTTTGTGAATAAAACACACCCGTGATTTCCGTTTCAAATATTATATCCATGCTTTATTGTTGACCCTGAAAGAAATGTTACATAAATACATACAGTGTATACATTTATAAATAGATAAATAATTCATATTCAAACAGACACTCTGTCTCAGTGAAGTCCATCGATGCTGCATGTCTGACAGGTGTAGATGATGTACAGCTGAGGTCTACTACAGTTCATGTGGCGCCGGGAGAGACGGAGTAAAGTAACGGCACAGCTGAATGGTTTGGGCACTGTTAGCAGGAGGTGAAAGTTTTCCAGAAGAAGTTTTTACAAGGGGCTTTGCGGTCACGTTGAGGCAGTGATAGCCTGTTGTAGACAGCCCTCTCCTCAAGACGAGACTCCAGCGGCTCCTCTAGATCCACAGGGATTGCTTCCACCGGCACCATGTTGGTGTCCAAAGCACCGTCCAACAAGCCGGACACCAGCTTCAGGATCAGCTCCTTGCGCTCTTTGCTCAGCTCCTGATTAAGTATGAGAAAATCAGAAAATATATTATTACAGAGGCCAAATCCTGGATAATCTTAAAATGTAACATTATGTCACTGAGAAGCTCAAGTGTCATCAGTATTTTCAAATTTTTCTCATTAAAGAAAAAAAAAACATACTGTAAAATCTATCAAATGCAACAAAGACATTTTTTCACAAGAGTTGACTCATCCAATTCATTTTTAAATTCTGATCAGTACATTTTCCCAGAAGAAAATGGATAAATATATTAAAAGCAAGAGCTAAAATAGATAAGAAATATCAAACCAGTATGCATAAAAAAAGAAAATCACAATTCTCACCCTGTTCACATTGATGGGGCTCCTATCGTCCAGAGGAAGCACGGCGGCTGCTCTAACACTGAACACAACCCCCATGAGAGCTGATAAGACCACCAGGAGCTGCATGCTGTGACAAGAGAGCAGGTGACGGACCACAGCCACAGTCACAGGAATATGAGGTTGACAGAGTGTGTGATTGAGAGAGGGGGGGTCTGACCAGCTCAGACCAGCCAAAGATCCAGAGGATAGGGGTGGAGAAGGTGCAGTGCTGTTGGTTGCAGCTGGTCATAAGATTGGGAAACCAATGATGTTTCTTCTGCTCTACCTCCAAAGTCTCTCACTCTTTTATATGCCTCTCCCACGTCTGCTACTGACGTGGAGGATTGTGGGTGTACGTATATTGGTGGGTGTTGGGTATATGTGTGTTTTTGTTTGGACAGGGGGTTGGTGCATTTGAGTGTGGAAAAGAAAGGGAGATGACGGGTTCAGGACAGAACAAATGGATCTGCTTAATAGTTAACCTTTTTCAAATTGTGAAGTCGAACTCATGTGATTCACCAGAGGGAACATCTGCAGCACACAATAACGTCATCAGGCTAAAATCAGGTTCCGACATCAACATGGAACTAATGTATTGATAATATCAAGCTGGACCTCCTTAGCGTGAACAATTCCACAACTTATCATCTTTGTCATATCAGCGGATGGAGGGTAACCGGACTTAACAATCGATCAAAAAGAAGCTGATTAATGGTTAAATAGTGTTTCAACTGTCATTCTCTCACCATCTGATTCCTGTCATGATACTGTTATGCGCCTCTCTGACACCTCCAGATTACAATTGAACTGTCTGACACTCACACTGACGGAAGAATCTTTAAGAAATGCCCAATACCGGTCTAGAGGAGTAAACATCTCTTAGTCGTTGAAGAAAGCGAAGCAGGAACTCTTCTGCGGCAGAAGAGTGTGATGTACAGTATCGGCCCAGCGTTTAGACACATCTTCTTATTCTATTAAATGGGATATTATAGCCAAACTTTTGACTGATACTCTAGGATGGAATAGTAGGAACATAGTAAAAAAGGGGAAAAAAAGCTATTTAACATTCCAACAGCATTCACAAAAATCTTGTGTCTGGAGATTATAATATATTCCAGTTAGATATATTATGGAATTTGGCAGCAGTCTAAATTTACAATAAAAACCATGCTGTTTGGATTCTCTGAATGACTAATTGTTTCTCTCTTTAGTAAACTAGTAAAATGTCTTTTTACAAGCATTTATTTTAAGAAAAGCCTTTCCAAAACCATTTTTTATTTTAAGCTTCACCATTTTCTTTCCTGAAACAGAATACATTATAGTTTATGCTTGCTTCAATGACATAGGTTATACAAAAACACATGTTTCAGCCTACATAACTACTAAATGACTGGCATCTTTGTTTAGCTAAATCTCTTCTTTGTCTTTCGGCTGCTTCCTTTGGGGTGGCCACAGCGGATCACCTGTTTCCATAGCTAAATAACATCACTAAAATGAAGATTAAGGGTTTTGTACCAGTCACTTCCAAATTCCTACAAATTCTAATTATACTGATCATTATGATAAGATATGATAAGATGATTATGTAGAGCCGATTACAATACAAAAATCTTGTCCGGCTGAAAACTCTTCAAGTGGATGTGAAGCTTTCACTAACCTTAAAGATATTTAGCTGGAGAACATTTAAATGGTTTTACTGTCGTGACGTCTTTAGACATTGCTTCCGGCGGGGAACATACACTAGTTATCCTAGTAGACCTTGGCGGATATGTTCCAAATAATTTTTCGTGCTTACACAACAGTGTTTGAGGTTTTTCTTCGGTACTGATTTGAAGAAGGCCCGCCATCAATCCAAAGATTATCTGACGAGACGGCTCTATACTGGCCATTCAGTTTGTTGAAGAATCTACAACAACGCCCTTTAAAACAACTGCTGTCCCTGCGAGACACTTCAAAGGATGGAAATGTCAGTATGACACTGGTAGAGGTGCTTCATATTAATGTGAGCCGAAATCTCCATTTCTACTACGGTATCCTCATGTGTGACCTCCAGTAACACCTCAAAAACTCTGCAAGGAATCACAAAGGAATCAAAGATCGTCTGAGGATTCTTTCTTAGATATTAGCTATTAAACAAAAACTTAAATACATTTCCATATGTTTCAAGTATTTTTCATTTACTCTATTACAGTATGGGAACCGTGAAGAAGAGGAAGAACCTTGTTGAAAATATAACCAAGGAGGACTGAGGTCTTACGCAATAAGAACGAAAGTTGATGCAACTGAGGGACACATTTCACATTACAAAGCTCTGACTGCCAACGGGCTTTCATTCGAATTCTTAGGAAACCGAAATTACAAAGACAGTCTCTGAATATGGATTTGGCCAATTTTAACAATGTCTCTCCACCGTATTCCTTTTACACCTCTGTAATGTGTGAAACTGGATTACACAATTAATAAAAGGTCGCCATCCTGTGACTGAATACTGAAAGTGCACCCAGACCTCACTAGTGCACCCAGACCTCACTAGTGCACCCAGACCTCACTAGTGCACCCAGACCTCACTAGTGAAGGAGTCCTGTTCATTGCAGCATGACTGATGTACGTGGGGAGGGGGATTCATTTGAGCCATCAGCAGCTGAAACATCTCATACTTGAGAAATCTTATGTTGCAAAGATTGAAAAAATGAATTAAAGACTATTGTGTAGGGTTTAGCTCCTCCCACTAAAGTTGAGATGACCCAATTCATTTTATTCTTAACAGTCAATGATAAAATAAATAAGTATGCTTTGCGTGCATTCATTATTTTTATTGTCTGCTGTGCTGTAAATAGTGTAGTGACCGAGGATCAGCTCTTATTGTTGAGGGCAAGGTAAGAAACAGGATTTGATCGAAGCATTTTCCCTTTGGATATGATCCAAATGTAAAGTGCATTATAAATTAAATGTATTATTATTAATATTAAAAGGTGCCTCCATTTTTTCTCCATAGTTGTGGTTGCTAAATTGCCCCGTATTTGGTTGCATTCACTCTGCAGGAAAGATGTTGCCTGATTGTCTGATTGTCTGATTTGTTTTGTTCATATATGACACAAATTTGATTTTTTTTTGCATGCCAGTGAATCTCATCTTTTTTTCAAATCAGATGTTGACTGCCTCCGCAGCTGGTTCTATATCAGATACAATTGTGATTGCTGGCGATGTAACAGCTGTGTGAACAGTCACATCAGAATACATTTTACTTTTCAACAGCATGCTTGGTGTAAAGACGGGATCATGTTACAGTTCTGTTCTGACTGGTATCCGACACGGGTCACACACAAAGATTAATGCCAGCCAAGTCTTCTACTGCTGATAATTGATCAAAAATGACAAAAAGAAGAATAACGTTCATTTGTCAAGCGCCATTAAAAAAAAAATACAGGAAACTCAGAATTGAATGTAACATCAGAGCATAAGCGCATTCCAGAAGGCCAAACAAATGCAAGACAGACTAAAAAATAATAAAAGAAGAGCACAAAAGACGCAAGATGCCTGGCATAAAACAAGAAATGCAGATGTGAGAAAGTCAAAATAAAAGTTATTAGAAATAATTTGATAGAAAACAAAAAAGAAGGAATCAGTTAAGTGACACAAAAAATGTAAGACAAAAATGACTAAACATCCCAAATGAAGATAAATTAAATGCAAAAACAAATAGGGTTAAAAAATAATTAAGGGAAATAAAAGAAGCTGTCACCTTCAGACTTGTGACTTTAGCACAGGCGGGAGGGCTCCAACTGGAGATCTATGGTTGCAGGCATGTTGCTAAGGTGTAATCAACTCTGAACAGGGTGATTTTAGATATTTAGTGTTGAAGAAAGATTTGTACTATCCAACGGTTGATATCATTGCGATTCTGCAACAGCACTTAGGATTCCAAGGTAAGCCAGTCTCAGACGGGGAAGCGTCAATGATGGTAACCCAGGTTTCTAAGCAATTACTTGAATTGGGATGGCCTACTATGTTAAAGGCTGACATACAATATTGACATACAATAAAACCATGAAAAATAAAAGAAATTTCATGTAAAAGCTATAGTCTTGACATTCATGGACAGGATCTCAAGGTGAGGTGAGGAGTGTGTCTGGTTCGGGGAGCTTAGAGTTGCATCTCTGCGGTTTGCAGATGATGTGGTTCTGTCGGCTTCATCAGTGAGTGACCTCCAGCATGCACTGGATCGGTTTTACAGCTGAGCGTGAAGCGGCTTGTATGAGAGTCACCACTTTCATATCTGAGGCCATGGTCATCTGAAGGGAAACAGTGAACTGTCCCGCTTCGGGTTGGGGTTGACTAACTGCCTCAAGAAAAGGAGTTGAAGTATGTTGGTCTTTTGTTCTTGAGCTATGAGATAATGAACTGTGAGAAGGACGAGCAGTTCTCAGCGGCATCAACAGAAATGAGAGTGTTGTATCGAAATTTTGTGGTGAAGAAAGACTTGAGTCGTAAGGCAAAGCTCTCAATTTACTGGTCCATCTACATTCCAACCCTCACTTATGGTCATGAGCTCTGGGTAGTAACCAAATGAACGAGGTCAATGATACAAGCAGCTGAAATGAGCTTCCTTCGAAGAGAGTGGTCGCAGGCAGGTGAGAGTGAAAAGGCTTAGAGATAAGTTGCGGAGCTGAGACATTGATGGAGATCAGAGTAGAGCCGCTGCTCCTTTGTGCCGAAAGGAGCCAGATGAAGTGGTTCAGGCATCCGATTAGGATACCCCCAGGACGCCTCCCTCTGAAGGGTTTTTCATGAAGATTCAAATGGGAAGAGACTCTGGGGTAGACCAAGAACTCGCTGGAGATATCATATCTCTCATCTGTCCTGGGAACGGCTGGGGATCCCTCAGGATGAGCTGGGGAGTGCTGCTGGGGAGTGGGACTTCTGGAACGCCCTTCTCAGTCAGTCTGTTTCCACTGCATCCCAACCCCAGATAAGTGGAAGAAAAAGGAAGTATGTATGTATGTACAGTATGTTGTAGTTTGGAAGATACCGTTTTCTCTAAAACTTTTGATACTAAAGGGTTAAGAAATTGGCCTAGAGCTGTTAATATCGGGTGGATCCAGCTAAGGATTAAGAGGTGGAACCACAACCTGTTAGCCAGCTATTAAAATAACTACCCGTGTGCCGATTTACATTTCTTGGGAAACAAGTAGGAATCACAAGGGGAGGGGCTGATGACTGAATTTATCACCTTAAATCAAATGACGGGGCTATAACGATTTCATGTGATCTGAGCTGTTCAGAATATCTGACTAACATCACAGTAAGTAAGACCACTAACAAATAATGTTTTGCGCAAATGATATGAAATAAACAATTTCCAGCATTCAATTATTTTCTGTAATGAAATCAATTTGAAAAAAGTGAAATCAGGAAAAGATTGGTTCCGTCCGTGAATGAACGAACACAGTGCTAAAAAGTCTTTGTTATCAATTTATTAGTTATTATAAAAACACAAATTCATTCCTGTAGTATTGCACAATCTCTTTGCTAAGATCGATTGTGAATTCACGACCGGTAAGTAGAAAGATTTTTTTAACGATGTAATGATTCAAGTTTATGATCAGCAGTTGACACCCAACACTGGAAGTTATCATCCTTTCATAATAGCTTTGCACTTCATTAACACTTCTTGCAAAAGCTTTTCAACAGTAAAATCTTGAACACGTCAATGTCATATCAGCTGTCACAGCAGTCAAATTCAGTTGCTGATAATTTCTTTGAGCTTTTGTCTCTGACAAAATCTGCCGGATATACTGATCGATACTTCTTATTCTCAAACAACAAACAAGCTGTTGTCAGGCACTATAGGGTTCATGGGTAAAGGACATATCTGTATCATGACGGATGGTAACAGTGTTTTTTCCTATGAGCACAAACTGATATCAAACGTTACAAATAAAAGTACAGCAATACATTACAAACATACTCTGCGTGGTGAGCAATGCATTGCATAATGTGTAGATGCAGTGAATTCATTCGACAGTACAGTTTCAGTGAGGTCAGGTTTGATGGCAACGACCTTCCCACAGTAATATTCAACTATTTTTGAAAAAATGTTGATGAGACAATCATGAACAGAATTAAAAACCTTGTAAATCAGAAAAATAAATCAACTATGAGCATATGTAAGACTGAACGAAAGGACACAAGCATTTCCTTTATATTAGTCAACAGCTCTCGAAACTGGTCAGTTGCCTTCCTCCAGAAACAAAAAAGATAAATGAGACTATGCTCTTCAGTGGTGTTAAACTGGGATGAGGAGATCAAGACTCTGTAGACAAGGTTCTGTGGGTGGAGGACCAGGAACAGGACTGACAAGGAGATCAGGTGATGCTTGTCATGCTTCGTGGAGTACCTGTAAAGTGTTGAGACGATAGTGTGTGAAGATAAGTAACAAATGTTTAACACTCATTACATAAAAATCATATTTAAACATTCACACAATATTCACCTTTCTTGCAAACTCAGGGAGGACGAAAGAGGCTTTGTGAATTTCAGGGTTGTAATATTTAAGGCTCAAATTTTCCATTTCTTCTTTTGACAGAGTTTTCATTGGTTCCTTGAAATCCGTTTCCTAGATTTAAATATAATAAACACTTCAGTGAAATAAAACCAATAACCTAGAAACAGCAGACAGGGTATTGTGCTAGGGAGTGGCTTTTACAGTTTACTAGCCCCAACAGGTAATGTGACAACAATACAGAGTATGCCAAATGACACATGATACACACTTACAGGATTTTTACTGCAGAGCATGTATCCAATCTGGCCACTAGGATAAGTTGGGATTGTGCTGTAGGCATATTCCACCACAGGGAATAGAGTCTTGCAGAAGGTCCGCATCTCCTTTATCAGCTCCAAATGGAGCCACTGACACTCTCCTTTGAAATTGACACAAGTGCAAAAGCATGTTAATCTCCTGCCTGGCTATTTCTGGCACAGCTCCACCATGACGTAGTTGTTGATAGTCTTTATAAAATGAGAACGGCTCCAAATAAGTTTATAAAAGCCATGAATAATAACCGTCTTGTTATAGAATTAGAAATGGGTATTTGAATTATCATTTAGTAGTAGCAATATTTTAGCTTCAATTCACGTTGGTGCCATACAACTACATGCTTCCATCCACTTTAGCATTAAGTGTAACATTAATTCACCTTGGGAGCAGAGAATTCCCCCGTTTCTCAATGCTTCCTTCATAAGTTTATAGTAGGACTCCTTGAACAAACTCTCAGCGGGTCCTGAAAGAAAAAAGTAAAAGAAGAGAGGAGCTCAGGCAAAGAAATATGTTGCAAATACACTAAATATAAATAAAAATGGTACTTACCCACAGGATCCGAGGAATCAGTTATAATGATGTCAAATACATCCTGGTTATGATTCATAAATTCAAAGCCATCTCCAATGTGGAGGGTGAGCTTGGGACTCTGAAACCCTTTGGCCATCCCCGGGAGGAACTTCTTTGATACATTGATGACATCCTACACAGCAGTAACATGAAGACTGAAATGAGCAGGCATTGCTTGGGTTCATTGTTAGGAACAAACAATTACGGGTCTACACTGATAAGCCATAACATTAAAGCCACCTTTCTATCAGGACCAGCGTCAACTTTTATTTTGAATGAATTTCTGCTAAAGTGGGGTCCGACCACAAGGGACACAAGGAATACCCATCAGTGACCTTTGGGCATCCATGACCCTGCCTGCAGTTCATCAGCTATCCTTCCTTAAGCCGGATGTATACTGTACAATTTGACCCGGATTGACACTTGCAAATGAGCCTCAGGACTCCCGGGTCAGTCCTGTGTCATACAGTGTTGCTAATCAGTCCTCTGATTAGCAGCTCCCGGACAACCGTGGGACGATCAATTGGTTTTATGGCGAGTCAGAAATTTTGGCAGGGTCTCAGCTCGATCAGCTGACGTCAACCCCTTCATTTGTCACCGCCCCTTTGAGAACTGGCTACTGTTAGCATGTTATAATAATAATATGTTGCTGACAAAGACATTTTTCTCTGCCTTTGTGCTTTCAAACAGAACCTTATAAAAAACTTTCGAAAGCAACCACGGGCTGCAGGATCCAGACGGATCGTACAGTGTGCGTATTCATGTCGTTTGGGAAGATCCGACCGTAAAGCGTGAGCAAACCAACTGCGATTCCGCAAAAGCTTTGATTCATACAGTGGGAGTTGAAATCAAACAGCCTCCACTCTAGTGCTAAACACGGCACACCGGGAGCACTGAACAAGAAGATGCAGTTTTGAAGATGCTCTGACCCAATCATCCCAACTTAGCCCTCATCAAGATCATTACTCGTCCATTTTTTGTGCTTCCTAACACATACGTCAATGACAAAATTTTCATTTGCTGCCTTATTTATTTTCTCCACTGACAGATGTCATGGCAACAAGAAAGTCAATGTTATTCTGACTTCCAATGTCATTGGCTGGAATGTTATGGCTGATCGGTGCAGGAATCTAGTGTCCTATTGGTCCCACCTCATCTATCTCACACAGCACAACTGACTCCACCAGTGGATTCTTTACCACTTCCCTAAGCACACCGCCATCTCCACCTCCAATAATCAGCACCTACAGAAGGAGAAAAAGAAAAATGAACACCACGTTAGAAAGTATGACTCATTGCAAGTGTAGCCATTGGGCATTTTGATTAATCTTCAAACAATAATCATGAGTGTGAACTTACATTCTTGGGGGAAGGGTGGCTGCACAGGGGGAGGTTGGCGATCATCTCTTGGTAAGCAAACTCATCCCTCTCGGTGCACTGGATCACTCCATCCAGCACTAAGACGTTGCCATAGGTTTTACTGGAAAAAACATTAATAAACCAAGTATGAGTCACATTTCAATTGTTTACTGTGCTGATAGTTAGCTCAGTGTTCACACAACGTTTGTAGAAGTCATAAAAGTTAAGCCAAACGCAGCACCACACATGCAGCATACACTTGCTAGAAAAACAAAGATTGCTGCTGTTACTCTTGTTAAATATTGGGAAAGCTACTGACTGTCTTACTGCTACTGACGTCATATCCTTGGCCACTTCTCTCTAGTTGATCTGCTACATGAAGTTAGCTATCTCTCCGCGACCACGTGACCCCGCAAGCTTCCACGCAAGCTCCCACGCTCATGCCTGGTGGAAGCTAGCAACATTAGCTAAGTAGAGTAGCTAAAAAGTCACGTCACCCACCTCTTGAAAACCGCAACATCTTGGAATTTGGACTTCTTGTTGTAGAGGACCTCTTCCACCTGGAGGCTGAGTGCCTGCCCGGGCCACAGCGTGCACTTCTCCGTGAACCATCCGTCTTTAAAGAGGGCCATGTCAGCTGCCAGCGCCCACGGGAGACAGGACCGTGTTTATGAGTGTGACGATGGAAGTTGTGACAAAGATCGAACACTTGATCGTTGTCTGACAGCTAAACATGATTCCTCTTATTATAACGAATGGGAGGATGCAGACGTCAGTGGCTTATCATGCTGAGAACCAATGAGGAGGCAGAGTGTGTCGGTTTATATATAGTTTGTTTGACTCCACACAGCAGCACCGCCCACCTACAACCACAAGCTACGCGCTGTATGGACGCAGACTGCATGGACACAGGCTGCAGCCCACGTGAAGCTAACTAAACCTATGCACCCCTTTTCTTTTACAATCCTCTACTCTGCTTATAATCATTTAGCAGACGAATACCACAGCATGACCTCAGTGGGATGGAAGGTCAGGCGGCCTTCAAGGTTTGACACAAACAACCTGTGGTACCATCCTTAGTTAGATAAGATAACCCCGGGCTTCTCTGGAACCCTCACCTCATAACACATATCACACTTCTGTCATTTAGAAAAATAAGGGGGATTCGTCCCCATTAATATATATACTATTATTACATTGTTTTTTCAAAATTTATGTTGTTTAATTCTGATCTTTTCTGTTTTGTCTACTTTTGTTTTTTTATTTATCTATGTCAGTGGTTCTCAAAATATGGTAGGCGTACCATTGATGGTACGCACGCTTCCTCTAGCGGTATGTGGAGGAATATCAGAAATCACCTACTTTTACTAAATTAAATAAGATTAATTTAAAAACAAATAATACTATCAAAATGCTATGATGAATGAAATGAAAATAATGCTACCATGAGATGATTTAAATGGGCTTTGAAATAACATTAGCCTTTCCTGTAGTTTTTTTGTTCAGACGTCCATCAGCCTGCTGATTAGTCGGGTTGTAACGCGCACGCAATACTGTTACAAGCTTTACTGTGGGGGACAAGAACATAGTAAGCGTAGGAAGCTAAAATTATGAGTCGTTTAATAACAATGCAATTGTGGCTTCAAACAGGAACTTTTAGGAAGAGAAGTGTGGATCAGGAGAAAAATATTATTGGCGTTGTAGAAACTGCAGTGGAAGACAGTGAACACAACAGCATCCCTGAATCAACAGCAGCAAACGGCAAAAAACAGTAAGGAGATATGATATAGGTTACATCACATTTGAAATGTGCATTTGGAGAGATATACAGTTGTTATTGTTAATATTCTCCCCTGCTCTGTTTGCGTACTGTATGTGTGTGAGAGGCTGCCCTTTGCATTATAATCATGGGAAAGAGTGTAAGTGCCATTTCTAGTTCTACTCCTTCACACTTTGTGTGGTTGTTGCTGACTAGTCAAGAATAAATAATATTATTATTGTGAATATATTTTCTTCCTGCTTGAACTACGTTAAGCTGATTAGGGTTACGTACCTCTACTGATGTATTTTTACATGGGTCATAATACTTGGAGGGCCGGATATATTCAGAGGTGGTACGCCGTGTAAAAAGTACCACTGATCTATGTCATGCGTAAATGTTCATTTTGTGGTCTATAGTCCTAAGTGAATAACATTGTCATTAGTCCCTTTGGGAAAAAAAAAATCCCAAATCCTCAAGGATATAATATTTACACAATATCTTTCAGACTATCCCTTGCTGTATCCATGAACTCATCTGTCATGCAAGTCAGTTGCCATTAGATTTCAGATGTCAAACACAAAGTCCAAGTTGAAACAGACAACATTTACAAGAAACTTAACTAAATAAAGCATGATTTGTGTTTTTCTAGCCACTTTGATTTTCTCTGCATAATGGTCACCTTTCTTCACTACTCTGATGTTCACTTTGATCTACGGTAGGTCATCTTGACCATTTCTACATGCCTAAGTGCATTGGGTTTCTGCCATGTAACTGGCTGATCAGATATTTGCATTAAGGAGCAGTTGAACAGGTGTACCTAATAAAGTGGCCGATGAGTGTAGATGGATTTGTGGCTCTAGATTACCCCTGGGCATGAATGTCAGTTTGAAAGGTTGCTTGTCCAAGTCAGCAGAAAACAGGATAAACTGTTACAAATAATAATTAATGAACTACTTTTGAGAAAATACAATACATTGTTACGTTAACTCTTTTTCACAAGGAATTTCTCAACATTAGCGGGCCCCAGATAAACACAACCATTGACACCTGATAAGAGTGAAATGGCTTATATGTTAACACGTTTATCACATTTTATGAGCATGACTGGTACCATCCAGTATAACTGAAGGTGAAGAATAACCATCTCCAGCTTGTAAGAGCTATATACATGAGCATGAACATACAAATGTATGCATTTCTATTACATTTGACACTTGGAACATTTATTGTTCCAACAACAACAATCCCCATTTGAACTATATGTAAATACACTGCTCAAAGAAATCAGGGCAACACATTAATCACACAGCAGATCTCAATGAAAGAAATATTCAAGTTGAAAATATTCATTGATATACATTGGTTAATTGGTGGACATAAAAAATTCCATTAGAACGGTCTATAGAAACCTAAATCATTAACCCATTGAGGGCTGTATTCTAAATCACAACAACTGGGGACACCAAGGGAGAAGCTGCCCATTGTGCTGTTTTCTGGGGAACATCAATCTCGCTGCAGTGTGCTGGTCTGTTAACACAGGTCCCACTAGAGGAAATTGAGTCCTCATGGAATCTGATTCTTACTAATTGGTCAGAAACATGCACACCAGGTTTCCACTGAAGGTATTTTTTCAGGGATCTAGCAGTGCTCCTTCAGTTGATCCTCACACAGAGAAGCATATACCGGTCCTGCTGCGGAGTTGTCCTTCCACAGACCTGTGCAATTCTCCTCGTTTGATGGCATGTCTCCTGGTATCTCCTCCGCGCTTAAGAGACTATTATGGGAGACACAGCAAACCTTCTTGCAATGCACATCCTCTGCAACCTGAATGGACTGCAGGTACCACACTATGCTACCTGTCGAGACAAGATCACTAGCTAAATTTAAAACGAGAAAAATCAGTCAGGAAGGATGGGCAGAGGGAAATGGTCTGTTTGTCACCACTTGTAGAACCATTTGCTTTTCATCTTGCTTTTACCTATCTTGCCCACCATCTTGTATCACTTTCATTTGCACCAAAACAGGTGAACCTTATTCAGTCGCTTCCGCGTCCTACCTGGAACAAACCAGATCCGAAAAATGTAACTGACTTTGTTTATACTGTGATGATTAAGTGTTTCTTTAATTTTTTTACCAAAAAAGCAGTACAATGAGAAAAGAAATTGAACTCTAAAAGTCAGAAAACTCTGTTAAAAACTTTCAGCAGAGTTAAAAATCTGGAATGGGACTAGGTACTATTCATCACTGGGGATAGTTTTGGGAAACTTTTTTGTTTTTTAAACTAGCCTGACTGCTGGAGGAGGGATTTTTTTTTTTTTTAATTTATCTATAAAGCTATTTTATAAAAAGGTTTATTGTTTAAACAAGAAGTCTATTGCTTGAAAGGAGCCAAGGACATTTCACTTAGTTCTTTTTGTCTGTATTTGTATTCATTGTAACAGGTCATGATTCATACAATCAGCACACACCGGGATTTTCAGGCTGTATCCTTTCTTCCTGATATTCCACTTGTTTAAAAAACAAACTAACTCTGAGGACAACCATTTCCATGATACATTCCTTGTTGGGACCTGAATTATTGTTTGATAAAAAAGGACTGTTAGGCCTTGACTGAAATATGTGCTCTTCTGAGTGTTCTACTATTCTTTGGGCATTTCTTATCCTCTGGAAATCCCCAAAGCTCATGAAGTTTGACTCCTTTTGGGTCAGCAGGGACATTCGCCTGATTTTATTGATTCACTGAGCAAGCCATCATGTTCTCGATCAGCTATTGGTTCCAGTCCATTAAATATCAGAAACTACTTCAGTACGCAGTCAAAGTCTACTCTGAGAGGGTTCTAACTTCCTATCAGGGCAAGCAATAGTGGCTGGAGTTAAATAGAGGGATCTTAAAGGACCCATTACATGTCCTGTGTTTAGTTTCCCTCAGGATGCCAACTATGCCACTCAGGACGCAGGACACAGAAGACGTCTCTTGTACCCTAAGCATCATCTGCACCAACTACATTTCCGTTGCATTAATATTTGTATTATATTTGCATTTATGCTGTTTCGTATTTATGAATTGTATCGATTTTAAAAATTTTAATCATTTATTTTCTTCATGACCTCACGAATTGTCCCTTGTGGACAAATTTACTGGACAATGGACATTTACTTCAACATAATACCGTGTAAACAAGTATATTGAGTCACTTTTTAATACTGCATGGCAACATATTAATGTACCTGCTTTAGGGGCATCATATTTATCAATTATCTATAGTTATATCAACAAATGTTTGCCAATATACTGCAAGTTTCTATGGTACATCTTACTAGGCATTTTGCCATTTCGTGGGAAACTAGACATGACAGGTTTTCCTTCTTGTTCATCTGTTATCTTAATTTCAAGATAAGAATATCAAAGTTATCTTATCTTGTTATAAACCCTGATAACTGAACAGGTCTTATTATGACACTGCTTTAGACAATACACCAATATTCTCATTTAAAAATGGGATCAGCCACTCTTTCCTTTAAAAACAACTTTAATGAACAGGTGCATGCATCCACATATTTAGAAAGTAAATGGTTTCACTGGTGGAAAAAACAACAACTTTGAAATTCATTTATATTTCGATTTTGAATGTCAATTGCCAGATGGTGAAAAAAGTGGAGAACTTTGTTTCTGTGGCATGGAGAAAATAAACGAAATAGAAAATCACAGGAGTTTATCTTTTGGGCCAGTTATGCCGAAATCCTCTGTAGAAAACAAAGAAGGTAAAGACAAATTATTAACACACAGGGATGCTTAACTTTAAGACAATTTAATAAAAATGTTTAATTTATGTTTACCTCTCAGATTTTCCGGACAGGTAGGACATACTTCGGCCTCCAGCACCAAAATTGGATTTCTGTCCCTTGGGGGTTTTCTGTAGGGATAAAACAGACTTAAATTCACACGCCGTAAAATGATTTACCATACAATAAAAAAGTCCATGAGTACACTAGTACCTTTTTCCTAAAATCATGAGCTTGTCGGTTTGGATCGAACTGTGCATTATCCTTTACTTTGCTACCTGTAAGACACACACATTTTAATTAATTTTAATATTATAAAACACCTGTAGTTGAATGAAAGGCAGTATCTAGCTTTTACTTGTGAGGAGGGGAGAAAAACATACCAGAAAAGACTTTAAGATCTGACTGGCTGTAGTCGAAGGGCTTGAAGCTGTCTTTGGGAGGTGCCTCCGTCTTCTGGGGCTTCTCTCCTGATTTTACCAACTTCTTACTGGGTTTGGGAGTCGACTCTCCAAACTCGCTGGCGTCCCTCTCCCTTTTCTTTGCATTGACTTTCGTAGATTCCTGTTGAACAGTCAGCAACAATACTCTGTATAAAACTCAGACAACAAAAAGCAGGAATGTATTCTTAACGGTGTGCAGGAGGACTGTTCCCAGCTCGGACACTGGTAGTATGCATGTAATGTTTGGTTTGACGTGAAATAGAACAGCTATCTCTTTAGAATTATCATTAAAATGCAATGAAAGCACATCTTACTCCATGATTCTTACCATGCTACTGAGAACAATTTACAGTATTTACAGCATGTCCCTCCTTTTGATAAACTTTTGCTGCCACCTACACATTGAAATGCTCACTATCCTAAATAAATCTTCAAGATGAGTTGACATTAATGGCAAATGTTAGCCTGTTAGAAACTGAAACCCAAAAGACCCCAATAACATCCACAAACTAACGATTTCATTGCTGTATCATTATTGACTCTTTGTTAGCAAAGTAAATTTACATGGTCTTAATGTATCTCAGTAAAATAGAGAATTTATAGGGGATCTTTTTGAATGGGGAATGAGACAAGCGGTTTTGAGACATCCAGATCGAGATGCAGACCCAGAAATTATTTATCAGCTTTGTTCGTGCACCCCGAGTGTCCTTCCAGTTGTATATAATTGTTGGTTTACCACAAAGGTTTGACTTGTATTAATGTCAGGTATATATTTAAACATTGGCGAGATATGTTCTTAGTTACTATACGATGTTAAGTTCTACGAAGCCAGCTGGTTAGTGGTTGAAGCTGTACCTTCATGCCAGCGTGCTAGAATCTACCAACTCTTTTATAGGGGTCTCATCTTATCAGTGTGTAATGATTCTGCTTCCATCTGTCCCCCTAGTCTGTGTGGTAGGTTACTTAACTCACTGGAGGCCGGGTAAATCAAAATGGCTTTCATCAGAAAAGGTGTTTAGCCCTGTAGTTAATAACAGTTGATGGGGGTTGAGGTTTGTGTATTTTTTATTAGCGATGCAACCCTGGTGTGGGCCTAACCATCAGACGTCACTGAAGAGAATCTCCACCCCCATGAAGATCATCTGCAAAGACATGCCTTTGTCCAGGTTCACTACAGAATATCGATTCCATTTAGAATAAAATCTCGGGGAGCCATGCTAGTCTTTTAACTCCAGTACAACTTGCCCAAACCCACTATTTTACCCCCTTATTTCATTGAAACACAACGTACGAATAAATGCCAGATTAGATAAATAGTCATCAGATGTTTTATTAAAAAGTAACTCCATTAATGAATAAATTAAGCAAAGCAAGTAAGAAAAGCAAATTAACATTTGTTCCCCCAGCATTAATATTATAAAGAATTTGTCATCTTCAGGGCTGCTTTAGAACTACAACCATTCTTAAAACAGTATTGTTTATTTCATCATTATCAATAAGTTTGAACATATTTAGAATTAACAATGTTTGTTCGATCACGTGGTTTTATGTTTTCACATGAAACCATGCTTTCTTGTGATACTTCTTCACGTTTTCATTTCTTCTCTCTGACTTGTTTAGTAAGATGTCATGACAGATCATCATTAACCAGCCAGGTTGGCTACACCCTTTATTATATTTGTCAAAGTATTAGTATAAGAGAAGTTTCTTTTTTCTTTTTACTGCACGACGGTTCGTTTTAACAACGAAATTAGAGCGTAAATAAGGAAAATTGGATGCAAAGTGCAGGAATAAACTGACAGTTAGCAGAGAGTCAACTGGAGTGAAGTTGGCTGGTTAATGAGTGTTACTTTTCAAGTGCTGCTGCCAACTTCTCTGACAGCAATACACACCACCAGACATTGCCAAAATGATATTTACCAGTGACATCTCAGCAGGGAAAACTTAGAATGAAACATTAATCTGATTGATGGCTGAAGGGATAGACAATGTAAGAAAGTGTTGGACATGAGTGAGAGTCAATCTGTGACGACCCGTCACTCCAGAGAGACAGCTCTAGCAGAAAATGGGCTTTTAGGCATGCATGGCGGGAATGTTGACGCCATTGTTGTTCCCCAGGAGGAAACTTCAATTTTAATGCCCTATCCCCATGCGTTATTTTTCCCTCGGCACATCCTGAGACAAATACAAATATGAAAGACCACTAAAATGCCAGCGCTGATGCCTGGTGAAAGAGGTTCTCTTGCCTGTGAGTCACTACATCTGTGTGCAGAAATACAAACCCTGTCTCAAGAAAATGGGGGGCACTGCAGAGGGTTGAACTAGCTATTTATGAGCTTAATATGCTGCGTCCGAATATAGCTTATGTTTTTCATGGATTTGCTCTCTCCAAACAGGGACAGGTTGATAGTGTTTTGTCCATCTGAAGCAACACAGAGGAAATGGAAAGACAAGAGTGTAAGTGACTCACCGCTGCTTGCTGCCGAACTGTGGCGACGTTCTGGAGAGACTCCTTGTAGTTCTGTTTAGCTTTGATTCTTTCCTCTGTACAGAACAACACTGAGTTACAATGAAGAATATCCCTTTAAAAAGTATGAATGAAGTTCACGTCATCCCATTTACCTGCCACTTTCTTTGCCTGTTCATTTGCCTCTACTTTGACCTTCTTCTTTGCTTCCAGATCCTTTTGTTGCTGCTCAACACTCTGCAGTTTCCATCTTTTACTGATCTGTAATTGTGAAGTGTTGCAGTCATGACCAGCCAATCTTGTGCATCTAAGGTATATTATATACAACAGAACAACAGGAACAATTCTGACTGTGTATGACTGAATGGAGCTCTTGATTACCTCAAATATTTTTGAAGATGGGTCAAACTTTGCATTCTTGCTGATGTGCACATCATTGGTCGGCAAATACTGAAATCATAAAAGAGTGCTGAATACTATGTGTGCTGTTACAATTAAATGCAAACAATGCTGAAGGTTAATATATTATCATCTCTTACCATTCGGAAAGGGTTTTCAAATGACTCTATGATACGTCTAGCTTTCATTTGAGCCACTGAAAGGGAGTCGTCATTCTGTGTTTCTGGTCCCTTCAAAATGAAGCAGAGTTCTTACTTTGAGCATCACCATTTCAGTCAAACCAACTGGTTCAATTAAGTCACCTATAGGAGGATTTCTACCTCAAACAGTGTGATTTTAGCCACAGCCATGAGACCACTTGTTTCCTGCATATCCCCATCCATGTGGTGCTCATCTTCTGCGAAGAGCCTCCCTTGTTTCACGGGTACTTCTAAAGATAAAAAAACTTTGTTAAGACATTAATGCCACTAAAATAATTCATATCTCAGCTGGATCCTGCACACGAGGAAGAGTCTTACCATTGAGAGTAAAGGGGTTGAGGTCGCTGTCTGAGACCCTGGAGGTGTCGTGAGGACCAAACAATGTGCTCTCTGTCTGGAGAAAATATACACGGTAACATGAATTTTACAACTGATGGTTTATTCAACAACTACAGAATGTATGAACTAAAAAATGTCTGTTTTCCACTTACCTTTTTAATAGGTGTCAGTCCCTTGTTTTTTTGAGCTGCAATCTCAGCCTATTTGAAGGGAAGAATCTCATGTCATTTGATTGATTTAGGTGTTTTTATTGATGGGGGATGTAACATCCCATAAATGACATCACTTACAAAAAACCCTGCGGGGCCAGTGATCTTTCCTTACCTTAAGGAGAGGAGTCTCTCTCGCTTGCTGTACTAGTAAATGGAGCTCGTTGACCTGTTGCCTCACCAGCGGGGGTACTGGGTTGCAGCAGGCAATGATGCCCTGAGGCTCTCTGAAAAGATCAAGACAAAATACGTTGATGGAAGTTTTGACCACAAGAACACAGACAATTTGAACCCGTAAATGAAGAGAGGAACCAACACTAAATAATCCACAACAATCGAGTTTTGGGTGGGAAATCAAATTCACTTACTTTGGTAGCTCCTCAGATATTTTGATCATCATATGAGTAGGCAGAACAAATCTAAACCAACAAAAAACATAAGATTAAAATGTGTCTGAATAGATGTTGAAAGACTTATTAGTCAATCCATGTCCATCAGCATACCCGGTGCTTTCATCCTCCTGGCGGGCCAGTTTGTCCCTCCAGGCAAAAATCAGTCTGAAGGCAGTGAGCTGCTGAGTGTTAAAAGACCTTTTCTGCTTCCTCTGCAGCTCCAGATAGGATTCTTCTGTGTATATAGGCTTCAAATATTTCTGTGTTGAGAAGAATATTGAATGCATTAAAGAAAATGAGGAAACTATTGAATGGAGATAAGTGGAATAAGAGTGTAGCAATATACAGTTTATTCATCATGATTTATGAAGCAAAGTTTGGACGTACCCTCAGGGCAACATCTTTGCTCTTATTCCAGACACTCTGCAGAAGACCAGGCTGCCCGTGGTTAAAGTCCAACAGTTGTGCCCTCATGCAGTCATAGATGTAAAGGAGGTAATGCGTGTCTGTTCGGGCATACTGCACCATCTCATCTGGCAAGGGGCTACAAAGCCAAGTCATGATAATTTTATTACTACTTCAGATTCCAAAAATCAAGTAGTAGCAGTAATATTGAATTAGGGATCGAAAGCTCAAGAAATAGAAATAAATGATGGATTTAAAAAATTACATGCCGCAGTGAAAAAATATTTAGAATCAAATGGCCTGACAAGTAATCTCCGTACCGAATCCTCCAGTCGGCCAGCTGGTAGCGTTTGTCTGAAGTCACATTGCAGAAGTGTGTGAGGAGGTGGTCGAGGGAATGTCTTGCCAGGTTCAGAGCTCGGCTGGCCTGATGGGTGTCAAAAAGTCTGACGACATACAAGCCAAAGTCCCTCTGGAGCCACTCGATGTCAGAATCAGCGCCGTGAAATACCTGAGACGAGCGAAGAAAGAAGATTCAAATGGAATGTTCTCTGATTATGTACTCAAATTAAAAATAATGCATACATTTTTTAAATACAAATAACATTTGAACAAAATAAAAAAGAAAAGAAAACCTGGCGACAAACTACGATACATTTTTACACTGAAATCATTTCAACAGATCTCTCCCTTCAAGCAGACACAGACCACTTGTTCAAGGGACTCTAAAAAATGTGCGCGTGATGTCACCTCCTCACACACCACAGGACAATGTCAGCTTTATCAATTACATCCAAAAGCCGTGGGTCTCTGAGACGTTTAAAAGGTTAATCGTTTACAAACTTCAAATTAAAAGACAGGTGTAGATGTACTATTCCCAGTGATGGTCATTAGGTAGTCAGAGCCACTTTTAGCTCATCTGTTTACATTTTGTCTTGTTTTTTGGGGGGGGGGGCTATTAAAGGTAATTTTATTGGAGACATTGATGATTGCAATGAGGTAAATTAATAAGGTAGATCCATAGAGAACGATGGGTCACGTGGTCGTGCAACCAGATGGATTTGCTTTAAATATTATCAGCTCAATTATCTAAAACACTATCTTAGACGTAAATGGATTACACCAAAAATACATGTAACATAACAGTGTTAAATACAGTTTTACAATGGCATATGCTTTGTGAAAAGATGAAGTTGTGCGGTCACCTGAGCGGGGCGAGAGCATGTGACAGATACACATTATAGATACTGGAGAAGTGGAACCACTCAAAAGGCCTCCTGTATCCTTTCATTTTCATCATTCAGGGGATGACAATGCAGATAAGTGTTCTGCAAGTTTCAGAAAGTTACATTTAAGAGTTTTTCAGACCTTAATAAATGGAATCTAAGAATCTTTTTATCCCCTCTACTGCAAAAATGTATGAAAGAATGCACGAGTCCCAGCTACTTGCTATGTTCATATTTATTATTTATAAAACTGCGTACAACCCAAGATTTCTTTGTGGGTTCTTAAAAATGGTAGGACGCCTGACGGGAGAGGCAAAGCTTTGTTCAAGTCGCGTTAAGTGAACATTAACATATCTAAGACCTACCTAAATATATTCAAGACATCGTACTTGATGCTTAATTGTATACTCGACTTTGTGAGGCTTTACATTTAGATGATGTCATTCAAGAGGGTTTTACATACGATGGAACCCTGACTGATGCCGTGAGAAGGTTGATGGACTAAACAGTTATGGTATCGCCAGAGAAAGCCACATAACAACAATACATTAAGCATTGCCACACGTTTGAAGCGGTTTTCTATTTCAACAGCCGCTCACTGCAGCATTTAAGCAGTTTTTTGCAGCAGAATCAGACCGGTCCAAAACTTTTGCAAAATCTGTTGTATTGTGATGTATATGCTGCAGACATGAGAACGCACTCTGCTGTGGAAAAGAAACGGTTTAAAAACATGGAAAAGGTGTTTTTGAACTTACATGAAATGTCCTCATGCACCTCGTTATGAAGATGGTGCCAAGTCATTACAACGAAGAAATGATCTAAATTGTCAATAACTTATCTAAGGCATCCGCTGTTGCCCTCAGATTAGATGGGCAAACCTCTTTGGCAATGGCAAGCTTTCCGTTTATCATTTAGGTATTTAATATTTTATTAAAATATTTAGTGCTGAATGTTTTTAGGCATAACCATTACAAAACGTTGCTTGCTGTATATGTTTAGTTACTTCTTTAAGAAGTGAGTTTTTTAAATTCTCATTTCCAAATTTAGGTGGTCGTTCTGTGCATTTCACTATAAAGCTGTTTTGAGTTTTAACCATGAATCTACTAAATACCCAGGACTGCAGCCGAAAACCAGTCAACTCAAAGTTGAATTACAAAATTGAACTGTAATGCACAATGTTTATAGGCCAAATAATAGAATTTTATCAGCAGTAATTTCCTTTGGGTTGTTAAAATGAATCCAATTGCATTCTACTGAATTTCAGTCTCCACACACTTGATACAGCAGGTGGCAGCATTCACATTTAAAAGAGTTTTGAAATACACCATCCACACATAGATATACAAGGATGTCTTTAAATGTTGACGAGGGAAACAGCATTTTTTAACTGATCTTATAAGAGCTATGGTAAACAAACTCATCCATCTTTGTCTGCTCCCCTCGGCATACATGTGCATGAATACAGGTTATGATTTTTTTTTTTTTTTTTTTTTTTTTAAATGCCAAAGTAAAAAAAATTCTGAGTAATGCAATTATTTGCCATAAGCAGGTAAATATCGGTGTTCATATTGGTTGAAAATTATTTATCATGCACCCATAATAAAAAGGGAGAAAAGAACAGAACATTTCTCTCACACATCATACACTGTGCAGCTGCCCATTTTGAAGGAAAATATAGTTTACCGTTTAATCTAGTTTTCCAATCATACAGTTAGTAGAGGATACATGAACATTTATGGAGAGGTTAAATTACCTTGACAATAGCGGGGTCAGTGAATGCTTCGTTCAGGATGTACATTTCATTGCGGAGCTCCAAGGTGTCGATAATGAAGTCTTCCTCTCGACTAGATATCTGCATCAGAGAGGTGAGGCCAAGAAAGCTCCTGTACGAATGGTGCTGCAAAAAGAGCAATGTTCAAAAAACTTTTCTTACCCAAGGACAAAGAGCTTCAAAATAGATTTTTTCTTATCACAAGATGTCAAAATAAAGGTGCCCTGTATTGCTTGGCTAACATTACATTGTAAAAGATTATCTGACAATAAACTCTCTAATCCTTTACCTCCAGATCCACTGCAAACTCAGACAGTTTGCACAGCTTCTCATTCAGAGCGACCACATCCTCTAGCGTGTTAATGAATGAGCACTTGGTTTCAGTCAGTGGTTTGTACATCTAAACATAATTCATATGTCAATGCATTAATAAGAGACAAACAAATGAACACGATCCAATTTGGAGATCACTTTAACTCACCTGCTGTTCTGGTTTAGTTAGAAGACTCTCTGGTATTGTGAGATGGTCCAGTTCATATTGGTATTGGTGTGCAAACCTACATTGGTCAAAATCATAACTCATTATGGACAATGGGAAATGGGAAAGGGCAGAGTTGTCATTATTCCAAAATAAATAAGTCTTACATGTCTTCAGTGTTTTCCTGAGTTCTCTGCTGATGGATGAAATCGGCCAGAGCAGTGGGGATTCCTTGGTCCTCGGGTCTCTCTTTACGGGTTTGTTTGTTGGTGAAATCTATGATTTGAGAGCAGGAGAGCAAATAAGTCAAACGTTCATGTTATAGAGTTCTAGTATTCAAATCAATGTTTTGAGAACAATAGATGGTTTGTGTTACAAGAGGGGAGAGGCTTTATTGCATTGGGTTTGATGAAGATCTTGGGGATAAATGGTGTGTTGCTGTTGTCAACTTTTTCTTTGAATTTCAGCTGAGGCCTCGCAACATTCTTTGCATGGAGCAGTCGGAACATCTCAGAACGACTGCCAGAGCTTGTACCCTGATGAATCAAAGAAATGTTTAATAAAAAGAGAGGAGCACCGCTTTCAATATTAAACAATGACTATGAGGTTAATTGCTCAACCTTGCGATTCCAGCTGGAAACGACAATCTTGGGAGGCTGAAATCCTGCAGGCATGACAGGCTGTTGGCTCCTATTCACCCCATCAGCTTCATCAAGAAGAATCCCCTGGCAATCACAGACAATAATTAGATTGGTTTGCAATGACTCCTGCACAATGAAATTGATAATAAAAATGATGGCTATAGTTTGTACCACTCTCTCAAGGATGATGTCATTTGAGTCCACCACCAAGTCAAACCTCTCATCCAGCCCTGTCAGCTTGTTCTGGTCTCTTTTGTGAGATCTGCAGCCATGGTGCTGCATTATCTGACTCATACTAACAAAGGGAAACAGTAAAAACAATTTACCTAGAGAGAAAAAGCAAGAGGCAGAAAACCCACTCTTCAATTTTCATGTGTAACACTTAGGTAGGCCTGCATTACCACATAGTATTTTGTGCCAGGGTATAACCCGAAAAAGTCCCATATTCCCTTTGTGATACAAGCACTCCCCCTGATTTTACTCCTCAAATTAAATGTAGTTATGTCCACAGTTTTTTTTTAGTAAAGTATTGGAAATATATAACTGACTTTTCCAAAAATCAATCAAGATCTTCCTCATACATCTCTCCAGAAGAGCCACAGATGAGATATACTCACCAATGCAAGAGCTTATCTCCTTGACTTTCACAGAACTCCTGGAAACCCGGAAAGCTCCTATAGAAATCATATTCATCCCCGGCTTGAGGCAAGCTGGCGGATACTTTGGTGGCAGATAATACAGCCCCCAATCCATACTGTAAAGGAGAGACAAGCCAAGCTGTTAGTCAAAAGTTCAGATTCATGTCTGAATGCAGTGTCTAACGTTCACGTGTCCCTCTGACAACGGGACCTGGGCGGAGTTAAATGATAACCCAAGGTTGTTCACGTTCTTGGGCAAAGGAATAGTGGATGAAAGTTTGAGGGAGACCATGGAAATGGTATATATTCCTTTTCAGATTTATTTTGACAACATTGCAAGATTTATTCTTTAAACATTTTGCCATAATTATGTAAATTAATAAAAGGTGTATCAAAATTAAATACAGTGGAAAACTCATGATGTCCCACCACTATTTGTGAATGGATTCAAATATGGATCTTGGCAATATGTATTGGGTAACAGGGCAATAACAGACAGGTGTGGTCATAACACTATCACCAACATGTTGCGGTGATAAAGAGGATAACTAGTCATCAAAATGGATTTCATGCATCTGTCAATTGTAAAAAGTTATTTCGTGATTGAGAATAAATCCTAATCCTTTATTAATCATAATCCTAATTGCAAATCCAAGGAGACGGTTAAGAAATAAGGCAGACTTCCAAATTTGGCATGAGGTAGTCTGAGTAAAGAAATTTCATCACTGTGACATCAAATCGGTGACACAAAATAAAAAACTCATAGAGAGAGGCTCCCCTAAGAAAGGTGCTTCTTAAGTATGCATAGATACATGTGAGCGTTTTATGCACAATAAATTATCACCACATACCTGTTCTATTGTCATGAATACATTTTTCAAACTGTTAAATCAATGTTTATAAACCTCTTACAAATAATTGTTAAACGTATTGACATATTCTAGAGACTTCTTCATGATGGTTTAGGTCGATTCTCATCTATCCAGGTCAAGGAAATCCTTGACAGTGGAATCCAAAGCAACTGGACTTGTTTAATGTTGAATACATATAACCTCTTTTCCAAGAGGCTTCCCCAATTCTAACTTACTGATGGGGAATCTGGTATTAGATATCCAGTGACACGTGTTTGATAGATTGATAGGTTTTAAGTATACAGTTTACCACCTATCACAAATGTGAGTGGTTGGGGTTAGTTAGGAGTCGTTTATTAATCATTACATCCTGCATACCACCATTGTAAATAGATACATTAGAGGCATATACACAAATGTACTAGAGTGACCCACATAACTTTAAATAAGAAATCATAAACTAAGATTTAGCTTATAACAAATCATAAGCTAAGATTTAGCTCGGGATAGGATCATTTTCAAGCTAATTTGCATGTTTAATGGACATTGATATAAATTATCAATGTCATATCATATAATTATAAACTATAACGACGTTAGCATTTAGTAAGAGAAAAATCAAATCAGTTACAATTAAAATAGGAACATAGCCCCTCGTCCACCACGTCCACTGTGTCCACCTGGCTACCAGACGAAACTCACAAACTGTCGTGACCTGCCTCCCACTTACTTTAACAAAAGAATCCGCATCTTTAAACCCAGGACACAGTTCGTCCTTTTCCTCGTCTATTGTGTCTTGAGGGCCCTTGTTTGTGGAATTGTTACTCTTTGAGGAAGCCATAATTTAGTTTGTAGATTCCGAATACATGTGGGCCACCGGAAACAGATACTCTTCTTCTTTGTTTTTCTTGTTGGTGCTCGGAAGAAAGCGGCACGGACATGCGCCATCTAACGACGTGGAGTGAAGTTGCTGCACAGAAAGAGGTGGACAGTAATACTTTTTGTTCCGGCATGAACCAGCAATCCGCTTCCGTAAATCGCAGATATCTGGAAATAAACAGGTATTTTATTTGATTTAAACTGGTTTCAATCCTACTTCACCGACAGAACATAATACATTTCCCTTGGAAGTTCGAGATCCTAGACACACCGTCACTTTCGGGGTCCCCCAGGGATCAGTACTTGGCTCCATTCTCTTCATACTGTACATGCTCCCCCTTGGCCATGTCATCAGTCAATATGGACTCTCATTCCATTGCTAGCTCATGACACGCAAATTTACATAAAAACTGACACATGTTCCTCCGCAGCTTCTCCATCCTCATCGTCATCATCATCTCCCCTGTCAACGCTCCGCGCTTGTCTGGAGGAGATGAAAAACAACTTTCTCCAGTTGAACAGCTCCAAAACCGAAGCAATTTGAATTGGCACCCCACATCAGACTCAGTCTTCCTCCATAACCAGCATTATTTTATCTGGTCACGACATTCCCCTCTCTTCATCAGTCACCAACTCACTTTTAAATCCCACATCAAACACTTATGCAAGAACTCCTTTCACCATCTCAGAAATATTTCCAAACTCCATTCTTCACTCACCTTGAGTGATGCTGAAAAGCTGGTCCACGCGTTCGTCTCCTCCTGACTGGATTACTGTAACGCACTTCTCATCGGGATCCCTGATAAAAGTCTTCAAAGACTTCAGTATGTTCAAAACAGTGCTGCAAGGATCCTGATGAGAGTTCGTAAACACGAACACGTCACTCCCGTTCTTCATTCCCTTCATCTTATAATCAATCCACCAGGATTGATTATAAGATCTTTCTCCTCATTCACCAGTGCATCCATGGTAACGCACCCCCCTACCTAAAAGATCTACTCACCCCACTGACCTCATCAAGATCCCTCCGTTCTACCCACTCATACCGCCTCCTCCTTCCCCGGACTAAGCTCAGCACCATGGGTGATTGGTGGCCTTCTGTTCTGCTGCCCCTCATCTGTTGAATGCCCTCCCTGACCATCTGAGGGCTCCACAGACGAGGGCTCCACAATCGTTTAAAAAAGGACTTAAAACTTTCTTTTTAAGCAGAACCTATAATTCTTAATTAACATTGCTGGTTTTTGGTCATATTTTTATATAATTATTATTATATTTGTTATTGATGCTTTTATCTGCTTTTACCTTTTAGCACTTTGAGATTTGATCCAAGTGTAAAGTGCATTATAAATTAAATGTATTATTATTGTTATTATTATTATCTAATGTAACTAAAATTCCATCACACATTCTGCAGCATCGACTCTCAGGCCTTATTTGAAATAAAAAAAAGCGTGACTATCTGATGATATTTTCATTGTATCCTCTTTTAGTTTCTTCCTCTTCTTCTTTGGGCTGTTTCCTTTAGGATTATCTGTATTCATCTTTCCCTGTCCTCTGCATCTTCCTCTGTCATACTAACAAACTACATGTCCTCTCTCACCACATCCAGGAGCCTCCTCTTTGGTCTTCCCCTTTTTCTCCTGCCTTGCAGCTCCATCTCTAGCATTCCTATCCCTCCTTTTCACGGGTCCAAACCATCTCAATCTGGCCTTTCTTACTTTGTATCCAAGACATTTAACCTGGGCTGTCCCTCTGATGTGCTTGTTTCTAATCCTGTCCATCCTCTCACTCATAAAACAAAATCTTAACTTCTTCAACTCTGCCACTTCCACTCTGCCTCTTGTCTCTGGTCAGTGCCACCGTCTCTAAACCATACATCAAAGCTGCTCTCACTACCATCTTATAAATCTTTCCATTCACTCCTGCTGCTGTTCTTCTGTCACAGATAACTCCTGACACTCTTCTCCACATACTCCAGCCTGCCTGCATTCGCTTCTATGGATCTTTTCCTCACTACCCGTTGTTCTGAACAGCTAACCATAAGCACTTCCACCTCCAGGTTTTCTTCCACCTGCTCCCTTGCTCTCTCTAAAGATAAAAATGTCATCCACACACATCATAGTCCATGGAGAGTCCTGTTTGAACTCATCGGTCAGCCTGTCCATCACTATAGCAAACAAGATGGGCCTAAGAGCCGATCCTTGCAGTCCCATCTCCACCTTGAACCATTCCATCCCAGCTTTCATACTGCTCTCATTCATATCCTTTACTATTTTTATAAACTAGTCTGTATCTCCAAACTTCCTCATCCAATACCACAATTCCTTCGTTTCACTCTGTGGTAGGCGCTCTCTGAATCCATAAAGACACAATGCAACTCCTTCTGGCCTCCTGTATACCTCTTCATCAACACTCTCAAAGTAAAGTTCTCATTAGTGGTGTTCTTTTTCGGCATGAAACCATACTGCTGTTCACAAATTGTCATATATTTTCTTAACCTATAGCTTCCACTACTCTTTCCCAGATCTTCATCTTTGTCTCTTTAGTTGCTACATTTCTTCTGTTTGAGATAGTTAACTCAATATTTTACGATATAGCTGACTCGATATTTGTGAGTAGCTATGTCATTATTTTTAGATAGTAAGTCATTAATTCGATAGAATGTTTTTTCAGCCCATTGACAAAAACAATAATCCATAATTAGACGTTGGGGCCCATGCAAATTTCGTGAGAACCGGTAGCCCACAAAATCTGCAAATGTTCACATATAAGGAATGTGCATGAAAGACATGGCGGACTTCTATACGTTTATGACTTACAGCCATACCATCCTGATTTAGCCCCATCTCAGACGCCAAGCTGGGCCGGGCGCGGGAATACCAGGGGCTGTAAGCTTTTTCACTTCTTGAACTGCACAGCAGAGGGCGCTGTGACTGCCTCTTCAGCAGAGACCCAACTCTCATTTGGCTTAAAGCTATTTGCTCAGTTGTAAAAATCTAAATATCGTCATGTGTGACAGTTATTATTACAATTTTAATCTGTCACGCCCTCTTACTTTGATACTGGACCTAAAGCAAGAAAGGTAAGACAGTTTGATAATCAGGCAGGAGGAAGAACTCATCTCAGCCTGAAATTATGATTGGATGTCAATGACTGTCATGCTGGTGGTAAATAACAAAGCTTTAACCCCGCTGACCTTTTTGGGCGGAAAAGGGAACCTTCCATCACACAAAGTACAACATAGCCAAAGCCTGCCTGGACTACTTAGTCGGAAAAGAAGGTTCATTTGGCCATGTGTGGTAAAATTTGTGTTGGCTTCCTGGTGCAACAATCGTCTACAGAAGGGAAAAATAAAAGAAACTTCATTTACGACGAGAGTCAACAGTGTGTCTGAAGTGTCAGAATTCCCTAAAACTTTGATTTTAGAGACCATTTTCATTTCTTAATTAAAAGAAAGAAACGAACATCAACTATTTGTTCTTGTATTACATATTATGTATTATTTAGACAGTGACGTTTTTTCTCTAGGTAAAATTAAATAATATATATATTTTTTTATCTTTCACGACATTGACGCATATGCAGATCTTGATATTTCTTCAGCTTTTCCACTCAAGTCATCAACCAATGCATTCTTGATAAAACAGTGGCCTAAAACCAATCCTTGAGTACTTTGTGTCCCTAGGATTGAACTGTTTCTTTCCTCCTTTGGCTGTGTGCGTTGGTGGAGTTGAAGACAGTCAGTGAGGAGATGTCCACAAGTACAGACAAGAGAACATATTGAGGAACACCAAGTCTACCCTCTACTCTACATTTTGATTGATGCATTTGATTTTATTGATGGGTTTGGTTTTCAGTTCCTTTTCAGCCCTATCTTGCCTTTCTACCTTGCGTTAACACAGTTATCCACTTCCTCCCCTGATGCCTCCAAGTATGACCCCCATTAAGCATCTGCTGCGATAACATGGAGCAAAAAAATGGTAAAGAGGTGCACCAGGCCTGCTTTGAACGGACAGTGTAAAAGGGGCTTATAGAAAAGGACAACCATTGACATTCACACTAACAGGTAATCTTCAAAGTCGCAAATTCTCCAATCTGGTATGTTTTTTGGATGATGGGAAGAAGCTGGAGTAAGCCTACTGGAAGGGATCCCACGCAAACAGGGCAGGCAGGAAAATTTGACTTTTTGGAGATATATGTTTCTGACTAAAATAACACACATGACATTATTACAGCTAATGTAGAAAATTTATTGATCTCATCTGTAGATCAGAGTGAGAAATTGATGAAATACGTGCGGTTGTTTCCTCTGAGTTCACTTTGAGAAAAAAGATGTGTTTAAGAAGAATTATGGGATCCTAGGTGTCATAGCAGAGTTTACTTTGAGTTATTTCTCTGATCCCATGATCCAATTTCTGGGAGACATAAATTTTACAAATTTGAGATTTTTTGCAATCTCATTTTGATCAGGACATTAATTAAGGGAATTAATGAGATTATATGTGGTGGTTTTGGTTATGAACAGGCTATGATGGGTTTTTCTGATTGAACTTTAATATCTACAGTACAGTGGTAAAATGTTACATAGGCTTACGGTATTTGTTTAAACACATCATGTACAATAGTAAAACACGGACAGGGACTATTTTACTGCACCATCAGTAGTTTTACTTTTAAACTTGAAACTTACTTGGATACTTTTGCTGATGTCCCTTACATACTGTTGAATGTGGGACTTGTACATGTATTGGATCTTTTCAGTGTTGTAATAGTTCATTTACTGAAGAATATGGTCTGCTCAAAATTTTTATTTCACAAATCTGCAGGGTTATCCCTCACTAATCCAATTTAAATTGAAATCCAACTCATGACCGGTCATGAAGCATTCCATTACCCTACTGCATGGCTAAGCTTTATTCTGGCCTGTGTACCGATTCAATGCAGTAACACTGCGGATCAGACTTATCTCCCCTTATTGGCTCAGCCGTGGAGTGTTGCACTTGGTTACTGCTGCCATGAGGTGGTAGCATTGACATTTGAGATCTCCAGCTACAGCATGTAAACTGTGTGGATATGGGAAGAGTACACACACCAATCAGTCCTAGCAAATTTTCCTGTAAGAGCTCTATAAACCATATCTGAAATGAAAGCATTTTACAAATTTCTGCATTAGAAGTGATACTGAAGATGTAAAAACCATCCATAAGACCCCTTCCTTAGTTGCAGCAGCCTAGCACTCTGATTCAGTAGTCAATACCCAGAATGTGAAATGTCGTTTCTAAAGTATTGACACAGCAGCTCATTATAGATGATCTGTGGTGTGTAGGGAGAAACCTCTCTTTTCTTCTCTTCCCTTTCCTATTGATCTATTCACAGGATCCTCTCCCTCTTATTATCTAAAAAGCATCTCTGCAACATTTGCTCAATCAATATTTCACAGTAGATTTCCATGTCATTCTGTTGTTTAATCTGGCCTTCACCAAAAACACTCTTCTAATAATCCCAAGAAATTCATCTTTGCAGAAGTTGTTTTATGAAGACGACTGCTTGATACAAGGTAGTTTTAGGTTGTGCATTATTTTAGTCTTAGATTTCAAATCGAGTCCGTGGTGAAAGTACTTTTATATTGAGACAATATGCAGCAAAATTTTAGTGATGTGTTATTGCACTGAATTGGATATTACTGCTGCCATTTACTCTCATTTATATGCATTTTAATAATATTATGCATTTTATAGCTCCGATGGTTCCCCAAAGCACCACTCAAAGTCCTCCTGCAGTAGAAGACAATAAAACTGCTCACGCTGAAATTGACACAGTGCCACACAAAATAAAAAAGAATTCACAAAGGCAATCCTCACTGAATTGTTTTATTTAACTCCCTTTATCTAAAAAACACAAATGCACCAAACAATATCTCACATGCACAGCTTTAACATATCAAGATCAGTCGGTGGCTTTTCAATATGAAAATGTCTCTGCCACGATCTCACGGAGATCACCTGGCGTCAAAATACTGAGGAGTCAAAACAGAAAAGCCAAGCAGTGTCACCCAGAGCTCTTGTCGTATTTCTGTATCAAATCTTTCATTTTTTTAGTGTAATTACAGGTTTTGGGTAACCGTTAGCTAATTATTCTAACCAATTCTTTTTTTTTTTACTTGAAAATTAGCAATAAAATTGTAAAGTTGTGTTGATAGAAAAAACTAGTAGATAGTAATACTTGTATTATCTACTGTGCACCAGCCAACTCCCTTGTAACAGGTAGTGCTTGTGCCACTGCACCAAAAGGCTCTGTGTGATAGCAGCTGCTGAGCAATGTTCCTCTCTGCTCATGTAGTTCTCAGATTTTGGGTTTGAATTAGAATTAGATTTGGAAGTAGGACACCACAGTTGGGTCTTCCAATTGGGAGGGGGTATCGCTTCAAATGTCAAATCATAAAGAAGCACTTGACCTTTGCCCAGAGTTTTTCTAAGAAAAAAGGAAAACGGGAACCACACCAATAAATCAAATAAAAAAAACAAAATAAAAATATTTCAACAATACTGATACATTAAAAACAAAGAGGTTGACAATGCTTTTATGTACTCCATACACAAGTTCAAACTATAACTTCTTCAATCAATAAATTGCAAAATCAGCAAAAAAAGATGCATTTCCTGTGTAAACATTTGTTAGCCTAACAGTGACGTAACGTAATGGAAGAATGAACCACAGGTAAAGCGAACAGGATTCAAAGACTGCTGTCGGATGTTATAAACATTCACTATGGTAGGAAAATTTGACTCCATATTTGTTTCAAACTGCCTCCAGCAGTTTGCATCTCACCAGCCCCTTACATTCTGAGGATTTCTCCACTTCTTCTTTATTAGCGGTTCGGGTAATGTAAAAAAATGTCTCATTTCAACCGAAAGTTCAATTTTCTACATTTAAACTGAACACATACTTGTAACGTTTCTGTTGCCCTAAACCATGGTTAATAAGGGAGTTCATACAATTTTTGTTCCAAATAGCAGAATTATCTCACAAACACTCGGTCGCACACACAAACACAATCTCACAAACACTTGGTCGCTCACACAGACACACACACACACACACACACACAACATTCCATCTTTCTGTTGTCATCACAATGGCATGGTCCTGATTTAGTCCTCCTAAAATCCCGATATATAAGTCTTGTGAGGTTATCATTAGCACTTTTACTCTTATCCCCTTTCCCATAGAATCCTCAAAGGCCTGCTCTCATTTACTAAGATATTTTAATATCTCTTAAATCACAGCACGCACAGGCTTTCCATTCGTCATGTCAAGCTGTTAAACAGACTCTTGTGTCAGGTTCTGACAGACTCGTGATCACTCAGCTCCTGCCACTGAAGGACTACAGAAAGGGAGGATGAAACAGGGGTGAATACTTGAAAAACGTGGAAATACATGTATGAACAATGACACATAATACATTCCACATATTGAATAACACTGATCATACATTTTGCCAATTACTATCTCAGCTGGTAGCTAGATCAGACTAGCTTAACTGACAGCACTTTAAGGAGGTCATTTTAGAAAGACTATTTGAAAATTTCTGTGCCGGGTTGAGTAACCATATCTCCATCTGTGATTTTATGTGAATGTTTGCAGGAATCAACAAATGAGTATTAAGAATGAGATCCATAGATGTAATAGCAAATTTACAGATATGCGGATAGATCTGTCAATGTGCTGACACATCTGTATCCACACACACACACACACACACACACACACACACACACACACACACACACACACACAGTGTGTAGATATATACTGTACGGAGCCCAAAATTATTGTCGTAAAATGAGTAAAATGAGATGGGAAAAATGTCTTTGTCTACACCCATGATCTTTAATTCAAATTCAAAAAATCTAACCTTTATTTAAGGCTACAATATTAAAAGAAACGTTCTTACATAAAACAATACTTTCTCTAAAACATGTGAGCCACAATTATTGGCACTCCTCTGGACTCATGTGATTAATTGGTAACAGAAGCATATCTCCAGTCCTACTTCTTACTTTCAGGTTCATCTGTTTGAGTAGGAACTCTGAAATGATGAGCAAGAACTTCCTGTTTTACTGGGGTATACAAATGAGGTGACACATGCCTAATTCTCTTTGATGTTTTTCACAATGTCAAAGACCAGAGAACACAGCAATAAACCTTATAGAGCGGCACAAATCCGGAAACGTAAACAAGAAAATCTCTCAGCGGTTAAAATGTCTGTTTCAACAGTTAGATCAACAATTTACAATTAGACTGGAAGAGGACATGTCTGAAAACTTACCCTGAATACTATGAGGAGGTTTGTTTGACTGGGAAAAGACTGTCAAAGGATTACAGCTAGACATTTGCTGAGGTTAGTTGAATCTTGGCCTGAGAAAGTCTTCTTAACCACAATCAGATGAAAACTTAATCAACACCAGCTGTTAGGAAGGGTAGCAAAAAAAAAACAGCACTTTGCTGTGATACACAAACTAAAGCACATAAAGTTTGCCAAACACCACTGGGACTTTCAAAGAAACAAGGTCTTTGGTCAGATGAGACCAAAGTGAAGCTTTTTGGCAACAAATGTCAAAGATGGACGTGTTGTAGCAAGAAAGAGAGCCACAGAGAAAAGCACCTCATACCAACTGTGAAGTATGCTGGTGGATCTCATGTGCTGTGGGGCTATATGTCTTCTAAAGGCCTGGACATCTTGTTAAAATAACATGCACTCCATCAAATACCTGCAGACCTAAAAGCCTCTGCCCGCACACTGAAGGTGGGCCATGGTTGGACCTTCTAGCAGGACAACGATCTGAAGCACTTATCAGAATCAACCCAAAACTGGTTCAGAGGTCACAAAGTTAAGGTTTGGCCATGGCCAAGCAAGGCACGTGACTTAGACCCCACAGAACCATTTGTAAGATGTACTGTAAGAGTTCACAAGCGTCAACCTCAATCTGAAGGAATTGGAGAATTTCTGCATGGAGGAATGGTCTCAGATCTTCTCCATGAATTCTCAACCTCATTACACACTAAAGGAGGAGAGTTATGGCTGTTATTGTGGAAAAAGGGTGCTGCACCAAATATTAAATGCAGGCTGCCAATGATTTTGGCACACATGTTGTGAAGAAACATATTTGTTTTAGATTAAAAGTGTAGAACTTGAGACAGAAGTTACATTATTGTGATTTAGATATCATAGGTATAGACATAAAAACAGTTTTTGCATCTCAATTTTTCTTTTTTAGGCGCAGATATATCTACGATTCAAAGTCATAGTGCTTTGCTCTGGAAATGCAAATCAAGCCATCGGTTACTACCCTAGCAGACCTCTCTTTTCTGTCTTTTTAAATGCCACCGAGATGTGGGGAAAATGCTTATGGCGATTTGGATGTGAGGAGATCTTGTTTCCATGCAACTCATTAACTATTCACCCTACATACCACTAGTCAGCGTTAGTTCATATTGGAATTTCTTTTGTCTTAAATTAATGTTAACATTTTTCAAACAGAAGTGTTTTTTACTGGGCAACCGTTCTATCCACTGCAGCACCAAGGCACAGTCGAAAGCAAAGTTAATAGTAATAATAATACATTTATTAATGCACTTTACATTTGGATCAAATCTCAAAGTTCTAAAGTTGTGCCACACAAGGTCCGGATTCAAATTTGCAAGTTTCCTTGGGTACTCTGTCTTCCTCCCATGGTTAGGAAACTTGAATAAGTGACTCTAAATAACCCGGAGGTGTAGACGGTTGTCGTTATGTGGAATATCAATATTTTCCACCTCCTCTGACAAATAGGCAAGATCAAATCAGATTTGGGATGTGCACCAGTTAGACCGGCCTCGTCCTTTTCAGTTTTTTCAATCACCTATTCCATCATATTCCTAACTTGCACTTTTCAAAAATATCTATAATATAACTGACAACATATGTATCATAGTATTTGAGGTTGTACAAGTAAAGCGGTGCACAACAATTTTAAATCCCATAAAATAATATCTGGAAATTGGTTGAGAAATAAAAACATGTTTCTTTTTATCTCCGCCAAGGAGCCTCAGCTATCAGTTTTAATTTATTTGTTGGACTCTTAGCAGAAATATACATGAACTACATGACAGATTTCCGTGAATATTGGTGAATGAGTTCTACATCAGGTTAAGAGGATTATTGGAATAGACCCAAAGGGTTGGATTAAGGATTTTTTGTTTTCTGAACACTGCAAAGTAAGGCTTTTTAAAAGTTTTTGACAATTGCAGGATTTGGACAACTACTTGGCGGTCTACTGCTAATCTTGGTGGAAAGAGTGGAAATTGTCAGGAAAAAGGAACTTATTAATTTTGGAGTACATCCATATAAAGCAATGGATCTATAGCCAAATGTGTTTTACATTTTTTAGCAGAACACAGAGGGCAGCCGTTTAAGATCATAAGCTGGGATGTATGGTCACTGGTATAAGTAGTATGTGCTGACTGAATGCCCGAAGGCTTCAGTTCAGCTGCACACGATATATTCTTTTCAGTTGTCTACCAGGGTATGAATTGAATTAAAATATAGTAAAATGCACTTTTTTCCTTGAACAAAGGCGCTGTTTTCAGAAGTCCTTTTTTGATATTTTATACCATGGTCACAGATAATTTTGGATTGTGATTGGCTGGTTGGTGAGACATTATGTCTGGTAAACAGACTTAACTAGTACAGATTAAGAGTTCAACATAGACACACAGCAACATAGAACTGTTAATAGTTTTAATGCACAATCACTACATTTATTTAATGAGATAATCTGAACTCTATGTAAATTTGGTATTTGATAGCATATTTCAACCACATCTCAGCAGGTATAATCTGTAAATGTATGTCGCTGAACATGTGAGCAAACCGAGTTTGATGATATCCAGATGATGAAGTTGAACACTCAGGATAAAGCTTTTTAGTTGAATTTCAGCTAATATTATTCTGTAAAAGAATTGCTCCGTATGCTTATTGTTAATGCTCATAAAATTAGAAATAGCTATTTTTCACTGTTACTTCATGAACAGTAGGCAGCACTGTTCTGTGTGGAGTATTCACGTCCTTTGTTTCCTCCCTCAGCCCGAAGACACGAAGGTACTTGAACTGATGGTTCCAACTTGCTTGTACTTTGTGAAAGTGATTGAGAATCTTAGTTTGCCTCTGTCAACACCTGTCCAGTACATTAAAAACCCCAATGCTCACCCACTATTTACTGCCAACAGAATAAGTGAAACCCAAAATCCTGTCTTCCATATACTGTAACTACTGGGAAAAAATTGAGAGAAAATGCTTGATTGTTATGTACAGAATCGAATGCCATCATATTATTTTATGGCAGTAAATGTGGCCATGGTATAAAGTAAGGAAAAACCCGAGTCCAAATATTTCTCTCGTTGTATTTTTCACTTCATGAATGACTGAAAAGTGTGCTGTCATTTATTTTCTGCCACCTGACAGATTGTTTCAGCATTATCCTTAAAGGAAACACATTTGGCTCTCCCGCTACTACATACATCCAGATCTCCACAATCAAATGATAAAATGTAATTGGCTAGCAATGGAACCGTGAGCTGTTTTATTCTGTTTCTTCTGGGACACAACTTTTAATGGAGCATGTTAGGACGAAAGTGGTTGCAGTAGGTTCTGAAACACTGAAAATCACTAACTAGTATCTAAAAGACACAAGAATCCCCAAAGGCACGGCCATGGGTGAATGAACATGTTCCGACTTACTAATTTGCAAGTGGAGAGGAACAGTGAAAATATTAAAAAGTACATCGCACTCATCACGGCCCATTCACTCTGTCCGCCGAGACCTTTGATGATAAAAAAAAAGAACGCATGAGGAATAAAATGTTAAGGAAACCATGTAACTACCTTTGAAATTACAAGAGGGCTGAAACTACTTTGGCACAGGAATGGCAGTAAGGCATCTGTATCAGAAAATAATCAAGTTGAAATGGAGCATTTCCTGAAAGAATTGTCAAACAGACAGAAATTAAAACAGAATTTACTGTTCATGGTCTGACAGCACACTCCATCCTTGTGCTGCCCTATATACCTGCAAACTTACACTGGAAATAGTATTTGGACACCTCAAAAAATGATCCCACCGAATTAAAAAAAACAAAAAACAGAAGAAGTCTGAAAAATAGAGTTTGTCACTGTGTCATGATGTTGACCTGTATGTTGATATTGTGAGGGTGAGGAGCAGAGAAAAGGGGGAGATGTCCAAACTCCAAGCTCTTGAGCCCCGGGCACTCATACCTAGAACACACACGCAGAAACACAGGCACACACACCCACACACACACACACACGCGCGCGCGCGCACACACACACACACGCACACACACACACACACACACACACACACACACACACACACACACACACACACACACACACACACACACACACACACACACACACACACACAAAAAGGTTAAATCTACTAGAGGAAGCAGTCAGCTGGCAGATATACCATCTGAAATACAAAAAGTGTGTTTTTTAATCAGAAAACAGATTATCCAAATACAACAAGGACACTCTGGCATTTTACTATGGATTCTTTGAATGTTGTAAAAACATAATTATGTCCTGCTTATCACTGTGATTGTTAGTGAAAATGTTTGAAGAGAGCAGGCTGTGAAGGAGCCAGTAGTCTGATGCATTCTGCTATGCTGTCATAACTAGCATCTCATGTATTATTTAGATGACTCAATTAACTATTACGCATCACTGAGTATGACATAATATCCATAAAAAATCTTTTCCTAGATAGCAAAAAAACCCAAAACATATATTATTGATGCACAACAAACCGAGCGAACCACAACTCAGGTTTCAGAGGCGCTGGCTTTAAAAAAAACAAGCTCTGCTTGGCCTGCTGATGTGTTCTGCTCCCATCTCCTTCTTTTAAGTATCCAAAGAATCTCTGGGGAAAATAGCCTATTTTTAAAATGAAATTTGAGGGAAAAATCTGCTTGGATTTCTATCTCTCGCAACTGCTTTTTTCAGGGATTTAACACAGAATGTCAACAAAGCAAATTAGCCAGCTGTATCCTCACAGGACAGTAAAAGCATCTGGTATAAGAGGAAGTCAACTTCTGTGATGGAGATAGATTGTTCTGCATATTTCTGCAAAATATGAGGGTGGAGGAGCTGGGCAGGGATGGCTGGGGACATCAGTAATTGTGAGTCAATAGAGGACAAAATGTTCCTGTCAGGTTTAACAAGTGCTAAGTGACTTCATTTACATCAGCGGGAAGAAAAAAAAAAACTGTCAGAGGGATTGGAGTCCTGGTAGGCCTGCACCATTATGACCAAAATGATGGTCACCATTATTTTGGTCACTATTTAGATCCCAATTATTGATCATAATTATTCATTCATTTTATTGACAAAATAATAAACTGCATTCCCATCTATGCTAGATTACTGCTTTGCATCCAAACCTTTACAATTCATTTCAGTTTTTAGCTCATTTTATCTTCATCTTCTCAGCAGCCGTGTCATGCTGTTAATAGTGGTGCAGTTATCATTTTGAGTTTGTAGGCACTTTGTTACGTTATCACTATGAGTGATTTTATAGTTGATTCATTGTTGTTTTTCATTTTTACTGAAGCTTGATTGTTGCTGTTTTGTGTGTTTTCTTTTTTCCATATGCCTTGGATTCTATTTACACTACTGCTTTGATGCTGTTTTCCATAGATCTAGTCTTCAGTTGTGTGGAGCTCTGGAAGAGTAGTTGCAAAATTTGAAGTGACTAATGGAGATCCTTCTTCTGACTCCCCTTATTTACTGGACACATCTTTGGTCCAATGGAATGTGATTACATTGGGGACTCCAGCGTGTCTTTGTGAGTTTGTTGATACTGTGACAAACTGTACAGGATCACTGATATATATGTATAAGTTTATGAACAATTTACATTAGCAAAGCTTTTCCTGTCCTTCATGCATTCATACCTGCAAGTTTTAAAGTCAAACAGGTTAATTGTGGTTCTTTGCGGCGCTGACACACAGCACTCTTTGCAAATGAACTCTACTTGGTCCTTCGCCCTTAATCTGAAAAACTTCCAAGTAATGGATGACAATGCCCTCATCAGGACAAGCTCCTCACTTTCTGCTCCTCTTTTAATTTTCATTTCGACCGACTGTTTTTCGTAATATCAGGGATCCTGTTTTATCAAATTTCCTGGACTGCAACCAGGAAGTCTCTGTGCAGGGAACCGCTGTGACTGGTCAGACCCTGGTTCAGCTGGCACCTGAAATAGTTTTCGGTAAAATAGTTTATGGTGTAGCACACATTTTGAATAATTTTCATTGGGAAGCCAAAATCATGATCGGGGCTGAAGTGCATTAATCGAGCCGCCCAAAATCTGGGTAAAAGTCAAATGTTTCCATGTCCGCTTTTCATGGCATCAGCACAATTCTATGATTGGGCTGCAGGTAGAATTTCTTGAGATATCATTTTATGTCTTTCTTGCTGATATCGTTTACTTTTCAGAAGTCAGTCGTTATATTCTTAACCACATATTCATGACACGCTGAGCCAGCTTACTTATTTGGTGGATTCGTATGGGATCTGAGGCCGGGCCCAGCCCTCCTTCACTCAGTGTCTGGATGAGGATGATGTAGTCATCATCCTCCTCAGGAAGGGTCAGCTCTGCTGTTGAATTGGTCGTTGTGAAGGTCTTTACCGCTTTGTGTCTCTGTCTGCTGTATGACAGCTGAATGGGGGAAAAGAAAGAAGGAGGGGACGACACTGTAACATGTGTTCTTACAGCCTGAGAGCTCACTATGAGCCACCACTCAGTCTGAAACACATTCTACTGTAAATGTAAAACTGACTTGGTAGCCTGTAACTTCTGACTCTGATTCCATCACCACCACCGGTTCCCAGTAAAGAGACAGTTGAGAGCCAATTAGGGTCCATTCTACATTAAGTGGTGGTTGGGCTGGTGCTGCATGAAATAAACATAATATGGTTACATTTCAGCACAGAAATAGGTTACTGTTACATCATTATACACATATTATCATATTTTGTTATGATAATACTATTCCAAGTATCATTTCCAAAGCTTAAATAAACATTCTACCTCTGAATTATAAATGGTGTGGACACAAGATTAAACACTTGAGCAGCAGATTGTCTCAAGAGCTGCAACTTACGGGTTTTTTTTGTAGTGACATTGATTGCAGGGAGGAAGGAGCCGGTTCCAGCAGTGTTGAAAGCACTGACTGTTAGAAAATACTGCCTGTTTGCTGTCAGGCCGCTCACTGTGACTGAAGTCTGGTTCCAAGGCACCCTAACCTTCCCCATAGTCTCAGGTTTGGTGTCATCCTCCCAGTAAACCACCTGATTGAGAAGGAGTTCAAACCGTGATATGTGGCTTTGGATTGGGACACAATGTGTTCCGAAGGATGTATTTTTAAATCACATACAACAAAAACATTTTTTTTACTTTCATTTCTTAATAAAAATATACTTTAATAGTTTCAGGTGAGTGTTTTCTGGTAAGAAAGATCACAGTTTTCTATCTGCAGCAGGATATTTGATTTGACAGTACACGGCCTTTGATAAAGTATTTTTTCAACTAAAAGCGCTTCATAGGAATTTTAATACTGAAAAAAAGAATGATAGGATAGAAATTCATTGTCATTCAATAATCTACTGATGTGTTAGATTTCGATAGACGATTTTTGAAAAGTTGTGAAAATTTACACTGTCACAAACAATTTAGCTTCCCCAATTCTTATTATGTCCAGCCAACACTCAAGAACAAGGAATTTGGAACGCTAGGACCAGGTTTGTATTTACTTGAAGCAATTATTCAATTACTAATATTAATAATAAATAATAATTTTGTTGCTTGACAGCAGATATGAAATGACACTTAAGCTTATTTTACATAAGAAATATTTAAACAAATATTTTTCTTAAGCAAAGGTATGGTAACAAAATAGAATATTACAGTTTCAGGTTTAAATGTAATGGATTACTATTCCTAGTTCATCTTATAGTAATTATAGTTTATGGTGAATAATGAGTATGATAAGACATAAGAAGGTTTCCCAGTACGCTGTTGTTGATGTTTTGGTGTGGTGTAGTATGACATCAGGTCTGCTACGGCGCTACAGATGTATATAAAGCATGCTATCATCTAACTGACAGCAGCACGAAAAGGCATGAGGACAGGCTATTTTCTTTCGTTCTCTTGAAATTGCTCTGACATGTTTTCCGCTTGTTTTGGAACAAGAAGTCTATAATTTCGGTGACAAGAGTTGCCCAGCTGTCATTTCCATGTTATTTGGAAGTCCACACTTTGAGGCGTAGCACGGGTCATTTAAAGCCTTTCAACTTTGTAGTGTGTGATTTTTTATTTCCACTTAAAAAGGTAAAATGTACCTCATAGCCCAGAACCCTTTCAGGGCTGTAAGAGACAGCCTGCCAATTCACCTCCGTCTCAGAGGCTGAGACACTCCTGGCCCAGACTCCTCCTGGCATCCCACTTGGCTCTGAAACCATACGACAAGAGACTGGGTAGGGCAAATCTCTTCACTTTTCACATTTATTCAAGTGTGGAATTTGTGCTGATACCTACAAGGAGGAATGATTTCACACAGTGGTGGTGGAAAACAAACCAACATTACACAAATACTAGATTACAAATGTTTTCATGGCAGTGTTGTGAGAAAGAGCTGCGTTGAATGGAGGCAATTAGTCCGTCTTCAAATGAAATATTTAGCTTTTTTTCTTTCAATTTTTAAAACTCTTTAACTGGTCTCATATTTCTTTGATTTGTCACTTTTCAAAAAACCGGGGAAAAAGCTCTGTATCCTTTTCATCTCCTTACCTATTTCTGCAGAGTAGATGGTGACCACGGGGCTGAAGGGACCCTGCCCTTTGCTATTGTAGGTGCCCACTTTTACATGAAATGGAGAGAAGGGTGCAATGCTTTCATTGCGGTACACGTAGCGGGATGCACCCGGGGCAGAAGTCGCCACATGAGTCCAGCTAATTTCTCCAAAGGCACGGAAAGCAATGATGTAACCAAAGCTCTCACCATTCTGCAGTTCTTCTGGGACAGGCTGAGAGTGAAACACAAAACTATAGTGATATTAAAACATATACAAATACCACTCATGTTCACACCATCACTGGGCTAACACTGTCACAAACCACCGTCATGGCGCCAAAACAATGCGAAACCCACTTTTATAAACCATCTGATGAAATTAAATGAGTGGCCTTAAATAAAAACAAACAACTTTTAACAGCAACTTTGAGTGCAAGGCACAGATGCTACTATTGAAATAACTGTATTCAAATATGCTAAAAGAAAAAAGAAAAAAAAGAAAGCAATAATGAGATGTATGTGTGAATTTCATTGAATTCAATACAGCAGGTTTTGAAGAGCAAGTATCGTCAATGTTAACCCTACATGCACTCTCTGGAGCGGCATTAAAAAGGCTTTTAAATTCTAAATGTTGGTCTGAAATTTTTCGAATAACCAGATTGAACTTTATTTCTAAACCACTCGAGTCGTTTATTGCCGTGCTTGATTTTAACAGTTCATATTTGGCTGAAGAACAGTAATCCGCCAAGTAAGAGAGTGTAATAAATGACAATAACTATCAGAAGCAGTGCTCTATCCGTACATACATTTGCAGACTTTGCAACCAAGATATTAGAACGAGTTCAGTGTCAGACTTTGGCAGACTTTATGACCCCCGTGAACCAAATTGAGCTTGAGCTTTGTTTTACGCAGAGATATTAAGGGCTTCTCTCAAGGACAAAAGGAATTGACTGCAGCCACTTTGAATAAGAGACTAGAACATGCGATTGATGACTTACCTCCCATTTGATGACCAGTTCAGATCTGCTTCCACCTCCTCCACCTACGTCACCTGGCGCTGCATCGGGAACTACACAACACACACCTTGTTGACGCCACTAATAAAAACACTTGGTCCAAAAATAGATGGTATTATAACCCTACACTCTCTGTGCAAAACTTAGTTTCACATTTTGCTGTATTCGATCTGATCAGGATGAATGACATGACGGTGCATCGCCTCCACTGTACCTGCATCCTCTGTCCTGGTTCTCACTGACACAGGGCTGGGTTCTCCTACCCCAACACTGTTTTTGGCCAAAACCCGAAACTCATACTCCACCCAGGCATTGAGGTCCACTACTGTGGCAGTCAGAGTGTTACCATCAATTATGTCAGGCACTGTAAGAAAAACAACAATCATACAGTGTAGACAAAGCACAAAAAAACAGAGAAAATAAAAGTAAAATAAGCTAAATCTACTAGGAGTGAAGAAAAATGGGTGCTGAGAGGCCTGTGGAACCGTTTAGATAAAGCATTGATTAATACCAGAAACTGAAAATTAGACTCACAGCATCCAGAGCTCATGTTGAAGAATGAGACAGGGGGAGTGTGACAACATGAGCGGACGTATCCACAAGATTAAAACACGTTAAACCTCTTTAATCATGAAGCTTAATGTTAGAATGGTGGGGTTTGCTGACCCGTCTCTGAGCGAGAAACAGACAGTCTCTGGTTTACACTCGTCACTTCTCTGCACTCACTATTCACTGGATCACAATTGTTTTTATCATTTTCTATATACTGTCTTCCTTGTCTGCGGATGTGGCCCTGAAATTTCCCCCAAGGGGGCTCAATAAAGTCCTATCCCATCCTATTATCCTAAAACAATGAAGCAGTTCATATCTGGAACAATTTATTTTAGTTGATCTGATCATAAGTTGACAATGTCAAAGATCAACATTTAGATGCACTCAGGGTATCAAACATGCGTGTCTGGTGGTTCTACTTGTGATGGGATTTTAATGCCCCAATTTTAATGCAAATAAAAACAAAAATTGCTGAGAATTAACTGACTTAATGTTTGAACACAAATGAAGAATTTACCATGAGAGGAAAATAACTAGAACTTTTTCGCAGACAAAACTTTTATAGTTTCTCCTTTTATCAACTCACATCATTGTGCAATCTCATAAGGGAGTTGGATATATAAAGCAAGAAGAGAAAGACATTTTTGCAATTTTACAGAAAATGGGGTTTTTCTATTAACAATAATAATAATACATTTAATTTATAACGCACTTTACATTTGGATCATATCTCAAAGTGCTACAAAGCAAAAGCAGATAAAAGTATCAATAGAAAATAAAATAATAACTATATAAAAACATGACCAAAAAGCCGCAATGTTAATTAAAGTTATAGGTTCTGCTAAAAAGGAAAATTTTAAGACCTTTTTTAAATGTGTCAGTCATCTGTGGAGCCCTCAGATGGTCAGGGAGGGCATTCCACAGACGAGGGGCAGCAGAACAGAAGGCCCATTCACCCATAGTGCTGAGCTTAGTCCGGGGAAGGAGGAGGCGGTATGAGTGGGTAGAACGGAGGGATCGTGTGACAGTATAATTATTTGTTATTATTTGAGTGTCTTGTCTTCTTAACCGCTGTGTGCATTATTTTATAATGTAAATATATAAGAGATATGAAAACATTTTCATTGTTATGCATACACAAATAACAATGAGATTTACATTTATAGCCAATGGTTTCCAAATACTTAATAGTCAAGTCCGTGCTGAGACATCCGACATAGCATACTTGGGACTACATAGCATGATTAATAAATCCTACTTTATTTTTGGATTCCAAACTGTCTTAAAAACTGTTACACTACCCATCGTACATACACAAAGTTACAAAAGCTGAAAAGGGATGAGAGTATTTTTTTATTTATGTTTGCTTCTGGACATTTTCTGAACATAAGCGGAGTAAATAACCAGCTGGAAGAAGTTGAATATTTCTGCAAACAGCATGTTCCATTTTTACTTTACTTTAAAAAACTATTTTGACGGTCAAAATTAATTTCACTTACGACAAATAAGTCTATGATGTGGTAAATTACAGTGTTTAATAACCCTTTAATGTCCTCACGAAAAAAAACAATGGAAAAATGTTTGTTTGCATATGTTATTTCTTTCCCTGTGGTGTCCCCCATCGCTCCGTCCTCGGTCCCTTACTCTTTCGCATTTACGTGCTTCAACTGTGTCGTATCATAAACAGATTTAGCCACAAAGCATGCATCTTCAACAAGAAATAGAGACTCAAAATACTTTCAACCAAACAGTTGAGTAGGACAGGTGGTTAGGGGTAAAGATCAAAAATATGAAAGTTTATTGGTTATCTGAAATGATATGAGTGATTTACCTTACATTCTCATTAGGGGCTGAGCACTGAACACTAACAGTAATAAAATTGCTCCTGGATTGTGTTTTCCAATGTTGGATCTGCAAGTGTGAGCAAGTTTTCACACAATAATGTGCAATTATGGGGACACTCGACTTGTCAGTCTTGTGGAAACTATCAAACCACAGTTTCTGCTTTTCAATCATGGCCTCAGTTTTGTCCCACACGTTGAATATTGTGACAGAGCGACCCTGCAGTGTGCGACTCACATTATTTCTCCTTGATATCTGCCATGCTTCAGCGTGGACTAACAGCGCTTAATGATCGCTATCCATTTCAGTGCCTAAGGCAGAAAAAGATTTAACAACCATTGCCATTTTCTCTGAATCATTTAGTCCTTCGTTCAGATTGTCAGACATTTACCAGGAAGGAAGTGCAACCAGCTCCGTCTGTGCGTGTTTGTATGTGTGTATGTGCGTGTTTGTGTGTGTGGGTGCGTGAAAGACGGTGAGGGTGCACAAGCATAATGATAAAATGTTAATAAAAGTTCTAGATTAATTTTTCATTTCCCCTAGCTCAATCGAACATAAAGAGGTTTTAAGCATGTATACTTTTGTCAGATGGCAGATGTCATCCAAACAGACTGGAATAGTTGAAGCCCATGAACAGTACATGGGTTTGAAGACTGAGGTGGACGTGAATGCCGTTAATCCATCCGTCCGTCACTCTCTCTATCAATCAATGTCTTCATTTTAAATTGGAAAATGCTGAAGTTTCAACAATAACCCATAGTTATCTTGAGTGAGACAGTCAACGCTCTCCTGTTCCACAGCCTTCATTCAACAGCTGAGATTACAATTTGAGAATTTTACTGCCGGGGGCTGCCCACCTGTGTTCAACCTCTGCCAGCCCACGGTGAAGGGAGTCCTGGTCTGGATCAGGTAAGTGCTGATGGGGCTGCCGTTGTCCTTGCCGGGGCTCCAGGCCAGCTGGGCTGTACTGTCTGTCACCTCCTCCACCGTCACAGAGTCTGGAGGGCTGGGGGGGCCTGGAGCAATCACAGGAACATATACTGTGAGGTACTTAGACATGCAGAGGCATAGACAAGAACATGTCGCCGTGTGAACACATAAACCCTGCAATTAAAACATGCACAAAAGGACCACCAAGATCAAAGTAAATTCTTTTAAGATTTTGCTGTGGTTAGCTTTTTAAATTGTAAGAAAAGAAGAAAGTAAAAGGTTCTGAATTAAAGGATAAGTCAAGTTAATTCAAGACTAATGTGCCAATATTCACTCCACCTGTAATCTTTCCCTTTCATGCTTTTTCTGGTGATTGATCACAAGAACAGCAGACACACAGAGAGGCAGACTCACATTAGAAGGCAAAAGATGAAAAGGGGCCTTTTAGTCCCGATGAAGAATTTTCCATTTATTTTCATTATCCCACTAATTAAGTAGTGTGATGTTTTACTTAAGCTTCATCTGCCATTTCCTGTCTTAATGAATGTGTTGGCTCATCAGAAATAATAGACCACTAGAGAGCGGCGAGACAGACAGCAGAATAATAATGCCCAAAGCTCTGATCACGCTGATCCAAACTGTTCTCCAATCTAAGGCAAAACATTTAATTATCAGGAAAACTTACAATTCATCAGAGTTTGCGTTTCACGCGCTACGCATGTTTGTTAATGTATGCATAAATATTTAGCAGAACGTTTAAAAGTAACTGCTGAACTACATTTTCTTGTTTACAGAAGCATGTAATTTGGTGCCCACATACATTTGGCCTGTGCGTTAGAGATATTGATCTTTGTGGAACTCATTAGTAGCTCTTGATAAAAAAAACAAAAAAAACATTTAATACACTGGCTTCATCAATTCTTATTAATGGATCACACGAACAAGGATCAATTCCTTAACCTCTTAATTATATTTAATTTGCTGATGCGAGAGGGTGTTGTCATATGTCTTAGGGTTATTGAAATAATCTGTAATTAATATGGACAGACTGTCATGGTGTTAATTGTGAATTTGGCAAAAGGTAAACTTTGTATTGTGTATGTCCCCCCCTTTTGGCACCAAAAGAGCTCTGCGATGCACTACGTTTTCTGGCACCTTCCTGTCAGAGCCAGCAAGAACTTATTCTGCAATCTGTGCCACAGTAGGTCTTTTGAGGAATTGGAAAAACGCAGGCTATAGCCTTTGTTCGCCTCATGTACCAATGAGCCTTGGGCGCCCATGACCTTGTTGCGGGCTCAAAGAGCTTCAATTTAGCTGTTGTCCTTCAATTTAATTCAAAAAATTTTATTTATCCAGTGGCAACTCATTGTGGGCAGCTCATGCACAAATCACACTCAAAGAAAAAACATAATTTGGATTAATACACAAAGAGTTATAAAATGGAAACAATGTTAAATAAAATAAATCGGTAAAAAAAAAAGGTAAATAGTGTGCCAAAAACCTTTGTTTCTTTATTTAAAAGTTTTAATGCAGAGGGTTTAAAGGATCCTGCATATCGGTTGGACCTGCAAACAGGTAGAGAATAATGATGACCTGATGACAACAGAGAGAATTATGAGGCGAGAAAATGTTTAGGAAAAGCCAGAAAACACATTGCTGCCTAATATACCCTACCAGGTACCATCGTAACAACATAACCATTGTTATTCTGAGTTTGACTGTCAGTGGTTATAATGTTATGGCTAATCAGAGTATTACTTCGGATCTGAACCAACTCCTTTCACAGTTTCTTCAAGAGTGGTGATGATTGCGATGATCATGATGCAACTGCCAAACAAGCAGAGTGCTCTTCAAGTGTTTAGAATGCTGATGCTTATGATGTTTTCTGTATCACAGGACTGCTCCATTATCACCACCATCATGTGGAGTGTTAGGGTGGTATCATGGAGTGGCATGTGAATAATTTTGCACTACCGTTGTCACAAACAAGAACTCAGATGTTCACTTAAGAGTCTTTGCGTCAGGAGCTATTATCGTTGACCTTCAGAGCCGTGAGAGGAGTGAAGTGGGAAAGGATGGGAAAATCACCCTGCAAAATGACCAAACTACTATCACTGGTTATTAATAATGCATTAATACAAAACTGCAATGCCAATGATACTAACATTTAGTACTGCAAAAGTACACTAGTGTGATTGTAAATGACTACCTAAAACACAATCACACTGCCACAGTCATCACTGCTATGAATGGAGCCCGGCATTATTTGCATTGCTATATAAACATTAAAATTGCATTATTGAGTACAATAATACAATAACAATATTTGACTTTGGAACCACTGCAAGTATTAATTGGCCAAGAAAATACACTGGGATTCAACATGCAGGCAATTTTTCCTGTGCATAGCTTTTATTAACTGACTTTTTTTTTTTGTTCCTGACTATATTCTCTGCCATTTTCTTCAACTTATATTCCTAAATTATATATTTCACAAACACTTTTTTTTATGAACAGGTTGTTGAAATCGTTTATACTTTTAATAGAAAGAAACTAAATGCAGTATGGTGGCATTAACAACATTTCTTTTCAGTAAAACAGACAATAAGTGCCTTTAGGAGGAGATAGCAGCCCCTCCCTCATGCCAGGAAAAGAAATAGAATGTATACTCACTTCATAAATTACACCAAATAACTACATAATACCAACTCTTTCTCTATTTATGTGGCTGAACATAGAGCGGCAACAACTGGGAAGTGTTGCAGTTAACCATTGAACCCTTATATGACTTGAGGGTTGTCAGGATTACCTGATTGTGCAAGTAAACACGATTAAGAGCCCAAAGAAGTTGCTTTATGGTATCTTGTGAGACAGTTTTATTTGCTAGGCGCAAGGAAACCTCTTCTCTCTCGTCTCGAGTCAGTGAGTTTTTGAAAGTTTAAAACTACCCAAAACCAGGTACTTGGATTTAGTTGAGGATGGAGAGACAAATGAAGCAGTTTGTCAATGGTAAGACCCAAATGTCCATACATTTACAACTGCTGATGACACTTTGAAATGTTTGAGTTCGATGTGTTAAAACACAAGTTTTCCTGGAATAGAGCCACAAACCCCTTTACAGTCATTTACTCTGCTGACATGAGTAGTCCAGAGTAAAAGACAGGCGGTACACATCGTAACAGCACCTGTGTCTAAAAGTCAGTACTTTCTTGACGAATTAACTGCGTTGGACTGGGGAAATTGAAAATGATCCATGAAACAGTTTTTGGGTTAACACTCTGGCACGAAAAATTTGCAGCGGACATGACGATTTCATAATATCTCCAAATTTTCAGGTATATAAAAATATGCTATGGAGAAAAATTACCAACCTTAAGAGCAACCTTAAAATCTTCTTTGCATGGAAAAAAACAACTAAAATAAGATTTATAGAAATATAAGTACTAATTAGATACAACTATGTGCTATTGTTACATAGTAACAATAGTACCAATAGTGCAATCAATACAATACTATGGTATTCAGTTCATGTGTTAAGTTTGGTGAAGGTAGTATGTATAGTTTGTGAGATTTGCTCCAGACAAAAGTCAACACAGAAGGTCACACTGACTATAACAGTAGAAGCTATACAAAATAAAATCGCTCACAAAATAAAATAGCTAAAAAAAAATCTCAATATATATAAGGGAATATAAACAGTTTATATAAAATATAAAAACAGTGCTCTATATAAAGATTTTCAAATTGTAACACAGCAAACTATAAAAGTGGAAGAATATAAGAAAGATGTATATGTGACAAAATTAGAAGAAAACTATCTCCATCAGTAGATAAATCTTGAGCTGAGTGATTAATGTGTTAACATTTCTTTTACTAATCTGCATGATTATCCTGGGCCCATGATTCCCTCTGTGTGTTTCGTAAGGTGTCTCACATTGACTGAAAGTGTGACTTGTGACCTTAATGGATAAGGCGTAAAGATAGAGGGGTTTTCCAGCATAAAAGCATAAAGACTGGTGGGTTACCGGGCTGAAAATGATATTCTAATTGTGATGTATGTTTGGCAGAGATGTGAATTTTCAAGATCGTGAACCAGGAAAGCTATATTTCTCTCTCCCTGGCTGGTTTTCTATTCTGCTTCAAGCTTTGTTGGCCAATATTTGAAGCCATTCGATTGAAGCAATGAGAGATGTACGACAGCTGCCGTCAGCAGGAAGTGTAAATAATGCACAATCTCCGTCACTGATAAGTTTCTCTCCAGTCAATACTCCAGCTAATCCTCTTCCATAGGCCTCTACTTGACAAACAGCTTCACTTCCGCTCGGTTATCAGACATGTCTTTGGAAAGGAGCTCTTATTAATACGTTCTGCCTTGAAAATCTTTTGCATGTCAAGCAAAATTAAATGAAGATATGGATCCAAACCGTTTTGGATCTACACATCAAATTTCTGCCTCACATCATCTGCCATTTGTGTAGTGTCTTTTTGCTGGGTTATTTGTATATATTGTGTATTGATCAATAGCAGGAACATCCCTCCTTCCACTTTGCAAGCAATAAAAACCTTGCATTCTATGATACACATCATAAAAGTTGTAGTTTGTTGTGAGAGATGCAACCCATGACAATTGTGCCTTACATACTGCGTGAAAGAACACAGAGCAGAGTCTAAACATTTCACTCTCAAATACATTGTAACAATATTGGAAATATGGCCGTTACTAAGTGAGAGGGAGAAAACTCAGCTTATGGCTATATCCTGGTAATGCAGCCTGGTTTGTGACCATCTCTGCTTCTAGACATTGTTGAATGCAAAATATAATAAAAACAAGCCTCCTCTATCAGATGCAATCAAGCAAACACTGCTAGAAATAAGCAGAAGATAAAAACCGTATACTCTCTGATGACATATGGAATGATTTTCATGAGAATAAGGGGGTTTTGGTCTCACTGCAATCATGGCTGAAGTAAAACCCATTTGAGTCTGAAAGCCTAAATGAACATTATTCGCTCTGACAGTGAGTGTTGTCAGTATTCTCAGTCGAATATATCCATACAACGCCAACAAAACATCCATAACCAAAGTTACAGCCATTACTTTTCAAATTGTCCTGAAGCAAGACACTGAAGCCCAGGTTGCTCCCTGTGCTCTGTCTGTGTTTCTGTGCTTAAGCTCTGTTTTATGTATTGAGTGCAGAGTAGAGAGGAGGTTTTCTTACCCTTCACAATCAACACAGCCACGGCTGACAGGCTCTCCACATCCGTGTCCACCACACAGATATATTTGCCAGCTTGGTTAAGCTGAATGTTCCTTATCATCAGATCTCCTGCTGCTCTCTACAAAGGAGGAAAGAAGTAGCATGAAAGATAACATACCTTGTGACAGCTTATTAGAGAATGTAGTGAAGCATGCGTAAGGTACAGTAAATAGTGCTGCCATAAACTGTTTGCAGATCCTGCAGTTATGTAGTCGAAAGTCTGCCGAGAAAACCTATTTTTTAAGAGCGTATTTTACACCAGCAACATTTATATACATACTCGACAGTTTGTGCATTCAAAGCTATGTGGGGAAATATAATGAGGCATTTCTGAACATGACAGAACCTTTTAGTCACACGCTGCTGTCCAAGAAGTGAGCTAAAGGGAAAGGATCAAGGCTGGAATTCACATTCTGTATGCAGCAAATTAAGTTTTGTGTTTCGCAAGGTCTTGGCTGTTTGATTTACTTCTTCTGCAAAGGTCACTGCCATGACCTTCAAGACCTGTTGCAAGAAACTACACAAAGTAGCTATTGCTGTTGAGTGAAGTTGATTTCTTGTCCAACTGCAGAGGGAAAAAGAACCGCATAGATTCTCACCTTAGAGGCCACCAGCAGCAAACATGTTTTTAATATGGAAATTACAATCCTTGAAGCGGCAAAGTTAGGTTAAAAATCTCTTTGGTCTTGGGACATTCTGGTATAACCTCAAGGGAGTTTCTACGCATAATAGAACATTGTCAGACACACAAAGGGAGGAAGAACGGTTAATCTCAAAGGGTGTGAGGGTCTTCTGGATGTTTTTTGTCATACGGAGCTCCACCGTGCTTTCACTCCTTGAAAAGACATCCTTAATGATGCATATCCTATTTCTGTCATAAGGAGCGCTACAGCAGGATATGTCAAAGTAAGATTTGAAAAGAACTCAAGACTAGGCAAAAGTATTAAAAAATAAATGACCTCAGATGGCTGAGCTCTGGTATGAGAAGTATGCTCAAAAAGATGACAACTTGTCATAATGGCTGACACACATTACCCACAGGATGACTGCTATGTAGGAAGAATATCTGAACATAGCAACCACCATTGGTCTGTACAATTGGAGGCTCCAAGTGGGCTGAATGATCTTTGCTGCCTTCCATAAATTTTCACATTCCCACAGCTCGTCATGCCTCACAGGAGACTCCGAAAATTCAAATGAAATGTGGCCTGTTGCAGCAAACTCGCCACATGAAATGCCGTGATGTCAAACCACAAGGTGGTTCCTTAAACTAATAGTAGGGATGAACTGTGTCATGATGAGGGGAGGTGTCAACTGCCCATTCGCACATTCTGAAGAAGTGTGACTGCAGGCAACTCACCCCACCCACTAGCTCAAAGTGACTGTCTCCCTTGGTGATGAGCTGTCCGTTTAAAGCCCAGGAGAACGAAACGTCAAGGACGGGGTCACTGGCAACTTGGCAGGTTAACACGATACTTTCGCCCACAATGATCTCCATGTCCACTGGCCCCTGGGTGATTCTAGTTGGATCTAGCCCAGAAAAAAAACAAAAAACATTGTGAAAGGGAGATAATGGTATTGCAGGCATTGATTCATTTGTCTATCTGTCTGTTTGTCTGGATTCAGATTGTTTTTAATAGAACTATTGAAAAATTGTGGAATAGGGAACAATTGCAAGAGTTTGGTCTCCAACGTGACTGATAATGCATTAACATATGAAAAATTAAAGGTGTAGCAGCTACCCTGTAGCTCATCATAACATCTTAACCTCATCAAACTTTGATCTGGATTCAAGAATCTGGTGATTCAGAATATTAAACCTTTTTTTTCAAAAACAAGATCATGTTGTATACAAGCTAGATACTGAAAGAAACTGGCATTTGAGGTTAAAACGTTTTTCGTTTTCAATTATTAAACTAGTAAACACACCGCTGTGACTACAAATTCTAAGGGTAGCTTTACATGGTCAAGGGGTCAAAACTGGTAACCTGGCCTGGCAGAGATTTGCATTTGATTGAACTTTCTTGAAACACAGTTTAATTTAAAGGGAAAAAAACATAGGATTGAAATACAAAAAAAAAAAAAAACAGGAAATAAAGAAAAAATAAAACAGAAGAAGATCAGTCATAACCCCCCAGACATTGGTCATTATATAGGCAAGAGATTCAGAAAAAAAAAACAAAGGGCATTTTTGGTGAAACTACCATATTCTTCCAAGATACGCTTCTTCATGTAAATTTATTGAAAAAACATTTATCTATGCCAGATGTAAAAATAGAGGATCAGTACTTTCCCCTGACAGATCAATTATTTTATCATCCCCAGTAAGAGACAAATATGTTGGATAAAGACTAGTGAAGGTTACATCCAATAAGAATGAAATACACTGATGGACTGACAGGGTTGCATTACATCAGAGAAACTCGCAGCCAATTACTGGGACAAAGATATAAAATTATGAATTTTTCCTATGGAGTCTTTCCTGTGCGACATAGCAGGTGGTAGGTTCTACAAAACAGTTGACAGGAAGTAAGCATGTACTTCCCCTTAAGGTCCTGGAAATCAGATAAATTCTGGTTATGTCACTGCATTTTGAATAGTTAGTAGTTGAAGATTTAGTAAAAGGGGTGTTTCGGTGTGCAAAAGGGAGTCTTTTCTTCACAGCACATTAGATATTTCATTGTAATAATATAAAGATTTTTTTTTCCAGTTATTAAAGTGTTATACCACACAAGTGGTATAACACTTTTTGGGGAATGTGGTGGCAATTTCCATTAAATAAGACTTCTTCAATCTCTCAGTTGCCTTTCTGTTACGTTTCAATTATGTATTTGCGAATGGACATACAGAGATCAGGACAGCTACATGGAAGAAGAAGAAGTGAGTTGATCTTTGTCTCTCCAGCAATAAAAGGAGGGGCACGAATGGAGGGGAAAAATCAAAGCGTACATCTGTACACAGTCCCTGTCCCAACACAGAATTCCTTAGAGCCTTGTAGACCTCATCCGTAACCTTGCGCCCTTATGTCTGCGATGTCTAAACTTCTCTTCTTCTTTCTGCTGTTGCCATTAAGGGTAGCCTCAGTGGATAATCTGTAACCATCTTGCTCTGATCTCTGCATGTTCCTCTGTCACACCAACAAACAGTATGTCCTCTTTCACCACATCCAGAAACCTCCTCTTTGCTCTTCCCCTTTTTCTTCCGCCTGGCAGCTCCATCTCCAGCATCCTTCTACCAATATAACAACTATCCCTCCTCTTAACGTGTCCAAACCATCTAAATCTGGCCTCTCTTACTTTGTCTATAAACTTCTAACCTTGGCTGTCCCTCTAATGTGCCCATTTCTAATTTTGTGCGCCGTCTTCACTCCCATAGAAAATCTTAACTTCTTTAAATCTGCCACCTCCAGCTCTGACTCCTGTCTTTTTGCCAGCCCCACCGTCTCTCAACTTTACCGCAACTCTACTCTCAGTACCGCCTTGTAAACTAATTTTTTCTTCACTCTTGATTTCTGAACATCTGTCACAGATAACCTATTGACGCTTTTCTCCACCCACTCTACCCTACCTGCACTGGCATCTTCACGTCTCTTCCACACTCCCCGTTGCTCTAAATGGTTGACCTCAAGTACTTCAACTGCTGAACCTTCTTGACCTCTCCTCTTGACTCCACCTCTACAGGTTTTCTTCCACCTACCCTCTGCTCTCACTACAGATCACAATTTCTTCCACAAACATCATAGTCCACAGAGACTCCTGGCCTCATCTGTCAGCCTGTCCATCACCACAGCAAACAAGAAGGGGTTCAGAATTGATCCTTGTTACAGTCCCACCTCGACCTTGAACCCATTCATCATTTCCACTGCACACCTCTCTGCTCATGCTGCTCAAAAAACATATCCTGTACCACTCTAACGTTCTTCTCTGTCACTTCAAACTTCGTCATGCAATCCAACATTTCCTCCTTCGGCACTCTTTGGTACGTTTTCTCTAAATACACAAAGACACAATGCGACTCTTTCCGACCTTCTCCATATGCTCCATTGGCACTCTCAATGCAAACATCGCAGCTGTGGTGCTCTTTCTTGGTGTGGAACCATTTTTCTTAACTTAGCTTCCACTACTCTTTTGTTTATTGTGTAACTCAACAGCTTGATACCTCTTTAGTTGCAACAGCTCTGAACAACACCTGTGTTCTTGATTACCAGCAACAATAAACCGTCCCTCCATTTCTCTATCTCTAAGACAGTATTGAATAGTCTAGTAAAAAAACTCTATTGCTCTCTCAAACCGCCATACCTCCACCAGACAACACAACCAACCGCCTTTCTAATCTTCATACACTCAAAGCTGCTCTCACTTCATCCTTTGAACTCCCCGATTAAGAATTCTCATATGCTCTACCCTTCTCTCTCTCTCTTTTACTCATTCATCAGTTCCCAAAAGTACTTCTTCTTGCTTTTCCATTTCAATCCTTATCCTTAATCACTCTTACTTGCTGCACATACTTCCCATCTCAATCCTGCTGACTCGTCAATCGGTAAAAAATAATAGTCCTTTCCCCCTTTCTTAGTGTCCAACATCTCATACAACTCATCGTAGGCCTCTGGTTTAGTCTTTGCTACCTCACTCTTTACTTTATGCCGCATCTCAGTTTCATCATGATAATGCATTAATAATAATAATTAAAAAAAAGAAGTTATAACCTACATTGGATATATATGCCTGTTATTGTCAGCTAATATGAACAATTACAAACAAATCCCCCTTTCTGAGCTAATTTGTAAAATAAATAAATATAATAAAATAAAATAATGAATAAATTGTCAGATAGACAAACCCAGGATTTTATCTTTCTATAAATTAAGTCAAAATTAAATCAAAGAATTATGTAGTATGCCATGTATTATAGCGTGGTAAGGTCACTTTAATTTAAAGTGCTGAGCTTAAACATAATAAATGATGATTTGATTTGAATCGCCAGGGCGCCACAAAAGCAATAACCACTATACACATTTCAAATTATATATATTAAGATGATTACAGGAACCAGTTCTCATACACAGTCAGTCACAGGCATGGCCGTATTGTCCCTATAAAGGAAGGTCTCATGAAAGTCTTAGTTGAATAATGTGATGATACTCCAGGCTGGCACAGTTAGAATAATCTTCTGAAATCCTGATAGGAATTACAATACACTGTGGATCAGATAAAACTTGTAATGAGCTTCTATGTGCATCCACAGCAATATGAGGAACACATAATCTACAGAAGCAATCTTTTTGGGTTAGTCGGCTGTGCTTCAAAAGTCAATAATATAGCTACAGAGGATGGATGTACAACAACAAAAAAGAGGATTTAAAATCTTATATTTCAACTTTTAGAGGTATAAGCATCCTCTCAGATCTTAGGCTAATACTAATCAATATCTGTGTCACAGCTCTGTCAACGCCCGTACTACGGCCTTAGAAAAAAAGCTTTTGTAAAATCATAATTGGCCTGGGTTTTTAGAGTGGCACACAACATTCACAGCATTCAGCAAATTAATAAAACCAGTAAGATTGAAAAACCTGACAATCAACATAATCTATAAAACTTCCTGACTGACACGCAAGTTCCACATTTGTTTTGAGTAGAATAATGATCAAGTACTTACTAAACACCTTCCAAGTGTTTTTAAGATCAGGTCAGAGAAAAACCCACAAAAAATTTCTACCCTCCCCCCTATAATTCTTAAAAGGGGTCCTAAGGTATCAGATATTCACAGTGTGATATCGCGATAATCCCGTTACTATTATTATTATTTATTTATTTACATATTAATATACGTGTGCAAATAAATTAGGAAGTTATGAGGGTGTGGTCTCTCTTTAGAATTAAATAACTTAACTGTACTTCCCTTTAAACTACGTATACCAGTCAGCGATAGCCGAACAACTGGGAGGTGAAGCAAGTGAACATAATGTTCTTGAAGTTGATGTTTGTTGATGGAAAAATGGGCAAGTGTAAAGACTGTTCTGATAGAGAGGTGTCACACACCTGCCTCCTGGTTTGGCTCCTTACCTGTTTCACGTCATCCCATCAACCTGCAGCATAGGAACCCCACAGTACATACAACTACATACACATTCAGAAGCAGGAGCTAGATCTGCTCTTTACTCTAGAACAAAAAAAATCTTTAACTTATTTCTAGTTCTCTGCACATTTATTACTCTGATTTCTCTTTTTACAGAACTATGTAACCAGCCAGTAGTCCTAGCCTTCATCTCATTATGTCCATCCATCTCAACCCTTCCTTGATTAAACTCTTAAAACTACTTACCAGCTCTGATTCTGCCTCTAGGTCCAGAATTAAAAACATTGACCTAATAGAATAATCTGGCCAACTAAAGACCCAGTAGATTCAAGATTCACTCGGCCAAATGCGGAACCTCCCAGGGAAAAATACTCAGCCAACATGGACATATTCTCAAGGTAATAGTGGATAAACTCCAGACCCTCTCCACCACTGTCTCCCAGCTGTCCACCTGCTTGGATTAGGTAGTTTCTCATTACTCTCCCCAGGCTTACTTCTGCATATGCAACAGCAGATCTCCAGGTGCTTTGTCTTAAACCTCTCGAGTATTCTTCTAGACATCGTCTCAGACCAGGGTCCATAACTTATATCAAATGTACGGAGTTTTGTCGGGCTTTGGGTGCCACCGTTTCTCTTTTGACCATCAATTGTAGACAAACAAGCCGACGGAGCTGGTAAACCAGGATTTGGTTACTGCCCTCTGTTGAGTAACCAGTTGCGATCCCTTCCATCAAGTCTCTTAAAAGCCCAGCTACAGGTATGACCTCATTTATGGCCTCTTCAAGTCATCAACCTCCCCTTTGCCCAGGAGGATGATGTGGCTATTCCCTCGGTCCAGGCTAATCTCATGCTGCTGACGCATTTGGAAAGACGTCTGAGCAGATTTCTACCATACCGCAACCAGAAACCCATCTCTTGCAGACCATCACTGAACCCCTGCTATTTTCTATTAACTCGGCTTAAAAGGTATGGCTCTCCTCCAATGGCATCTCTCTCCAAGGCAGACCTCCGTAAATTATTTCCCTGTTTATTGGACCCTTTGAAATTGAAAAATTCAGTAGCCCCACCTCAGTTAAACTTCTCTCCTCTAACAACTTTCACCCTACTTTTCATGTATCCCTACTCAGGCCAGTCTCATCCAGCCTTTCATCCCCTTCATCCCCTACACACCCCTGGGTTCTTGATAACGATCCCACATATACCGTTGACAAAACCGTTGTCAAGGTTCTAATAGATTAGGAGGGCTACGGCCAAGAGGAGCGTCGCTGAGTACCTCATAGGTTTATCTTGAACACACAGCTATTTCTCTTTTTCAAGTCTCTGTACATTTCAAACAGATTTTTATTTGTTCAGTACAGTGTTACCTCCAGCCTTTACCTCATCGTCATTGGTTTTAGTTTTTATTAACTCTCTTACTTCCCTGAGTTCAGAGTATCGAAATATCTTCTTCCTTTTAGTCAAGTGTTGCAATAATAAAGGGAATGACCGTTATGCTAAAACCATCATGTAAACATGATTATCTTAATATAGTATATTTGCAGTAGTGGCAGAGGAAGTATCTCATCTTTAATGTAAAAGCAGGATTTTACCACAGCGGATCAACTATTTCCATCTTGCCCTCTCCTTTGCTTATATATGTATGATTATATATTGCAATCTTAATATGTAATGTATGTATATAAATAGGAACATTAAATATTAATCATATGTAAGAAAATGTTAATTTTATAAATATAATACTTTCATTTGGCATGTATTTGAAACATAATTATAAAAATATAAAATGACAATGCTACATTAATATTGAAAGTATAGATGTACTTTTCATGATAAATTAAAACCATTAATGATCAAAAATGTCACTAAATATTTTTGCTTTAGTTCAATTATAAATAAAGTGATAATAATGGAAGTGATATCAATGGATTTTGTTCAGGATGTTACAACACTTTTTATTTGTTGGAACATTTGAGTTATGTGCATCAGTGGATATAATGGCCAATGTTCTGCAAACAAAGTTAAACAAAACAGTTAGAATCGGACAAAATGGGCTACTCATTGAGTGAATCCCAGCTAAAAACCTGAGTGGTTGATCAGAACCTTTTCAAGTTGGCGAAGCAGCACAGAAGCGTAAAGTACCTTGACCATGTTCGTGAGGATGAAGGAACGTGTTGGATTTGTTCCCACCTTTAGCAAATTTTGCGACCACATTTTTGAAATAGGTATCAATTAGGGCTGTAATGATACATATCGATTGTACATTGTATACCGATACAAATCTGACAATTAATTCCAATCTTAAATATGTGAATTACTTAATTCAGGGACCCCTAGCTTGATCGTTTGGGACTTGATAGAGTTTTACAGACAAACCTGTTCCAGTGTTAAGAGAATGAAGTTATACATGAGCTGCCAGAGCCTGTGGTGATAACAACCAGACGTCATGTGATTCCAATGTGACGGTCACAGCACTCCACGTCTCGGTAGGCTGGTCATGTCTTATACCCTAATGCAGTTTAGAATTTGCCAATTTATTGTGTCCTGTTTTTCACTGCGATGTTACTGTACCTCTTTTGAGTCCACCGACTTGGCTGAAGCACTGATATTATGTCTGTGAAATGCTGTTTTCCAGTGTCTAATAGCATTTAATGTCTTCTCCTTTTCTCTTCATTGCCTCTAATTTTCTAGCCCTGATAAACATTTAAAATTGGTTTTATTTTTGGTCCTAAAAGGGCCATTCAAAGTTAATTAATTTCAGTATACTGATGGAAACAGACTTTCTGGGTGAATGAGTGAATGAGTGAATGAGTGACTGAGTGACTGAGTGAGTGAGTGAGTTAGTGACTGAGTTGGAGGGTCATCAGTTTATATTCCAATGTAAACATTTTTGGTCAAATTATCGGAAGGTAGGCAATCACATTTTTTATAGGATTGGCTTATTCAATTCATATTGGAGAATCAATGTCTATTTTAATCAAATGGAAATAACTGTATCAGAATGAATCGAATCGCATCAAATTATTCTGCATAATCGTATAGTTCCTGAATCGTAGAGATGTAGATGGCCAACATCCAATAGTATTATCAGGGATTGATGCTCAACCCAAGTATTCCTCCTTGAAGAGTAATTCCAGTTGTTTTTTCAGACATCTTAACTAGTACCATGCCATTGATTTTACTTTCCTTTTCAGAGGGGGGTGGAGATCAGTGATATCTGTTTCACTTCTCTGAGTTATTCCTCTAGTGCATGAGTCTGGAGTAGCCATTGCGGGGTCTGACAGGCAGTCAAAGAAATGCACATTGAAGATTTTCCCTTCATTTTTTATAACACTGCCAATGTGCAAAAGTACCAAGTACGATAACCATCAAATTAATCACTACTCCAGAAAACCTACTGCTTACCAAGTGGTCATTAAAAATAATGCTATTTAACAGTGGCGCTTACCAGTAACAAGAAGCCTTCCAGTTGTACTCGACATGCCAAATCTATTCCGAGCAAAGCAACTATAGCTGCCTGCATCAGATTTGCTCACATTGGCAAGCCTCAATGTTCCATCTGGTGAAAGTGTGATTCTATAAAGGAACACAAACAGTGACAACGCTTTACAAACAAAGCATTATTCTACCATGAGATAAAACTCTGATTCTGGGTTTGTTGAAAGTTCAAGCTGTCGGACTAAATAATCAACCTGCTCTGAGATTTACACAAAACAAAGACGGCATTGGTGATGGAATTATTTGCTCCTTTGCTGTTAAACCACCATAAAAGCTGGTTCAGACAACATGCAGCAACTTTCAGTTCAGTCATTACCTGTCATTAGTGTGGATTTGCAGGTTTCCTTTCTTCCATAATATGCTGGCAATTGGATAGGCCTGGGGTTTACACTCTAAAGAGACCATAGTTCCTGCCTTGACTTTGAGCAAAGCTCTGAGGATGTTCCCTGTGAAGTCTGGGGGAGAAGCTGATGGGAAACAGAAACTGACTTCAGTAGAGGAATGCAGCAAGATTTTTAATGGGAAACAAACAAGTATAAAATATTGAATCGTGGCTGATGATATTTTATTCTGTTCTCTGACTTAAACTGGAGCCAATTCCTAAACATCTTCTTTTTTCTGTAATAGATAGGTGCCATAACATAAAAGCAGCTCAGGTCATCGGCACGGGAAAAAGTTATTTCTAAATGCGTTTGCCCCGAGAATTAAATCCTGACTGACCCCATCATCCGGTAATCCAGACAACCTTTATAAAAGAGAGCAAGTTGACCTTTAGGATTCTTTGGCAACAACGATTTGAGGATTAAAGAAACAGATAAATGCCATCCTACCTAAAACCATTAGTTCAGCAGCAAAATATATGATGCCGTGTTTATTCTCAGCCACACACTGGTACATGCCGGCATCAGATAGTGTCAGCACTGACACACACAGAACTCCCTCCTCCACATGGATTTTGTCCTGTGAAGAAAGGGATAAAAGAGAGCAATTATTACTGAAGACATAAAGTTGTCTTTTGCTTTACCAAGCGCGTTCTGTCCAAGCTCAATAACTGCTGAATTGGTTTTGAGACGACTGTCAATGATGCACATATCAAATCAGGATAGAGAGCTTGTGTCTCTTTGTGTCTAATCATCAATTATTTTCTGATTAAATAAATGTATGACAATCTAAGAATGTCCTTTTCACTGATAAAACGGTTATATTTGCAGTCAAACCGAATGGATGAAGCCTCACTGTGAAATGGAATCATGATGACATTTGAGATCTGGATCTCTAAATGCACATGACGGCATGTATTGCATGTTGCTGCATATGATACTTTTCAAAGAGGATTAAGCTTGGTCCCTAAAGGTGGAAGAGCTTCACCACACAGTATGAATAATGAAAAAGAAGCACAGTCTTCATTCAGATGAAATAAAGCAATCTCCTCGGGACTCTTGCAATCCACTCTCTAAGAGTGTGTAATCTGCCAAGGTAGAGGTGAATAAGAGACAGTCACATCCATGTCTCATCACTGGCAAAATGAGAGGATGAGCCGAAGCTGAAGATTAAGTTTTTAAAATGAAATACTGGTGGGTGGCAGAAGACAGCCTGCAATTTACCCCTGAGAGAAGCTGTTGGCCGTTCTTCAGCCAAGTGTAGGAGGGTTTGGGTTTCCCATTGGCTCGGCACTCCCAGTATAGTCTCTCCTCAATAGCAAGGGCCGTGTCCTTCACGACCTGTATCCACTGAGGCTTGGCTGAGGAAACAGAAATATACTCCAGCATATATATATAAATAATAGACCAGATGAGAGAGAACAGTTTTGAGGGAGTTTAACTATTTCATTAAATATGTAGCATCCAAAATATTTCAAAGGAAAAGGGTGACAGACAGCTCAAATAATTGGAGATCATACAAATGTTTAGAGAATGAGCTGGCTCTAAAGCAAGAGGAAAGAGGAGAGAGGAGTGACTGGGAGGTATCTCTTACTTTTATCACTTTAATGTGTCAGCATTGCAACTCCAGATTAGCAGCAGACATTGCTTCATGCCGCTCTTCATGATGGGTTAAGTGCACCCGGCACCACGACTCACACAAACCTGTCACATTAATTCTCTTCAATAAACATCCCCTCCCCTGTCTGTTTTACATTTAGCACACAACTCATCTCACAGCTTGCCTCTTACACATTTACACCTTTTAGGAATTTTCATGGGTAGGGAGTTTTGCCCATATTAGGCACAGCTCACTTTGCAGACACTGTAAATGCTGTCAGCGCCAATGTCACAATTTTTCGCAACCAATTCACAGCTGCGAAAAAGCAAATAGCCCAGGGAAAAAATAAGTAGCTCTCATTATGCAGGAAGATGAAATGTCCTTTTCTGGCAGTGTAGGTAACAATGGATTGTTGAAATCATTGCAATCATGATAAAGATGAATAACCAATTGACTAATTGGTAGTTAGTGCTGTTACAAAGACTTCCCATGACCAACAGTTTTCAATGGAGAATACAATGGGCGGAAGTGACTATACAATTCCTAACAAGTACAATTAGTTCAATATTTTGTGATACAGCAAGTCAAACAAGTCCTCATACTAGGGCTGCATAATATATTGTTTTAACAAGTCACAGTATGTAAAGTTTATTTTCCGGATATCTCTCCACTAATTCCCTTCCCATTTGTCCAAAGAGGTGTCAGAATCCCATTTGTGAAAGTGACAGAGGATTGTTTGCAGTAGAAGTATGAGCGATATTTCTAAGAACCCAAAATTATGAGAATTATGATTCGGTACATGAATGACACACTGCATGTATCTGCTGAAATTCCCTGTATTTTTTCATATTGCAATATTTATTGCAAAACAAAATATCACAATTTAATTTCTCTCACAATCTTGTGAATCCTCATACCATAGAAAGCCAGCCAGCCAGTGGCTGTGTTCTTGCCCATCTTGTTCTCAGCCACACACTCGTATCCTCCTGTATCATCCAGCTGGAAGCTCGGGATCTCCAGCACCGCATTCGAGTACTTCATTTTGACTTTGCTGGGGAAGGGAACGCCGTTTGCCCTCTTCCAAGTTATCTCTGGCACAGGGCTGGAAGAGAGATGAGAAGCAGACCTAAGTGGAAAACAAAAAGGCTTCTTCCTTTTCAAAAGTTGATATTGTCACTCAGGTTGTAGGCGTCTATAATAATCCTGCAGTTAAATGTCTGATAGAGCTTCTAGTCTGTTCTATGTGTTTTTTGAGAATGAATGGTTTAGAGTTAACTTAATCCAACAACAACAAAAAAAGCAGTCTCGCATGGTTTCAGACCAATCCGGCTTTGATGCCACACTCTAAGAAACGTAATTGCCCCAGTAACTTTACCATATAGAAATCTAACAATTCCTCGGCAAGAAAGAAAGAGAGCAGAACATTGAAAGCATGCTTCAAGGAATCCGGCTTACTTCCCAAGGGCAAAACACTCCAGTGTAACTGTTGATCCTTTTGCAGCGGGTACATTGTCTGGAAAATTAACTTCTATTTTCGGCTCATATTCGCCCATCACTCCTATGAAGAGCAAGAACAAGAAACTTGCTCAATTCTTTAATATTCATGACTTACAAGCAATATGGCTGGCATTAAGGACCAAACAATAGAACTGTAAAACTAACAAATGAGACATACAAGACACATACAATCACTCCTGGGTAATCTCAAAGTAGTATCACTCAGACTGTACGGTGAAACACTGGCAAGGAATAATTCACATGTTGGAAAGGGTTGGAGTAGATTGAATTTTTTTTTTTTTTATACCTATGCTTGCCTGGTTATTTGTTTATTATCTCAAAAGCTTGAGGGATGGATCTCAACCGCTGATGTTTTACTATTAATATCAGTATTCAGAGACGACGGCTGGGACTGGGACAAGATGGTGACACAATGGGATTAATTTATGCAGCCACATGTACGGAACACTGAGAGGAGACAAACTGGTTGAGCAACCAGAACACTCAATGTAATGGTCCAATGACATATAGCTGATGTTTAATTCATTCTGAAGCAATCTTTATTCAGTCCTTTCATGAAAGCACAACATTGAGCAGAACAACAGACCGCTGTAGAGCAGCCATGTGAAAGCACAGGAAAAGCTTTTAAAATGAATGCAAATTATAAGAAGGCCAACTCAGCACCAGCAACATTTGGCTGCTTTGTTTGCTGGCCTACATTAAGGACAACTATTTTCTTAAAAGCATTAGTGCGCTTTGACTCACAGCAAAGCAAAAGGGGACAAAACACACTGATGATTAAAAGCGCTTGGAAACGAAGATCCTTAATTCATTGTTGAAAGGCGTACTTGTCACATCATGGTCATAAGCTGCTGCCTTACCATCTGTCCGGAGGATCAGAGATGTAGGCGAGCTGTGAACTTTTCCCTTTGTGATGACGTTCATCACCACGCAGGTGTAGTTTCCCACATCAGAGGGGTCCACCTTGGCAATGTAAAGGTTCCCGGTCTGCTGGGAGACGAAACGCCGATTGTCTTGCTGAACAAAGTAGGGATACTCATTGAATACCCAGGCATAACTAAGGTCTGAAAAAACACAGAAAGAGGCAGATCACGGATACCATAGCGTGTGATATTAAATGTCATGAAGAACTTCATACAAAGGTTCATTAATGGTGGTAGTTATTCTTAGATCTTCTCAAAAAATGTCACTAAATCTTTAATAATGCAGAAAAAGAGAATTTACCTCCAGAAAAAGTGGGTGTCCCACAAAGTAACACCACTCCTTGTCCCTCTCGGACTGATACTGCACTTCTGGTGTGGACTCTGAAATGATCAAGGTCTGGGGGAAAATAAAGAAAGGAAAGTCGCAGCAGGATCTCAAATATAAGATAATGACATGAGCCCATAAGGAAGCTGTCGGGAGAATTGCATCTATCTAATGCCTGAGAGGGAAAGACAAAGAAAGTCTGCTGAGCTGGTATAGTTTGAAAGTTTTGCAGAATATCAGACTGAGGTTTGGACACAGATGCTGGATGAAATATTTCATGGTATGGGAACGAGATTATAACTGTTCACTCATTTTAAAAGCCTGAGATAAAATGAAGTAGGTGAATACATTACTCATTATCAGTCTATGACATCACATCCAAATAATACTGACATAAACAATTGACAATGCAAGAAAATGGGTGAGATCGAACATGGGGTATGCCCCTTTCTTAACATTCTTGAAACAATGATCAGAATCAGAAAAAAAGATAAAGTTTGCTAAAGATTCTCTTTGAAAACCAGTTAGAATGGAAGAAAGAATAAGAATGAGAAATATGAAAAACAATACATAAACCTATGTATATATATATACATAAAACTATGTATATATATATACATAAAACTATATATATATGTATCTATATATATATCTATATATCTATATATATATATGTATATGTATATGTATATATATTTATATATATATATATATATATATATATATATATATATATATATATATATATATATATATATATATATATATATATATATATATATATATATATATATATATATATATATATATATATGTATATGTATATGTATATATATATATATAACAATATAAGAATGTGACATCTGCACATTGTGACAAGTGCAAACATCTAATTAATTAAAAGTCCAAAAACGAGACATTCAAAAAAGAAATTGCATGAATTACACCTTGAATACTGTGAATAAAATGTAATCTACGAATGCTTTCACAGACTGGGCTCCATTACTGCACCAGAGACCGCCAATATGAGACCGGTCCACAGAAACAGACGACTGGATCTCCGCTACTAGTACTTTGAGATTTGATCCAAATGTAATAAATAAATAAAAATAAATAAAATGTATTATTATTAGTAGTAGTAGTACTATTATTACTGAACTCAGTGTACTTGGGGTAATTAACAAAAAACTCACTTAACACAGACATTAACTGTGCCAAGAGATTCTTGTCTCTCAGGTTGTCTCTTCCAACAACAGACCAAAACTGAACTGTCTAAATAAGTTAATCACATTTCTTTCATTGCACTGTTGCCCTCAGCTACTTACCACTTCTGTCAACAACAGTTATAATCTATAGTAGCCCCTTTACATTTTTATTACTATGTAATTATTATGACATATATACAGATGGATATCTCTCTCTCTCTCTCTCTCTCTGGCTCTATCTAGCTATCTATTACTGTCAGTTACAAATGGAAAAACTAGAATTTAAAAACAAGGAGCTAAATCTCGCCGTCAACACACTCTATGACCCATCCAACACCCTCTCTACCAAAAACATAAGGAAATCAGAAAACTATTCAGTCCTCCAGCGCCACCATATGCGTGACAATCTAATAAGCACTGATTGATGTAGGCAGCAATACCATTCATTTCCACAGTTGTGATTGACAGCAGGCCTCCTCCATACCCGCCTTACCGGCTGTTGTAAAAATGGAATGCAGCTGAAAAATTTCAAAATGCATATTGTGTTTTATGCGTGTCTTTATAAACATACAGCTGACAAAGAAAGGAAACAGAGCGGATGCGGGGTGATTGAAACAGAAGGTATGTGGAAGTTGTGTATGCGTGTGAGGGTATCTGAGGATTGAAAGAAAAGGTGAGTTTTCTAAAAAAAACCCACTAAAACAAGAATTTAAATGTTTGAGTAATAAAGTAACCATACACTTGATAATAATTGGTACATTTTTTCAAATATTTTGACAAATATTACAAATATTCAACCCCCCATGGATCCGTGGGAAACACTGCTACTTCACCAAGCAGTACTTTCCAAAAAATAACCAATTACATTTAATTGGCAAAGGCACCTGAGTTAAGAAGAGTCGTCATTCTCAGAGTCCCCCCATATTACCTCAACATTTCACGCGACTTCACACCTTACATTGCAGATGTCGCCCACACAGTTATATGTACATCTGACAAACATGTATGGTGACAAACACTGACAACAACTTACAGGCAAACTGCAGACTTGCTCTCCTGCTGAAGATAGCTCCGGCAGTGTTGTACGCCATACACTGGTACATCCCTGCATCCAGGTAGCGGTCCAGACTACCTATAATGAGGTTTCCCCCAGACAGACGCCGCCGGCGATCCAGGCCCAGATTTATGAGAGTCCCATTCAATGACCATCTGTGAGGGCAAAGACACCATCAGTCCCTGGAAAAACAAACTGTAAATTTCAATGCACCAACCAAGGTGGTGTGACAGGAGGTGAGCTGAGAACACGACACACTGGATGCGGGGAAATTTAAAAAAGGAAGCCTGAACCTTTTAGTTGTATTTCTCACCTTTAATTCTTCTACTGGAGGTCGTCAACTTTCCTGACACAAATCTTTAAACTAAGGTATTTCCTTAATTCACTAAATAAATTCAATATGTTTTTTTGTTCCTTTGTGTTCCAAAATTCTTATCAACTAACATTTTTTAATAAGCTGAATTGCCTCTATTTGTCTGTCAGCCCTGTGAGGAACTGCCGACTTTTCCAGTGAGCCTCTCACAACCCCGCGACCCTGAACAGGATAAGCAGTTGCGGCTAATGAATAATGAATAGTTTTGGTTCCATGCACATTTATCATGCATAAATATATCACAGTAAGCACATGTTTCATTTGAATTTGAAACTCTGTTTTTATGTAATCTTTCTCGATTTGGCTCTACCAACCTTGGCTTTTGATGTTATCTAATTTTCCACATGGGGAAATAAATGATTCAGATGCCATCCTAGATATTATTCTCAGTCCGAACCATTATACCTCTTCTCTGCCACACTATTTTTCATGATGTGACATTATTCCACCTTTGAATCCTCATTAGGACAAAACATTAACACTTGGCAAGAGGTGCGACCCAGTGCTTATGATAACGTCCTTCTCACCTATCCCGCAATTATTGGGCATGGAAGTTTAAAAAAAAAGTGATACTTTGTCCAAGACATCCAGATTGTACTATCAAATAAATGAAGTACTTGAAGTAAGTACAAATAATTATTATAGACAATCCATTTATTTAAGCAAGTCCTGTCCTGTATTCAGCTGAAATATACTTTCTTTCTCTGCCACCAAAATACTCCATCGCTCTTTAAATGCTGTTCAAGGATGGTGCATTGGCGGGTTCAGGGGCAGAACCCTTTTCAAGAACTTTCCATCAGCACAGAAAATTATTTTTTTCCTTGAGGCGCTTTTTTCTGTTCTGCTTTCCTAAAGAGGAAATAAAAGACACGGAGGAAACGAGAGCCAATTTTCCAAATACTTTCAAGTTTAGCTTCCAAAATAATTTCTAAAGCATATATACAAACGGCTGAATGTTGACGAGTGCCTGCTGCCACACTCCAGACACACTGGAGTGTGGCACTGGAGCTTTGTGTCTGCACACACAGAGATGTAATAGACTAAGTATTAGGCATAAGCCTTACAGTCACAATTGTCCTATTTTTAACTGCCCCGATGTTCAGAGGTACCCTGAACATCAAACTGGTGATTGATTTTTAATTCCAAAACTAAATTAAACAACTTGGGATTAATTTTGTGAAAACGTCAGACCACAACAGAACACAAAGAAAACTTCAGTATTCTTGAATAGACCTCAAACCTGGTGTCAGGTAAAGCATAGTGATAAGCCCTCCTGTTATAAAATTTCTAAAACTGTATGCCGATTTTCTGACCTGCTGCGGAGAAGATGTTTTTTTTTTTTTTTTTTAATTTTTATAAGATATGGCTTTCTCCCATGAGTTTTTATGCCTCTACAGTGTGCATACTATGAAGGTCTCATCTCTTTGTGAGTCACAAGGCTTGAAGAAGAAAGGAGAGGAAGGGGGAAGGGAGGAATATGAGACCATTTACACTTCAAGAGGAGCCGTAGAGGTGCTGTGGGCAAACAGAAGCCAGCACAGCGAGATTCAGAAGACACCACATCAAGCTTGCTCATCTCACCTTTAATCAGTACATGGAAATATCTATCTATCTCAGGCAAAACATGTGAACCTGAAATAATAAGTGATTATCATTCAGCTCCTTTATACTACAGCAATCAATTGCAATTTAAGTAGCAATTAAAGAATACCCTACAGGAGTGGTGGGGTGGGCTTTGGGTAAGATGATATTAGAATACTTTGCATGGCAATATTGTTCCAATACATGGAGGCCAAGTATTGATCTTTCATTATATTAATTGGAACATTTTTGTGCTAGAAATCTAAACCCGATTGCTTTTGCGGTCAACCTGATGGTGCAAGCCTCTCAGGTCATCAGTATCAGGTCTGCTCAGTGTCCCCGGAGTCAGATCTAAACATGGAGAAGAAGCGTTCAGTTTTTATGCACCAAATATTTGGAACAAGATCCCAGGAAACTGCATGACCTCAAAACTCCGCTGCCAAAAATGTTAAACTATTCTTATTTCTGTCTTTCCTATACAGTAATGTTAAGGAAAACACAAAATTATGTTAAGGTTTTTTTTTTTCTATTCTAGCTTATATTTTTCATTTTAGTAATTCTTTTAAGCTTGTTTTAAAAATTTGAATCCTTCCTAATGTTTTATAATTTGTTTTTAACTATGTATTAATATTTATTTTGCACTTTGTTGCAATGTTCTTTATTTTTTGTGTAAAGCACTTTGAATTGCCCTCTTGCAGAAATGTGCTATATAAATAAAGTTGTCCTCCATTGCCTTAAGGGTTTTTTCAGGAGGACAGCAAAGGTTATGGTCTGCGTGGGCCAGCCGAAGTTCATGCATTGATAATCAACCGCTTATCTGCTTACTGCTAATTTATTGTCTGTATACGGTATCCTATTGTATACTATGTCTTCATTTTTTCAGACATGTAAAGAAGGGGAACGATGCACGCTCACATAAACTCCTACAGGCAATATAGTCACCAATTCACCTGTATTGCATGTTTTTGGACTGTGGGAAAAAGTTAATAGAACAAATATTGAGCTAATGGGACTGGATATGACCAATTGGGAGGAGTGATGTAATATGCTGTGAATACTGTGAACATCAGGGTTCACCTCGGTTGCCACCATCCAGAGATGGCATTAGCCGATGACAGCATAGCTGGCACTAAATTAGTGCCACGGAAAAGCCAACCAGTTCTGGACGCTAGAGATGCGCAATTAATTGTACAAAAAAAAAAAAGGGCAAAATATCACTATCATTTTTTTCATATCCAAAGATCTACAACCAATGCCCAAGACTCAGGAATAAAATTATTTGACTGTGCCGCATCGTTTTTTCAAAGACACGTGAACTCTCAAGATAAGTCAAGTATAATGTTCAGGATAGTTTCCGTGAAATAGAAAAGGTTGCATTAGGCAGTTGATTCATGTGTGACCATAACAGCTTTCTTTGGACTGGAGACTTTCTCTTCAAACATCAGCTTTTCAAAATACCGACAGAACGTCCAGTAGCCTGCACATGTTTACACAAACATTTACGTCACGGCAGGTTTTTATAACATGTTGGCCATTCTGTCTGATTGGTGATCCAATTTAAAACAGATCAATTTGATTTAAAGGGGATGAAAAGACTTGACAAAATTTCCCTTTAAAGACATAAATTACAGTTGTAAAAGCAAAAGATTGTAATAAATAATATTTAACAAAAAAGTATATTCCTGAAAATTCAATACAGCTTTAGCATACTTAAAGACTTAAGTAATATGAGAATATTCGACCATGGGACCGATGGTAATTCCCACCTCAAGACATGCAAAAATAACATCAGGCAGCAAGTCAGCCAATGCCAATTAAAAAACAATAATGACACAAAAGCTGGCAGTTCTCAACAAATTTTACACTGTTTTAATAAAACAATGCACCCAAATATTATGTTTTTCTACACTGATCACTGTACTTTTGAAAAAGATCCAACCAACTCAGACAAAATAGTCTTAATTAAGAGAAATTACTTGTGATTTAACTGCAGCTTAAAGTTTTCAGACAGCGTTTGACTTATTTCAATTCTTACACGATGACTTACATCTTATTCAAAAACTTTACACAAACCGCTGCTCTTTGCTCCCACCTGTATTGAGGAGGCGGTATTCCCTTAGCGTCACAGGTCAGAGTAGCTAGTTCTTCTATGGAGTCCACGGGAATGAACAAGTCGCCAGGCTCCATCCTCCATTTTGGACCGTGGTATGATCCACTCTCCAGACAATCTGTAATAGAAACCGTGACAGCCAGACTATAATAACAGACAAAAGTGTAATTTTCAAAGAGTCCATGCTCCTTAATTCCATATTAAACTGGAATAAATATAGGAAATGACTCACACCAATGCATAATATGAATTTAAAAAAAAGGACATTTGAGTATATACCAGGATGCCATCCTGAGACTCTGATTTTTAAAAACTGTTTTTCATTTGTATTTGTAACTTAATACGATAAAAAAGAAAAAATAGAAAATAAGTGTCAAATTTGCTTATTAAAATGTAAAAATAAGCAAAGTGAAGAAACCAGATTTGAGATGCACACCTTTAGAGCTTTGCAAAGCAAGAGTGAAATCTAATAGAGTAACATGGTGGGGGAATAAAGAAAGGTGTTTTTTTAATAATTCAGTGGTAGAATTGTATATCATGTTAAAGAAAAAATGCTACTTGTTTTCCCAATAGAACTAATGTTTAGCCTCTGTTAATCATTAAAAAAATCTCTCATTACTTTTTTGTACTTGTATTCTGTTTCTTCTTAATTCTTCTTGGATTTGAAATACTGTTGAAACGCAGTTTTTTTTCCTCAGAGTAGCAACTACCAGCAACACAGAACACAGTTTATTCATTAATTTAGCCTTTAATGGAAACATGAAAGCAATATAAAAGCAGGACTGCCACTGTCATTTTCCCAGGACATTTCATGCAGATGTCATTATTTAAAAAGCCCTTTCATCATACAATAAGTGTTTGCTTCATAAGTACACATATGTAATATGCTGCTAGTTTAAGTGACAAAAATGTCCATCTTTGCTCCGTATTTTGCATCACATACATTTTTGAGTGTGCAAAGCAAAGAAATTAAATAGTATGTGTCTGTAAAGACACAGAAAAGTGAAGACGAAGTTTGAGAGGGTTGTGCCTGTGTTGGTACTGAAAGTCAATTCTCATGAGTTTTCCTTTAAATGTGGGCCCAGCCCGTCATCTCTGACACAGACATAGTTTTTGGCTCTTCAGCGATCATCTGGAAACTGTAAATGTCCAAATGTGAAAAAATCATTACTCAAATAAAAAGGTGTTTTACCTGCCAGACAGTCAATGATTGATAACAGTAGAAGCTGTTTCCATGGCAACGTCATCTTTGGCAGCCAAGGGCAAATGAGACTTTCATCCAATAAGGTTTGAAATCGCACTCGTGTTCTCTGAGTGAAGGGAGCTTGACCTGTTAGAACAAGAATTTTGTTGGAAAGGGGAAGTATACATTTTAAAATTGGAGTAACGAGTATGTATGAGTAAATGTGGTGCTGTGCAGGATGTGTCCCATTTCTTCTGTCTATTCTCACATTTCTAGTCAGTAAAGATCCATGTAGCGTCACCTCTTGTCTTATGGTTTGGCTGAGTTGCACTTAGAGATTTCCGAGGATGACACGAGAGACATAGGTGAGGAAGTCTATGCCAATCCATTAAGGGAGCGACCAATGCCCTAGCTGATCCTTCACTTAGATGGATTCACTCTGGCTGTCTGAGGAAACTTGGACATGAGAATTGGGTGCGTTCCAATCAATTAGATTCACCCACAACAGCATGCATCTCCCCACATGCTGGGGTGAATCAAGAAGACCTGATGAGGAAGCCATTCCACCCAGCACCATTATCAAGGGCAAGTGTCTGTTTGCTTGTAGCATTTGTTGCAAATTGTGATGCACCTACTTCTCGCAGAGGGAGACTCAGCGAGTAATTACGCAATTATGAAATGTCAAACATAAGCACAGTGCAGACCCGTCAAAAACCCAGCAGTTGAGTGAGCAGTCACACACTTACAGGTGTTCAGCTTTATGCAGATTTGTGCACACCTGCATGGAAAATAATTCACATAGATGAACAGGTCTGTGCACAAACAGAAGTGGAATTTCCTCAGGAGAAGTTACAGATGTCAAAAGGCCAGAGACAGATTATAACACCAATACGCTAAATGTCACCCAGCCCCCACGCACACACTCACTAAACTGACTCTCTTAATGCATACAGCACATATAACACCCCATCTGGACACACCCACATATACACTATACACACATTTTGAAGACTTAAGCCATGATGTGCAGCTCCTATGTGGCATAATCCTGGTTCAGAATGCTACTTATGAAGGGTCTAATTGTTTGTCTGCATCCTCACATCCTGGAAATCAGACATGTGGGGTCTCAGCCAGGATTTTCTTCCCAACCTATCATGGTTTCCCTTTCCTTTTTCTACCCCCAAAGTCTGCGAAATTGGATTGATACGCTTCTTTTATAGAAGAGGCCGGCATGTCATACCTCAGTGATAGGCCCACAGTGAGCAATCTCCTGGCACCTCAGCGGTGAGGCTCGTGTGTGGAAGTTACGCTGGGTACTACACTACTCTCTTTCCTTTACATTTGTGATGATATTTGTTTTTTTCCCCCAAGTGTAGTAGAGTCTAAAAGTGAATGCAATGTGATCTTATGATGCTTATATATTTAAATATTTATATAATATTAAATTAGAACAATTCGGATTTTAGAAGGACCATATCAGTCATAGATTCACATACAGGGCCCGCCAGGATTATTGGACACCTTTAAAAAAATTTGTAAAATTAGATTTTTTTATTGTCTATACACTTGATCTTTAACTCAATTGATTCGCAAAAAATCTTCACTTCTAATGCAAATAAGATTTTTTTAAAACAAACAAATATTACATTCTTGACATAAAATAGATATTTTCTTCTAAAACATGTGAGACACAGATATTGGTACCCAGTATTTAATGTTTTGTGCAGCCGCCTTTTGCCACAATAACAGCGCAAGTCTACTTCTGTAGTGTGTGATGAGGTCTAAGAACACATGGAAGATCTGTAATCCTTTTGTCAGTCGAACAATCCCTCCTCAGCGCATGTGGGGTCAGTTTGCAGACATATCCTCTTACACGCTGATTTTTAATATTGCCAATCCCTTTAGACCTCTTAATTACTGAATTAACTGTTGAAACTGTTATTTTGAACTCTTGAGGGATTTTCTTGTATCCATTACCAGATTTTTCCCCCCAGCTCTACAACCTTTCTTCGCACATCATTAGCGAGTTCTCTGGTCTTTCCCATTGTGAAGAATTTCAAAGAGAATTAGGCCTGTGTCACATATGCATATTTATACCCTGGTAAAACAGGAAGTCGTTGTTCACCACTTGAGAGTTCCTACTCTCACAAGTGAACCTAAAAATATTAAATAAGAATTGAAATGTGCTTAAATTGAAATGTGTTTCAATTACCTTTTAATGACAGGATTTCCTAGTAGTGCCAATAATTCTGGAAGGCACTGTAAATACCATAAAACACACTGACACACACAAAAAAAATTATAGATGCATTCACATACATGTGGGCATCCACCCACGTGGCTAATGGATAATGGTGCTAGGGATGATGGTGATAGGGATGATGGTGATAGGGATGATGGTGATAGGGATGATGGTTATAGGGATAATGGTGATAGGGATGATGGTGATAGGGATGATGGTTATAGAGGCTAGTGAGAATGCTGTGGAGGGTGAATCACTCTCAATTAAGATGGGGACCTTGTTATGACAAAACGAGAGTGGGTTAACTGGAATATAAAGGATCATGTATAATAACTGATATCTACCACCTTCATTACACTTCTCCAATTTGCTCCACACTGGTTGAACAAATAGCCCAGCTGACAGAGTGGGATTAGACTTACTTTGAAGGCCTGATCTGCATCTCCGCTGACATCCTGCCATACCAATACTACCTGGTGAATTTTGCAGAATTAATATACTTTATGCATTAATGTGTGTTTTTAAGTTTGTTTCTGCTTTTCTGGCACTTCATTGCAATTGAAAAACCTTTTTATCTTACTAACATCTTTATGCACTTATATCTTCTTTTGATCAGCAAGCGCAATTCATGCAGGGCAGTTTTTGAATGAATGCTAGTGCTGGTGTGTTACCTCACATTTCATAGGGTGAGATGTGGAGAGAAAGCCGGCTGCAGTGTGGTGTCACACCAGGCAGGAACCGCTGGATAAGGCTAAAATGCCACAATTTGAGTTACAATAGCATTTAAATCAGTTGCTGACAAAAAATCAAATCCAAACGCCTGAGGCTGAATGCAGAACACCAGACAACTGGCAGTGGAGAGGCTGGCTGCGGTTTGGAGGGCACCTCACCTTAATTGCGCCTTAAAACAAACAATTATTATCTAATATAGGACAGTAGGAATTGATTTGCTACGCTGCGATAGACAGGCCGGTGTGTGATCATGTTACAGCTCTTAGCATTCTAACAATCAAGTATCACTTTGTTAATAATTTAGCAGCATTTTATTTTTTTCACATTCACAATAGCACAGTGCGCTCGTGGGCTTTATTTATTGTGCGTCTTACCTTATCTTGAAATGTCTTGAGACCAGCAGGAACCAAAATCAGTCCTCGCGGAAAAAGCAGCACATTTATCCTCCATGGACAAAAAAATTAGATCGCAATCACAAGGTCGTTCACACAGGTGAAAAAAACGACCCGGTGCTCAGCTGGAAAGAAGGAGCGACACAAGAGGAATAAACACGCGCGTCTCATGTCGCTGCTCTCCCCCTTTTTCTCCTCCACTCCCCTCAAAAAACACAAACGGAGACAAACAACACCCACGTTGTTGGCTGCGCCGGATCGCATCTAAAACATACCGAGTTAAGAGGCTGGAACTGGCCTGTATTTACGCTCGGAGGTCTGAGAAAGAGTCTGACGGAGGTGATTTATCATGCGGATCAAGTCAGCTCACCCTGCGTGGAAGTGGGCAGCAGGGATGGAGCAACCACGAGCAGCAGGAGCAGCAGCGCTGGGATGGGAAGGTGCAGGGGGTGATTGTGGGGGAGGGAGGGACGGAGGGAGGCGCACCTGGGGGAGAACTGCTCCACCCTGCGACAGAGAACGACACTGCAACTAATCTGTGACTCTTCCTCCGGTCAGTGGCCCAGGAGTAATACTAATAATAATAATACATTTAATTTATAATGCACTTTACATTTGGATCAAATCTCAAAGTGCTAAAGTATTGTGTTTGGTAGGCGCAGACCCCGGGTTTAAAGTGCAGTGCGTAGAATTTCAGGATACCTCTTTAAAACAATGGAAAATAATACTCATAACTATTTTTTTGTTCGTGTAAAATAGGCTGAAAATAAAATGTCTGTTTTTTTTTTATTAGCTTGGAAAGAATGCCTTTATACCTCCATATATATGGAGGGGGTCCTCTTCCACGGAGGCCACCATTTTTGCTGCCATGTTTGGACAATAGCCTGAGCGGAAGAAATGAGCAGAGCCTCTAGAAGGATTTGCCTTTCGCATTTATAGGCTGAAGTGGCAACGAGTCCATGAACCAATGTTTCGCTGCTAAAAACCAAAATGAGGACGAAGATGATGAATATGTTTTTGCCGTCTACGATCCTTTAGTTGCTTGGATCTGAAATTTGTTTTTTCAGGACCGTGTCAACACGAAAGCAAATCTGGAATTACAAGCCACTTCGTTCAATTCCGATTTTTGTCAGATCCAATTTTTTCTTATCATTTCATATTCATAACTCGGGTGCACTAGGGTAACAATTATCTCCACCACGCAAATTTGCAATTATACAATGCAATTATTACAATTATAATGCTAATAATCAGCTGCTCCCCTCCCCAAGGAAGACATTTCCACAAATTTTGATTTAAATATTCTCAAAGTTTTTTGCTTTCAAATACACACAGACACACCAATATACACAAACGGCACAGATCACATGACCTCAACGTCTGATTGGTGGAGGTAATTACATTGACCTGACGTAGCTGTAATGTGAATCTGTCCTTTCAAAGGACAGGCATGAGGACTTTGAGGCGTTTTCGGGCAACAGTCATCTGTGTTATCTACAACGACAAACTTAATATTAGAGAAACGAGAGTCGGCCAAAGTTTTAATGAAGCCATAAGTAGAATTAATAGTGAGTGGTGATGGGGAACATCATTGTTCTTGCCATCTGTTGTCCCTGGTCATTGGATCATACAGTGCTGGATAGTGACAACAGTGACCAGATCACACGCGTATGCAAAAAAAAAAACATCAAATTGAATCTGAACCTTGCATTCATGTCAAATGGTCACAAATAAGACATATCTGAAGCAAGAACACATATCAAAGGGACTCAAATCTGATTTGAAAGGATGAGATCTTATTGTTCACACTAAAAATAAGATATGTGCCACATTTCTGTGAACATTCAAAATCCGTTATGTTCAGCCTGGTAATGTGAATATTACTCAAAGTGGATTGGTGCAAATAATTCTACTTGAACAGTGAAGCTTTTCACCTTAATATTGAAAACATTAATGTCAAAAATGAAAAAGAACATGATTATTTCAATTCTTAATTTGGCCACAGTCTTATTCGGTCCTAAATCAGATACATATCTTATTCCAGCTGATTTGACGGCAGTGTAAACAGTCAGATCCCCTTTCATGTGGCTTTTCTCCCACTGAATACACTCACATCAGTCTTGTGTGAGCAATGGTTGACAATGCCAAAGATGAGAATCACAGCGTCAACGCTGGGAGAAACGAGGCTGCTAATATGATATGAACGGGAAATGCTCAAGTCAAATGGCTCCTTGCCTCTTTGTGCCTTACCTTGAAAATGAGACAGACCTTCACCATAGTACTATGCCTAGAGCAAACAATGCAAGAAATTAACGACTGTATCATTATTTACTGCATGTGGTTGAAAATATAGAGTTGCAGATGGCGTTGGTAACATGGCTCAGAAACGTGTCACTTGTGTGCAAGTGGGGTAATATGGGACTGAGTGACATCACTCACAATAATTATCTGGGGAGGCTGGGTTGAATAAAGCTGACTGCAATTTTGTACCACAGCTACCAGCTTCTGCCTTTTGTTAAAAAACACAAATATTTATTAGCATCAAATCATAAGATAAGTTATCCTAAGACCTGCTATGGAGCAAGTCTAAACCATCCATTCACACCATTACCCATCTCATTCATCATCAGAATCTGTTGCCAAGCACTTTCCCCATGTCACAAAGTCATCATATGACTAAGCATATGACTGGCCAATACATGGTCGATTTGTGACTTCTGCTGTATGTTTCCTTTTTTTCATTTATACAAAATGTGTTCCAAGAGTGTTGCATGAGACACACAGACTAGGGTGCATAGTTTTCTTTGTTTGATTTTTCTTGAAAAAAGAAAGACTCCAGAAAGAGTCATCTCTGATTCTGAGCAATCCACTTCATCATCCAGTGGTAGCTTAGCATCTTGGTTGGTAGAAGCCAGCAACAAGAGAAAAGAAAGCTACCTCTCGTGCTATAATCTTGACAGTGGATTTATCATGCCATCTCCCTGTGTGCCTGGTCTGTGGTTTCACATCGTCGAAACAAACCAAACAACATCTCTATTGGAAAATCAACATAAGTGCAATTGATGATGAAGTGTGCAAAAGTTTCAGATAAAGATTTGCCACTTGACTAAATGCAAAAAAAACGCCCATTTCTTTTAGGTATCATTGGAGAAGTATAAACCAATAGTTTTAAGCATCACTATTACTACTCTGTTACCATTCTCGACCATGTATTTGTGCAAACTAAGCTTTTCAGGTCCAACTTTAATTCAAATAAGTAAAGACAACAATTTAGGGCAGCGGACTAGGAGTTCCATGTTTGCATATAGCTACCATCGCTATACCAGACAATGGCAGTTGTGTGCATCCTCCCACGATGGAAAGTGGAGTGTGTGTTTTAATGCAGCAAGCTAGCTCATTGAGTAAAAAACCTTACTATCTGTTGCTTTGTTATTTTAATTTAGATACTGCATCTATCTACTTTGTCTCTCTATCAGTTATTGCATGTTGTTTTGTTATGTTCAAAATAAGGACCCAAATGCAGATAACAAAGATGTATAGTACCCATTCAGTGATTTATTAAAGAAAAATCCCAAAATGCCAGCCAGTCAGTGCCCAAGAAATGATAACAAAACCAACAACTAATTACAGAGAAACATTGGACAAAAAAAAAAATCCAAAATGTCAAAAAAAAAAATGATTCAGGGAAACGTGGAAAGATCTTACTCTGCCTCAAAGAAAAAAAGAATAAAGATGTTTGAGGACATGGGATACATCCAAAGTGTCAACCATAAATGGACAAAGACAGAGAGAAAGATGGTCTTAAATACAGAAACTAAAAAGGACTAATAGAAAACAGGTGAGTGACTCGACGTACACTCAAAAATCTGAGAGGAGATAAACTAGGAGTCAGGTGTTTGAAGCTTCACGCTCATATAACAACTTTCTCCAGTTGAACAGCTCCAAAACCGAAGCTATTTTAATTGGCACCCCTCATCAGACCCAGTCTTCCTCCATAACCAGTATTACCTTCTCTGGTCACGACATTCCCCTCTCTTCATCAGTCACCAACCTCGGCGTGAGATTCGACCCTCAACTCACTTTTGAATCCCACATCAAACACATCTGCAAGATCTCCTTTCACCATCTCCGGAATATTTCCAAACTCCGTTCGTCACTAACCTTGAGTGATGCTGAAAAGCTGGTTCACGCATTCGTTTCCTCCCGACTGGATTACTGTAACTCACTTCTCATCGGGATCCCTGATAAAAGTCTTCAAAGACTTCAGTATGTCCAAAACAGTGCTGCAAGGATCCTGATGAGAGTTCGTAAACACGAACACATCACCCCTGTTCTTCATTCCCTTCATTGGCTTCCCATCTCCACCAGGATTGGTTATAAGATCTCTCTCCTCACTCACCAGTGCATCCATGGTAACGCACCCCCCTACCTGAAAGAACTACTCACCCCACTGACCTCGACACGATCCCTCCGTTCTACCCAGTCATACCGCCTCCTCCTTCCCCGGACTAAGCTCAGCACCATGGGAGATCGGGCCTTCTGTTCTGCTGCCCCTCGTCTGTGGAATGCCCTCCCTGACCATCTGAGGGCTCCACAGACGACTGACACATTTAAAAAAGGACTTAAAACTTTCCTTTTTAGCAGAACCTATAACTGTAATTGACATTAATGCTTTTGGTCACGTTTTTGTATAGTTATTATTATTATTTATTTATTTATTTATTTTTTATTGATGCTTTTATCTGCTTTTGCCTTGTAGCACTTTGAGATTTGATCCAAATGTAAAGTGCATTATAAATTAAATGTATTATTATTATTATTATATACATACACATACATACACACACACATGCACACACACCCACACATACACACACACACACACACACACACACACACACTCACACACACACACACACACACACACACACACACACACACACACACACACACACACACACACACACACACACACACACACACACACACACACACACAAGGAGGGGAAGAGAGGAGGACAAGAGATGTAATGACAGACAACACAGGCCTATTCACTTAAAATATAAAATCAAATAACAAGATAACAGAAAAGAAAAAAGAGAATACATGTTTTTCTATCCTGTTAGAGGAATATTTTTCCTCTGTCCCTCTTGCTCATGTTTCTGGGTTTTTTTCTAATCCTCAGTTTAGTTTTTTCCTTCCACTTATCAGATATGGGGGTCTAAGGAAAAATGTAGATTCTAAAGCCCTCTCAGACAAATTTGCAAACTTGGGCTATATAGAGAAAATCATCTTCACTTCACTCTACTTCAAAACTTCCATTGCCAACTGGGAGAAATTGGGTTAGCCTTCAAACTGAGTTGCAGAAGGCTGACGTTTCACTGATTTTGATAAGCATCCGCTGACAGCTTTGGTTCATAGTGAAAGGACGTGTTTCCCATTACGAGACTGAAAAGACACTGCTCTCTCCTCCAACTTCCTCCCTCTCGTTCGCTCTCTTTGTTCGCACTGTATAACATATAAAACTGCTCTTCATTACTCTCTGCTTGTCTCCTTCATCACCCAGACAGAAACGCAGACAACCATTCTGTACATCACCACCAGGTCAATATCCTCTGCAGGGCTTTAGAGAAGCCAAACTGTATTACTGAAGGTCCCGTGGTCCTTCAGTCCATCAGGAACCCCATTAAACCTACATTGCTCATCCTCGTGTCAGGCCTAGGTTCCTTTAACATGAGCAGGGCATCGTTATTGATGCTCCATACAGCAGCCATTAGACATTTCCTTTAATTATGCTTGTAATTTATTCATGCACTTGATCCTAGGCGCTTGTTGTGGAAAGCTTCCTTCAGGAATTTTTTATCCTGCTCCGCTTGAGGCCCATGGATTAACCATCTTAATAACACCGCCCTGAAGATATTACTTCCCTTATTGTATGTGTGTGTGCATGCATACATAAGATTGCAATGAGCATTGTGCCTCAAATGTGTGCGTTAAGCTGTAAAAGTCATTAGGTCTTATGTATTTCTCAACCATTCGGAGGACTCAGTGTAACGGCTCCTGCATTAGCTTGTTTAATTTTGGGAGAGCACAAAGAAAAGTGCAAATGTTTGCAAGATCTGTGCTTATCGCACAATGCAGATACCCCCACGTTTAACCCAGTTTTGCAGAGGAAAACATCATCGCTTAATTTGCTCACTCTGCAGGTCGAGTACCAGACAGCGAAACAGAGCAATTTCCCACAAAGTGGAGGAAATATTGAATGCACCCACGTCAAGTAAGATTTAAGATGTTAATTATGAGGTTTTTTGATCACAGAACATTTCTCACCTCTTGACTGCACACCTGAGAGAAATTATTCAAACTGTGCGGGGGAAAAATGGGTACATTTGAAACAGAATGCTATTTGTCACTTGAAATGGAAAGTTGTTTGTCACCTTCTCAGGACAGGAGAAAAGACCATAATGCCTATTTTATTATTCCATGACAAATTGAAGAGCAATTGCCGCAAAAAAGCCTTTGTAAACTTTATTTTTCTTGTTGCCATTTTTCACAAAGCCATAGTCATTGTCTTCCTTTTTCATATCTTTTTGCTTTAAGGAATAATACATCTGAACATTCCAAAGTATCTTTCACCTACGTTGTTGTCACTCTAATAGCTATGTGGGTGTTTTCTGCATTTTACTTCACTATATCCCACCGATGCCCCTAATGAGGCTTTCTCTTTATATATCTGTTTTATTATCTCAGTAATTATACTTTGTTGTTTTCTTGCTGTAAAAACATATCTGTGGCCTTACTTCATTAGACTGGTGTTTGCAATTGCTTTGTTTAGAAGACTAATTGGCTAGTATACCTTTTATTGTATACTGCAGTTACATGACTGAAGAGGTCCATTACCCTGGCAGATCAAGAATTTAAATTCCACTGCTGCTATCGGGCTTCTCAACAGGCTAATGAAGGGAAATATCTACTTTGAGATAAATCCTCCTATAATTCAATAAAAAAATTGCTTGACTACAGAAGAGACCTGTAAGTAGAAACTGGTCTCAACATGAAATGAGTCCAAAAAATTCAGCCGGGAGACCCACAATCTAATGAAATGCATGTGGAAGACATATATTCATCACAGAACCTTCATTTAATTTTTGATTTGAGCAAACATGTTCATATTTTCGAATACACCTGTATTTTTCAGGAATTGAATGTAGTCTGTATGTAACGATTACGTAACGTCCCTCCGATTACAGTGAAGATGCTGCAGGATGTCACCATTAACCTTTTAATGTTCTGTCCAATTTTTTGGTGGAGCAAATTTTGAATCAGTGCCTCTAATTGAAAAATATTTGCCACTTGACTGAATCTGTTTATAATATGACCCAGTGGTAGCCTGTTTATGCCGAAGGGGCCAAGGAAAGAGCGTTCAGGGACACCACAGGTCAAAGAGGATTTACTAAACAGAGTTAAGTTACTTGAGAAAATAAAATAAAAGGTCTAATAACGGTTTGTTTACTAAAAAACATGTTATACCAAAGTAGTTAAAGATTTCACTTTATAATGAGGGTACAAACTGTCAGCTAATCTAAATTATGGCAGGAAGAGAATGCTTACTGCATGTAAGGATGAATGCTAAAGTGAAAGTTAGATTCCATCCATCATCACCTCTTATCCTGCTTATCCAATTAAATGAATAAACTCATTCGCAAAAGGAAATACTTTTAGTGGAAATGTGATCATGACCTGAATCATAACATATCAGCACAGACAACACAAGCGCTGTGCAACAGAGGCTACTACTAATTATCTCCACCACAGATGCCACACAATAAAAAGTTGATTAGAATTCCACACGTATTGTATAGCAGGAGCTCTCAAAGATATTTCCACAAGTGTTTGGTGGCCCTTATAATTGCATATTGTGCTAGAAATAGTCAGAGGTGTTGATTCAACTGGATGGTCATTCAGAAGCTGTAGTTGGCAGTTACAGGCATTGTTGGTGAGGGTCCACTTGTGACCGCTGATTCTTTTTGTCACCAGCAGTTTCAGTGGTAACAGTTGCTGAAACCAAAAGGCAGCTTTTTATGTGAGTGAATAAGTTTGATACCTAGCAGCGGAGTGTGTTATCTTTACTGTAGCGCTATTCTGAAGATTCCAATTAAAGAGACCCGAATCGCTCGTCCTTCTCTTTGCAGCAGTGAATCTGTGTCTTACTCAAGTGCTCTTTAGAAGAGTTTGTTTTCCACAGCAACAACCACATTGCAGTTGATGGTGCCTAAAGTTAACCGCCTGCAGTCATGATGCAGTTCCATCAATCAACAAATTGCAGCAAACATTTGAAGTTTTCTGAGGCGAATTGGTTTGTAGAGCGCATCTCCACGTCACCTCACAACCATGACTTATATCTCCTAAGACCTTTTTAATTTACGAAACAAAAAGGCCCCTAAATTCAAAATTCCCAGTGTAGACAGAATTAGACTCGCTGCCTTCAGACCTGCACAGCTGAGCAGAACACTTAGAGGAGGTGGCAGGTGTCAGCAAAGCATAGCCGCCCACATCCTCATGCCAATCTCCAGTGCTGTTCATTGGTTGTTAATTCTGCCAGTGTCATCACATAGAGTGCTAACTGCATCAAAATGCTTGAATGCTTTTGTCTCAGTCCGGGCATGGGGGAGGGAATAGGTTAAATATGGGAATAGATGTGAAAAGTTTTTACTACTTGCTATGTGTTGTGAATTTTCATTGAAGTCCGTCCTTTATTTATAATCAGACGCTTTATTTAACAACATGGAGGAGAGGGTCTGATATTAGTCATGCTTTCAAACAACTGAACCTGCTACTATCGGTGCAGACTGACTAACCTCATGCAGTGTTAGCCGCACATCAGCAACGTTTAGGTGTTGATGCTGTTCCATTTATTTACGCTGCTATTAATATTTTATCCGTGAATCTGTTGTTGGGAAGATACAAAGTATTTTCAGTTGAATATTCATTGCCTATAAATATTTGATCTCTGATTTCAATAGCTTTCTATGGATTCATCTTGCATGAGTGTGTGTGTGTGTGTGTGTGTGTTTATGTGTGTTTGCGTGTGTGGGTGTGTTGTTTTCCAGACTTCAATTTTGCTGCCAGATATTATTTTGTCTGACATCTTCAATCAATAAAGGCACTGAACCAACAAGGTCAGACTACCTCACATGACCATTTTTTCTCTTCCAAGAAGCTGCATGAATCAACACAATCACACGTTTTGGCAGCCAGATTACATTTGCTTCCCATTAGGAGTGCAGATGTCGGCACAAGAGGAAGATAAACCTGTTAATATTTACATTGCTTGCTTAAAAGAATGGATCCTAGCAAATACTGTAAATGCAAACTAAAAAAACCCTGTTAATATAGATTATAATTATCTGAGTATATAAGGGAACCAAAAAAAGCCAATGATTTTTAACCTGGACCACAGTGATCTATAGGCATCCTACGCAGAACAATATAAAACAAGTATTATTGATCATAGCAACAACAAAAAAATTAGAAAACTTTCCTAAGGAACAATCGCTACCTGGCCTTGTGTTTCACCTTAAATGAAATGTTTATCTCCTTCATGAGAAAACAGAGCAGTTTGGGATTGTGTTTACTTTATTTGTAGAGTGCTAGAAGCACACACATAAGTAAACCCTTACATGAGCGAACAATTGATGTCAACCAAACCTTGACAAACCAGAGAGGGATGCCCTCCGCACCTAAACACACAATGTGCAGTTTTTCATACGTTTTCCTTCAGTGTTCAAAGAAAAAAAATCTATCCGAGGTGAACGGGAATTAAATACAGATCGGTCCAGACCAGTGCATAGATTTTCAGTTTCCTAGTTTCCTCCAGATTACTGTTTTCAATCTTGACATGTCAATGACACAATCTCCTGCGCGTTACATAGGCCTACTTTAAAAGCTACAAGCAAATAAGCTTTTTGAAATAAACAAAAATAATCTAAGTTGATTTTTAATGATGTGCTTTAGTTGCATTTATAATACACACCACACATCAACATGAAGAAAATTCCCTTCAGCACCACTCAAGATAAACCTACTGTTATAACACAATTAACTTCCATCAGCTGGAAGCAAGCGGCGACGCCAACGCTTGAGGAGTGGCACGTGACTGTTGACTTGCACATGTCGTGGTGACAAATGATGCAGAAATAGTGTTAAAAGGCAATGTTTTCTCATTCTGGCCACCAAGAATGGCGGTAGAACTGCTCGACTCTCGGAATTTCCATGGGTGATCATTAACTGGTTAAGGGTGAACACATCTGTTTCCGAATGCCTTGCCTAGCATTCAGGATGTCAGAGCAATGAATTATTCATTCATCTTGATTAACATAAAGGATTCCTTAACGCTTAACATGCTGACTTCTGAGTTTGCATGAATTAGAAAATCTTTATTACAAGTGGCATTAACATTTGTTTTATTGATTAACAACAAATGAAACTACCTACCTGTATCTTTCTGGTAATAAATGTATGAAAATAAATCGAGCATAAAACAATATATAATACGTGATAAATCATGTTTTTAGAAAAAAGTTTGACCCTCATTAAACGTTTTTTGGTTAAATCAAGTTTCAGAATTCTTGTAAGTACATCCTCACATGCTTTAACAGACCAAAAAACAATCCTGCGTATCGAAAAGGACTTTCTCGATGGCAATGGTTAATGCTTGGTTCTTGGTTGCACCTTCTATCCGTGGTGTCCCCCAGGGCTCCATCCTTGAACCCTTACCCCTAAGTGTTACATGTTCTTCAATAACAATTTTTGAATTAGATATGTATTCAAAATTTGCTCAAACAAACAGTTTAGCAGGACATTTAAGGGTTGAAGGTTTTTTTTTAAAGAATAAAGTAAATAATAGAGTTTCTTCCGTCCTGATAAGAAAAAAAAATCTCAAACATATGACAGAGGCTTGGTATTGGGAATATTTCATTTCGAAAAACTGACACCATACCTTTTCAAATGCAGGGATTGTAAAGAGATTTAGTTGATAAGGGCATCATCGCGTAGCAGCGTCTGTTTGAGCTACGCACAACCCTACAAAGTTATATTAAAAATTATATTATTTTCAGGGGACCCGAATTCAAATTACTTTTTTTCATACACACACAGGAGAGGGAACAACATGACAGTGCTTAGATGCAGTTACATATTCCCAACGTGCATGTGTATTAAAAGTCTGTTCAATTAAATGTTTTCCCTGTTGGGCAATAACAGTGTTGCATAACACCGTTAAGTGGTGACGATGTAACATCTCAAATTCTGCTACAGCACTGATAATACACACATAATCAGACACAAACTCACAGCCCTGGGTCTTCAGTCAATAAAAACAGGCGGCTAACTATGATTTCCCTTATTGGTCAATATCTGTTCCCAGCTCATCTCTGTTTAATGTACATCACAGTCCTGCAAATAAGTCATAATCCATTCCCAGTAAAATTGGAAAATTTGGATAAAGCATTGAATGCTCTCGCCACAACCTTGAGAAAAGTCATACATTATCGATCTACTGCATGAGATTGACATAATAATGATAATAATAATAATAATAATAGTAATGATAATGATAATAATGAACTATAATAATTAACTATTGACCAAAGTCAGTAAATGCTACAATTAAAGCCTGGATATAGTTTTTGAATTTCCCCAAGGTTGCCTTTGTGTGCAGCCTCACTCCTGTGTAAGACCTGCACTAAATGTATCACTAGAGGGCAATGTTCTACTGCAGCAGGAAAACCTGCCTTCAGTATAGTGTACATCCATTACTATAGCAATTCATTTTTCTGTGCATCCTTCCTCTGCAGAAATTACTTTGAAAATGTTCTCTGTATCTCATAACCACAGAGCAGAGTTCAGTGTGTGCTTTCATTGCAAATGTACATATTAATTAACATCAACTGCTATGAGGTGTTAGCTTCAACACTTGACTATTAAATTTTCAATTAGGGAGACATGCTGTTTTCCTAACATGATAATAGGATAATAGTATTTCTATTAATAAATGCAGAGACTCAAATGTGGAAAGGCATCTGCAGATCTCTCTTATTAGCAGTGAAGGGCTTCAGGGCACGAGGTAAAGTACACAACTTCAAGTCAATAGTCCAGGTCAACGAAGCACAGTAGATGAAAATGTATGATCTCTGGGCTATCTGTCTCGTTTCTCTTGTTCCGGAAGGTAATTAGACAGTTCAAGACACAATGTTCACTTTGGGCTCAAGTAGTAAAGGGAATGTAAGCGTCTTCTAGCTTTTCAAGTACATTTGGACCTTGTGAGGACAGAACATTCATTGACAGCCGGACAGTGAAGACCTTTTTCTGTCCATACGATAAGATAAGATAAGATAAGATAAGATAAGATAAGATAAGATAAGATAAGATAAGATAAGATAAGATAAGACAAGATAAGATAAGAAATGATAATACTTTATTTGTCCCCCTGGGGGGAAATATCAGAATGTAGGGGAAAGGACAAGTGATTAAAACTAATCTTTATTATAACTAATAAAGATTAGTTATATGGTTATAAGCTGTAATTTTAGACTTAACTAACTGATCATGCACTAAAGGCCTCCTTTTATCATACCTTTTTTAGAAGTTCTCTGATAAGCATATAGATAATTAAGGCTTAGGCTATAATGGAACATTTATGGCAAGAAAAACATGAAAGAAAATATTAACAAAGCAACCTATTCTGAACCTATCCCATCTCTATAGACTGGCACACTGTAAAATACAGTAAATACAAAAGTGACAATAATGAGTATATATTATTATTTTATATTATGTCCATGTAGATCTAATCAGACACTTAATGTGCCTCATGCGATGGAAAATTAAACCTTAACTATATCAATGAATCTCTTGAATAAAGTTAAGGGGTTGTAGATCGTTGCTAGGCTTTTTTATTTATTTTTTAAAGGAAATTACCAAAAAGAAGTGTTCAATATATTGTTTTTCATAAACAAGGATTGCCAAAAAACATGCCAAAATAAACAACAGGTTTTTTTTTTTACAATGTATCTGCTCCTCACCTATCTTCAGACATTTGAACAATACAATTTAAATTGCGGTCATTGCTTCTTGTGTTCACTCTTCACAATCATGATGTCTTACCCAGTTTGCAAGGAGGTAAACTATAGTAAAGCATTATTTTTCCAAATTAAACTCTTCTTTCTAAATTGGAGAGAAAATATTAAATCCACTTAGATGCTATTCATCATCTTTAGTTCATTAGAAACCAACCTTTTCTTTGAAATGTGAAACATGCGTAGTGCTATTTCTAAGTTTTTTAACCATTAAAGCAAAGTTTTGATCCATCTAACTATTCTAATGCTACAATACCACGTCATTTGTATATTTAACCTTTTCAGATATCAGAAAATGTAAAAATTCACACAAAACGAAACAGGAAAATATTTGTCTTTGATAGATAGATAGATAGATAGATAGATAGATAGATAGATAGATAGATAGATAGATAGACAGACAGACAGACAGACAGACAGACAGACAGACAGACAGACAGACAGACAGACAGACAGATAGATAGATAGATAGATAGATAGATAGATAGATAGATAGATAGACAGACAGACAGACAGACAGACAGACAGACAGACAGACAGACAGACAGACAGATAGATAGACAGATAGATAGATAGATAGATAGATAGATAGATAGATAGATAGATAGATAGATAGATAGATAGATAGATAGATAGATAGATAGATAGATAGGTAGACAGACAGACAGACAGACATACAGGTCCTCACGTAAGGCCTCAGTTTCTAAGTTGCTGTTTTTGTAAATCTCTCCTTCCTTTAAATAGGAATGGTGGTGGTTGGTATACGTCAGCTACTATGGTGGAGGTTATTGTTATGGAGATGAGTCATGCATGACTGAAAAAATCTTTAACAAACATATGACGTGTTTTACTCCACTACAAGTCGGTGCATCTGTGGAGAAGTGTCTCGCGCCTGGAGTGACACGCGTGCACGCGGAAGTAAACATTTCCCCACGCTTCATCCGCGCGCAGCCTGTGGGTGCCTGCTGGTTATAGTGTATGACAGCAGTATTTCCAGCGCCCCGTTTTCACTGCAACTGCGTGTCCTTTGACCTCTCTGCCACTTAAATAGTGAAACGACCTTGTGAAGACTTAAGTCACATTTGCAGTTGTTGACTGCGCAGGTTCTGGCCGCTCGTCGTGTTTCACGCGTCGGAGGGAGAGAGGAGCTTCGTACGAAACTTGTTAGAACGGAGCCCAGCAGGAGTTGAGATATTTGTCACTGCATCAGCACTGAGATCGAGGAGGAGAAGTTTTTGTAAGAAGACGAGCTTCTCACAAACCTCAAAGCACAGAGCATCACTCATGGGTAAGCAACTCTACAGAATGTTTATGAAGGTCTGCCTGAGAAAAAAATCAGCCTGTCTTTAAAAATCCATTAAAGAAGAGGAAATCAGGATACAATCTCACTTTCGATATTAGCCAGAAATCAAACCATCCTGACCCATTCGCCTTAGAGGAAGACTATGATGGATATAAGGTAGACCAAATGGAACACATTTGAGAATTTACTTAAAAAATGATTTTTTTAAAGTAATTTTGTATTCAATAATTCACTTTTTTTATTCATCAACACTGATTTGCCATATTTAAATTTTAATTGTACATTATATATCAAAATGTATTTATTTATTTATTACAAATTTGCTGTCAGACCTGCCTAAAAGTAATACAGAATGTGCCATTAAAATACCAGAATTATAAAACAGAAAAAAAAACACCATAGGATATACCTCCATGTGGAACTTTCCATAGGTTTGTTATGGCTTCTTAAGGGTTATAATTGTCTCGACAAGTGAATTATTCACTTTTTTTATTCATCAACACTGATTTGCCATATTTAAATTTTAATTGTACATTATATATCAAAATGTATTTATTTATTTATTACAAATTTGCTGTCAGACCTGCCTAAAAGTAATACAGAATGTGCCATTAAAATACCAGAATTATAAAACAGAAAAAAAAACACCATAGGATATACCTCCATGTGGAACTTTCCATAGGTTTGTTATGGCTTCTTAAGGGTTATAATTGTCTCGACAAGTTGGGATGTTCAAAATCCTGGCAAGTCATTGCCTGTGTTTTACTTCCCTAATCAGATTAGGCATTTTTCTGCTGCTGACATGTGTTTTATCACAGTACAGATTGAATCACATAATCCTCCTCTGGTCACATCGCTTCATAATGATGTGTAATCTCTTCCCTACGTTTTGGATTGACCCTTTCCTTTCTTTGGCTATTCCTGCTGCCAGAATCAAATTCAAGGTAATCCAAAACCAATCAAAGGATGTTCCCTCAGTTATTGAGTCAATGATTGGAATTTGTGAACTTTTTTTTTTTTGATAGGTCAGACAATGAGGAGTCTCTCAGGGTGGGAGGTTCACCCCGGTTTGTTGGGTCAATTAACAGACTGTGTTAAATGTAAATTCTTGTGTAAGTTTGAATCTTGGCTTAAAGAGTTACGTTTTGGTGCAGATCTGGGCATATATGTGGAAATTGGATCCATTTTCTCTTTATGTAACAATCTGAGATATAGTTCTTACAAAAAAAAATATTTGCCAATGTCGTGAAAAATAATAACTCAAAAGGACCCAGGCATTGACAGCTTACACTGTAAATACTCTAATGAAGAAATTGGTATGAGGAATGGAAACTTCAAATTTGTTAAGAATTTCTGCTAACTTCAAAATGTTGAGTTCTAGTAACTATTACGTTTTTATGTTTATCTAACTCGTATGTTTTCAATAATATAAACCTGTTTGCAAATGATGTGACTGGTATCTAAAACCTGAAAGTTAATGCGCTGGTTGATTAAGTTATACAAGCTTGTTCAGAATTTCTTCTCATTTAAAAATGTCCATGCAATGGTAACTTTGAATATTAAAACTTTAAATTATAAGATTTTTGAATTTATGTACTCAAAAATATTGTGGCAACTGATTGCCTAACTCTTTATGAGTTCTCGCATGATGATTCACCCCTCTGTGCAACTGGATCAAGATCCAGTTTTAATCTGGAAGATGTGAGAGGGATTCTAAGAGATAAAAGGCAGCACTATGTTTCAGTAATGTATACACATATACAGTATATATACTGTACATTCATGTTTTCATAAGTCGTTACAAGAATGTCCGTGGTTTATAGTGAGATCACCTCCCTTTAAGGCTGTTCCTCTGTCTGGTCGCTGTGAGCACAGAGGAGTGATGGTGGCTGAACTTTCCAGAGTGTTGGCTGCAGTGGAGCCAACATATTGCACCTTCTAATGCAGCCAAATGGCTCGAGTACCCCTCTCTTTGGTGACCCATCTTTACGGAAATGTGGTAATTGGTGCATGTTGGGATCCCTGTGGTGATATTTTGGTTGGGCTTTCAAAAAATTAATGTAAAGAACAAATTGTGAGAACCAGGTCATCTTTTAATTCAAGCTGTGAAATTCTGAAATGTCCCAGCCGTGGGAGGAATAAAAGATTATTTATTTCATGCCAAAACATCGGGTTATGTGTTTATTCAGACGTGCTGTGTCCCACGTTGAGATTCTTTCTTTGATAATTGATTAATAGTTTAATATTGAGCTTTTTAAATGTGTCTTGTTTTGATTTCAGTTTCGTCTTTCTGAGCTGATTATTTGTTAGGGATTGTTGGTAGGATATAACAAGGTATCTGAAAAATTATATGTGATTTTGATCTGTGATCGTTTAATAGATATTTGTATCTAATCTCTTATTTTTTATAAACTGATTGTTCAAAAAGTCAGCAGATTAATCAATAATAAGAATTTATGCTCCGCTGCAGCCCTATTACGGACTCACAATTCTTAATTATTTTTTTGTTTTACATTTAGGGCTGTAGCTTCCCCTTGAATGTAGATTGACAGAAGATTCATGCTGGAAATGTAATAAAGCTTTAAATCATGAAATGTAATTCAAATTTTCCAAAGAAAACTGTTTTCACGCAGCAAGAACAAGCAAACAAAATTTTCCCAGTGCATCACTTATTTTTTACTTATTCTTACTATTCAAACCCATTTTTTCGTGGCTGTATGCACCATCCCCTTGGGACATGTATATTCTGCATGTGTTGTTAAATGGCAGGTTTGCGGTCTCCACCGATGTAGTCTGAACCTAAAGAGAGGAGGGAGAATATCGAAGGATAATATGGAATCATCATCGCCGCTACCACTGCCCCCGCCGGCACCGCTGCAGATCATTCGTGTTGACGCGATAACTCAAACACTATTTCATGGATCCTTTTCAATTGTTTACCCACATAGACCTTAGTGCGAGGAAGAACAGGAGCGTTTATGGGAAAGGTTGGTTCAAATTTTTTGACACTAGGGGGAGCTTTAGCTTTAAGCCATAATTTAGCAGACGTTGGTCCTATTTTGTCCAAATTTGATGCCTATGAATCGACTTAAGGAACTATATTTTATACATCTAGGGGGGGCTTTTTACAGAAAATCTTGGGTATAAATTCCTTACAGTTGGTTCGATTTAGTCCGAATTTGATTGACATGAGGAGATCTATCTTGTCAATATCATATTTAACTCTAGTAGTTCATATTTTACTCACTAGGGGGATTTGCTTAAAAATAATTAAAAACACTGGTTTCCGGACATAACACTAAAATTATTCCCTGGTTCATTGTAAAATTTTATACCAACAAAGACCTATTGCGAGGAAGAACAGGGTAGATTTAGGGAAAGATCAGTTGTAATGTTTTGACACTTGGGGGAGCTTTATCTCTGAATGTTATCGGCCCATCATTTTTCAAATGTTGGTCCGATTTAGTCCAAATGTGCTGCATATGAATCGGCTCGAGAAGATCTATCATGTATGCCTTATATTTTTCTTGAATAGTTCATATTTTACTCATTAGGAGTCCCTTACGATAACACCGTTTTTCGAAGACTACTTCTTAACTTCCGTTGGCTTGATTTAGTACAACTTCCATGCATATGATTTGATTCTCAGAGATTTATATATTATGCTTTACTCCAAAAGTTCATATTTTACTCACTGTGGGGAACTTTTAACAAAAAAGTACAGTTCCTCCGTCATAACTTTCTCACTTTTTGTCCGCTTTACTCCAGATGTGGTGCATATGAATCAACTTGAGGAGATCTGTCTTATAATTCGAACTTCACTCAATTAGTTCATATTTTAATCACTAGGGGTAGGATTTTTACAAAAAAAAAAAAGTGGACATAACTTTACACTTAATTTGAGTATTTCAGGTATATTGCTTGTACAGAGCAGTGTATTAGGGTATTTTTGGGGATTATCACTTGCTGTCGGTGACGACAGCATAGGCCTAGTTGTACAATTGGAGCCTCTTTGAAGCGAAGTTCAAGGACAAACCCTGACTGTACAAACACTAACACAAAAGCTGCAACTTTATTTTTGTTATTATGGTCCTTCTATGAATCGACTGATTTTGAAATACTGACAAATGTGTTCTGACAGAAAAGAGTTTATTTCAGAGTTCTGCTTAGATGCTGTCAGCATCTAAGCAGCTCATTGTTATCCAGTAGAAGCAGATAGGGCAGCGTAAGAGCCTCACCATGCAAGGGTTGAGATTCTCACTTTATCAGTGACTGGACGGCAAGAACATAACTCTATGCCAGTTATTTATAGTCAACAAAGTTATGCGGGGCAGCATGGGGTAGCACCGTGTTTCTGTGGGTTCCCTTAGAGTACTTCCACCCCTTGTCCAAAAGCATGCAATAATTTGCGGTAGTTTCTGACTATAAGTCAGGAACAATGGAACTAAGTCTAAAGTTCTTTGAAGGTGGCAAACGATGTTTCGAAACAAATGTTTGTCTTTCAGAGTACCACAATAATCACATTCTTTGCAATATCAATAGACTTAGAGAAAGCGTTTATGTGGATTAACTGTTTAAGTGCTGTCTGAGAGGATAATCTAAGAGTGCCGCATTCATGACTGCATTTAGAGCTTGACTTGAGAAGATAGCAACTGTCAGGAGCAGTGTCATAAACAATGTTTACATGTTAAAATCATGTTTTGTACAAACTGAAATGGTCTATTTTTCCTTTATATTCAAGTTCCACTATGCCTCATGCAACAAATTGCCAAAAGGGATCTAACGGCTAGAAAGCAGCCAACGGTAATTTATGTTTAAAAAACAAGGCAGGTGTTTTTGCGCTGTAGTTCTCGGGGTCTTTCCTCCTGTGAGTAATAGTTTGTGTATAGTTCCCTCTGTCTGTGCCATAAAAGGACATGCAAGAATCCATTCTCAACTTTTCCTTAATAAATAATGATGCTTGGCTGGCCTTGATCAGATGTTGACTATAAAGTGAAACATTAAAGGGGCTGAGTACTGGTGTGCGATTTGTCGAGGGAATTTATTGCTCTCCTCTGAGGACAGCAAGACCCCATTTGGAATGCTTGTGAAATATGGAGGAGTGACCGACACTGTAACTCCCCTCTGTCATCACTGTGTTTTTAAGTAGAGGAGTCTATCAGATACAGACTGTGTCCACTTTTTTTTACATTTGTTGGCTCATTTGTTTGGATCATTCTTATTCCCATTCAGGGACTGAGACTGTATCTTGTGGATTTTATTTTTCTTCGATTTCCTGGTATGTCTTTCCAGGGTAGATACCAGCAGTCTTGTTACCATGGTGTCAGGATTTTAGTCTCTCAGCACTGGCAGTTCCTGACAACCGGGGGCAAAGGTCATGACTGCAACAACTGATAACTGTATGGTGAAATTAACGCCTCACACAGGGCGCACAAATACGATGTACCCCGTCTGAACTAGATCTGAATTAAGCTTCTCCACTGAGCACAAGAGGAATGGGAAGATCTGGCATCACATATGCTGTCCTAAGCCTCCCCCCACCCCCCTTGCTGCACTTTCAGGAGCTCCTCGGCAAGTTGACTTGACAATAGGCTGCATTCCTCGTGACAAGTGAGGAACATGGTTTTAGTGGCACTTGAAATCTTCCTCACAGCATTTATCTGGACTCCTGCCTTTCAACAGAAGCCTCACTGTTAAGACCTCTCTTTTGGGACAAGCACTCACTTTGAAACAGAAGTACAAAAATAAGTTGTGACGTAGACAGCACATTGCCTTGTTGACAGTGACAGCATTTTCCGTTGCCAGACTATGAAGTAAACATCCTATCTGTGTGTGCTCACCTCCTGCAGATGCGTAGGAGGATCGGTGCAAACTATGTTTTGCTTTGGTGCTGGAACCTGTAGAGAGGAAGATTTGTTCAAAATCAAGGCATGTCACCAAGTGGGTTTACATGGACAGCCTTATTCCGATCAGATTCGGAGAAGATGTCTAATCGGAAAGAAAATGCTTCATGTAAACAGCCCCTTTCCGGATGGAAAGAACCTTTCCGAATTAGATTTTATTCCTTTGCAAGAAGGTAGTCTAAATCCTTTCGGAAAGCCTTTCCGAATGGCTAGTTGCTGCACTTAAACGTTGTATCGGAAAGCTTTCTGTTTGAGTTGTCTCTGCGCATGCCCAGCGCTATGATGTAATACTCCGACACGTTTTTTTCATTGCCACGACACATTTAAATACTGTGACTGTAAGCACGTAAACACCGCGTCGGAAAAGATCACAAGTCATGTAAGCAGGTGACCGACATTGCAATTCGGAAAGGTCTTGTGCGGACTGGAGAAAAGTGTCCCACGTAAACCCATCTACTGATTTCCCCAATGAATCTGACGGTACAGGAAGCACAAGTGTGTGGTGACATAATGACAATGAAATGTTGTTTTTTTACCACATTCATACAGGTTCCATTTCCTTTTAAGATCCATTCATGCCCAAAGTTAAAGATGTGTAATAAGATGGATGCAGCCTTTTGTCATTAGTCTGCGTTCATTTTATATGTATTTTTGCATGCTTTTGAATAGATGACCAATACCTACACAGTGGATGAAATGGTTCTGATCCTGTGTAAATGCTTTTAGAATAAAACCATTGTATGGGATAGCAATGCTATCAATTTTTTGATTTCTATTACTTGTTTATTATGTGTATATTGCATTATATTATTGTAGGTAGTTGAGTCAAAGCTCATTATTGGTATTTTATGTAAGATACTTGAAATTTCCATGAAACATCTTAAAGGGAAAGTTTCACCCAAAAATCTAATTCGGTCATGATATACTCACACATGCTGAGTCCATAAACCAGCTGTATTTTATCTCTCACACAGAGGAATGAATCACCAAGATTCAAAATTAAGTTGAGATAATGTCTCTTTAAAAGCTTTAAAGCTGGAATATTCCCTATTGTTTCTTACCTAACAGCGTTACAGCACACCTCGTCTGAGGTCCATGCTTGAGCTCCTGTATTGTGTACTTGAGTTCCAGATCTTGTTCTGTTTTACGTTTAACATATTCTATGACAATCCAGCGTTTAATGCCAGCAAGTGAAAATGTAGCACAAACAAAGTCACAGTATAAGTGGAAGATATTCCTGTGTTATTGTGCTGTAAAACCTAATCTGTAAAATTACAATTAAGATATATAGTGCGGAATCGCAAATGTAAAAATGATAAACCTGTGTTCCTGAGCTATAAAGTTATTGTTTTTCTTATATGAGGAAAATAATGGCCAAAAAAGCCCCATTTGAGATTAAAGATCTCTGATAAGGGATAATGTTTAAAAAATGAGTGTAAATACATTTATTCAGTGTGGTACATTTGATATTCCACATAATTTTGTGCAAAGGAGAAATGGGTTTTGTTTTGACCATTGCAATCCAGGCGTACAGGTTTTGCTCATCCATTACCTTTTATTGTATTCCTAGTAACAAGCTCTGAATTGAAGGTTTTTTTCTTGCTGCTGGAATTGCATTCATATGCTAATGAGATGCATTCCCAGGGAGTTTTCCCACCTGTGCTGTAGATATTACCCCAGAAACAACTTCCCTCAACCCCTATCAAACTTCCTGTCTGTTTGGGTTCTCTCTCGCTTCCTAGCGTTCATTGTTTCCTCAGGTCAAAACCCTGCTCACAGTAATCTTATGCAATCCTGTTTCTGTATATGGCACAGAAAAGTTCTAGGGTTGCACGCATTGTTGATATGCATCTGCATTGTAATGGACTGTAAAAAGTCCCGGCTAATCAATATGCAGTTACCTGCTTGACTCAAAAACTATTGTTGCCCGTACTGACTTTTAATTATTTGTTGTTTACTTGAATTACTGGAAAATGAGAAAACATTACACATTTATTTTATTAAGTGTTCATGAAGAAGGAAAAGGGTTAAATATTTGCAAAAAATAATTACTGCACACCTTTCAAAATATTTCAACCTTTCAGTACTATACCTTCAGCAAACAAAATCCAACATCATTAAGCATTTTTTCCTGATGTAGAGCAAGCGCTAAAATGTTACAAATAAATGCAAATTTTCAAGTTGGACTATTTGCAGGTATTCTATATTAGTACTTTTGGCTTTTGTTTCTTAGGACTTTTTCACTTCATCGTTCATGTACTTACAAAAGAAGAGAATACCTTTTTACTCATTGAATCTTCGGTATAAACACAATTTGTCAACATATATTATCTGTTAAATGAGGATTTGTATGTCAAGGGCTCTTAGTTATGTCCAAATGTACAATTGTAGAAGTCTGTATTTTTTGTCAATATTGAACTGATAAGAGGAAATATTCTCTACTGCTGTCTTACAAACGTGGGAACCATATTAGATCGACGATTAAAGGGTATGCAAATATTCAACTGAATGGTTCATCAATTTATATAAAGTTGTCACTGGTAATTTGAAAGTGAAACTTTCAGTTTAACTAATTTTTTTTCTTTGAAAATTACTTAATGTCTTGATTTCAACATCTTAAATTGATCTATGTTTTTCCTTTATGTATTCACCGACTAATTTTCATAACGGTATGCAAATACTGAGTGGAATTGTCGATATCATTTTTAAAAGATATGTTTCCTGGAAGATTTTGAAAAAGCTAGTGAAAATTTTTATCACTTTGAAAACTTAAATTGCTGTTGTAACAGATAGTAAATGTTCCGTTAGGGATTGTGGCAAAGGATACGGTTTGGTCAATGTTTCTTGTCTGTGATATTATGTCTGTTTGTAAAAACACAGTTACTGGTCACAGTATTTGTTACATTGCAATAATGACACTGTTCTTCTTTGGTGGTAGGCAAACCAGAATGTCCTACTTCTGGAACCATGTTACTCTATTGGGCTGCTGGATTCGTAAGATCGAGTCTTCCGCTAGAGTGGAGACGGCAGAATTAGCCATGTATGGTAAACAGAGGATAAAAAAAGAAAAACAAACTGGGAGACGTGAATCAGAGCTTAACCCACAGCTCTTGAGTTTACTGCTTTTATGAGATTTTGTACGCCACCACCTTTGTGTTGTGGAGTTGATTTAGCTCTGCTAATTAGAATAGGCTAAAAAGAAAATCAGCCATATTTTATGCCACTCAGCCTAGGGGATTATGCTTTCATGCTTTTATTTGTCCGTCCATTGGTTTGTTTTTCATCCGGATTGCAGAAAAACTTGGTGGAATTCTACGAAATTTGTGGAGAAATGGGGATTAAACCAGGAAATAACCCATTAAATTAAGATGTAGTCCGAATAAAGGGGCGGATCCAGTCATTTTGTTTGTTTAATACGAAAATGCTATTATTTTTTAAACTAATGGACCAATTTCCATTAAACTATTTGGTTGGTTGTGGCTTGGCCCTGGTTAGCTGAACAAACATGTGATGGATTGTTGGTTCTTGCCTTAGGCATGAGTGAGCACCATTCTAATTAAGATTTACTGCAATGTTGTGGTAACCAAACCTCACCCTTACCCCTAGCATTACCCTTGTGTGAGAAAATTATGTTAAAATAATTGCTAAGCAGCAGAGTTGCCGGAGGACTGTTGCGTTATCCGACTTAAACTCACAAAACAGTCAGCAATTGGGTTTGAATGTGAGACAAGCAACCCTGAGTTTAATTGAAGTGTGCCAACCTGTTGAATGTCTGTGTTGAAATAATTTTAACCTGTAACTTTTTACGCTGTTTGTCATATGCCCGACCTGTTCACACTGTGAAGATTTTTAGCATTGTACCATCTGCATACAGTTAAAACGGGCCACCATGCCCTTCAGAACATTTTCCTTTGTCCTGGGCTCTCATTTCATATATCATCTCCCAAACGTCCAGCCCCAAACAAGGGAACCCCTGATGCTCTTTGATTGGCCCTTTTAATCAGGCACACAGACCAGAACAGACATTTTCATTCATAGTGTTCCAAATATGCTAATGAAAGAAGGTCCTGACAACTTCACAGGGGTACCCCTGTTATGGGTCTGTGTCCGCCAAGAGTGAGACCTTCACCAAACAGGGTGATGCAAGATCAATCGCCTATGTTTTCTATCCAACAAATAATTTACTAGCTGATGAGTCTCTTCAAGAGCTGTTAGCTCTAAATTATTGCACTGATATAACCGATTAAGGACAAACAGGCTCGGAATTGGTCAGTTTACAAACACTGTTTACATTAGTGCTGTAGTACTAAATACTAGATAAATGCTTAATACTAGCATATTTTGCACTCGCACTACTGTTTATTATGATGACCCTGATGATGTTTTTAGTTGACAATTTTCACTGATTGATAAAACAGTTCTAAACTTTTATAGGCCTGGATTTGTTCAGTTCAGTGTGAATACAATTTAACAAACCTGAAACTTCAGTTTAAAATGTACTTGTCTGAATGAGTTTGGGTTTCATGCATCTGTCAGGGCTTGATTTCTCATGCAATAATGTTTGAGGAGTAGATTGTAAGGTGCACTTTCCAGTGACTCATAAGCCTTAGTCTCTTGAAATGTTGCAGTCAATATTTCAAGACGCCCATCATCTGTAGGTGGAGAAGTGATTTATTTAGATCACTTGCTGAGAAGGATAGTGATTTTGCAAATACAATATTTACCAGATAAATTTCCTTTGCTGATTTTTGTGATTTATGTTGAAAATTTCTTGTAATTATAAGCTAATTCTGAATACTTGTTCAAAATCATTATTCCTCTTTATTAAATCTAGGAACAATGAACTATGGATTATAGTTGGAACATATGCCAGAGATTATGTATTATATTGATGAATTTGAACAGATTATACATGATCACTCTTATGGGATTAGGTCCTAGCTCTTTCCAACCAGACCAACAATGTTAAAGTAGACATTTTACTCCTTTCTGCTTGTGTCTTGTGTAAGAAAAAATAGGCTTCAGGTACAAGCTCTTTCTGAAGACAGAGAAGAAAATAGCTCTTTTCCTCATTCCTTTTCGCATATGTAGGCCAGAGTATAGACATTCACAAACTATTCTTTTTGAGTTGAAAGGGTAGGGTGGGAGAGGACATGTGGAAGAGTGAGAGACTAAATAATGGTGTGTAAATGCTGCAAGACCAGGCAGGTCTCTGAGGTGAGGCTTCATAACTTTCAACGTATGCAGTCTTTTGTAGATGACTTAATCCCCAAGATTGCACTGTTATTTCTAAATGTCATATTGTGGAATTTATCACAGCTCGTCACAAAATATTTAAGGTTCTGTAGCTTCCTATGTGTGATTGTCTGTGATTGTCTGATCTTACGAATGAAAATAAATGTGAGCTGACCAAAGTTAAATGGGGAGTAAGGTTTATTCACTGTTATTTATTCCAGATCCCCCCCCCCCCCCTCCTCCATGCATATATATGCATAGGCCTACATATATTAACATGTATATTTAACAGCACAAGCTATGAAACAGCAGTGTAGTAGTGTTGTAGTTTCTGTATTTACGTATTTGTCAGTGAAGGACAGTGAAATATTAACACAAATGCTTCCATTTGATGTATTGGACCTGAGTTAATTTTCATTTGCAGTTCCGCTGACAGGATTAAAACATCCAATCAACATTATTGAGTGACAAAACAAGATTTGACAAACTAAACACCAATGCAGTAAAATATAATATCATAACAACACATACACAAATACACATTAGTCAGACTATGGTCATAATGATGAAGGATATGGAAAAAAAAATCACACTCATTTGTTTGACTTCTTCTTAAAAGACTTGGCAACCCTGACAATATATCACTTTAGGCTTTCATGGTTATCCCATAAACTAATTACCAGCTTAGGTAGACCGTAGAGCTCAGCACTGCTCCCTTATCTGTCTCCCTACAACAATGATGCACAATATGAGGGGATGGAAGTAGATGTGAAGAAGTCTTCCCGTGGTGGCCTCACTATTTGAGGGGAGGAAGTTAAGTGTGACTGCTTGTCTCCACACTGTCTCTCCCTGCGCCACTAGCTGTGAATAACTGCTTAAGCTCCTTGAATAAAACTCTTTTTCACTTATTTTGGGGGCATACTTCCGTGCTGATTCATGTTTTGTTGTATTTCAGTCTGTCACTCAACAGACTTTTTTTTCTTCTTTTTTTTAACTTAAAATCGTGTTAATATTCTCATATTGATCTAAAATAAATATGTTTTTCAAAAAAACGATTGCAGTACAGGGAAGATAGATTTTGTTCTTTGGATCTTGAGTATGTCCTTAGAGAAGATTTCTGGATGCATGGTGTGCGTGTGCATTCATGTAACAGCATCTGATTGAGTGACCTCCACAAACAAAGAGCCTGATTTACTAAGATCCCAAATAACAAGTGCTAAATTGTGCTTGCATTCTTACAAACTTAGATAGTTGAGACGGAGAGTAGAGTGACCCCAAGGGCAAAGTGAAATTTAATGCCATGGAATCGGAGGTTTTAGTGGAAGAGGCATATAAACATATTGTTTAATTGCAGCAAAAAATCTGAATATTACTAAAAGGATATGGGAGAGTATCTGCTATAAAGTCAATGCTGTGTGTAAAACAAAAAAAGAACATGAGGAGGGAGGAGGGCAACATATAAGAAGAAGAACACAAGAAAGAATAGCTTTTAATGAAACCTTGGCCAATAAAACAGATGGTGGTCCGGGGGTAGACATGCCTCGGACCACTAAGGCAGGTGCAGTTCAAGCAAGTTATAAGCAGGTAGAGGGTAGGCGCACAATAAGATGCACACATTTTCATCCTGGATATATTTAATTTATTTATAATATTTAAAAGATCAAAAATGAATGTTCTTCATGTGGCAACGGTTTGCTGAATGTAGTTGTCCTTATGATTTAATTTTCAAAGAAAAAAATAGAAATAGATATTTCTCTTTTTTATGTGGATAATCTTCATCTCCGCCGCACGGAACAGCCTATTCTGAATGCCAAACTGTGTCTTTGCCGATTAGAACCTTCCTTTCAAATGTGTTAAATACAGACGTAATCACAAGCACTGCAATTTTTTTCAGGCTTATTTATCGCATTGTGTGTTCTAAATTAACATATTTGGATCAATTAGAAATGCTCGATATTGCATATTTATTATTTTTTATGCATGTTTGACAGATGCAATCCTCAGTTTGCACCGTTTATAGATCAGCTTGTCGTTTGTTTGCGGGTGCTATCACGTTTGCATACATTTTTACACAGGCAAGCCTTTAGTAAATCAGGCCTACCCATAACACAGGTTCAAAACCTATAGTTACACAGTATAGTACAAGTATGGGGAAATGAAACCGCTGCTCAAGTGTTAACACTGTTTCATGGCCTCAAAATCTACAATTCTATGACTACGAGTATTTGAGCCCTTTTTAGTTTCTTATATTTATATCCCTAAAAAGTAGGGTATATTATGGAATCGTCATTGCAGCTGCAGATGGTCGTGTTTAACTTGACTCATTTAAATTTATCCTGTATACATAAATATATACTCACTAAGGGGAGCTTTTTCTTTTCTTTCCTTTTTTTTGGCTTTGGTTGGCTCCCAGGTCTCATCGCTAGCTCTCACCAGTACCTATGCCTAAATCAAAAGTATAAAATAGGCATTGAAATACATCTGGGAAGAATTTTGACACTATTTCTATTGCAATACCTTTTCACAGCACTGTATGTGCTTAGATTCTCATTAAAGAACAAAGTGCATTTCCATCAAATAAGTCACGTTAGTATTATATGAGAAAAAATGTATTAGAGTATTCAAATGCCAATATTTTTTCACCTCTTAATTTCCATGTGCACATATTTTGCAATGTTTTTGTTATGGTGTGTGAACGCTTAAAGCAGCTACATGCTTCGGCTTTAAACGTGTTTTGCCTGTATACAGAGAAAAGTGTAGGGTTCCTGCCTCTTGACATAATACTGGAAGCACAGGTTTGATGTGGATGTGGTTGATGAGTGTCACAGAGATGTTTGCGTGAATTCCAGTCTCGCATGATTACAAATTCATCAGAAGTGCTTTAGGGGCTGAAACAGAGACACATGTTACTAAACCTACGAGTGCTGTAGAAAAGATATGATGACCTTAAAGGTAAGGGGAATTGCTATTTTATGACCTAAGCTTGTTTATAATGTTTACACATCTATAGGCTGTTAAGCCATGTAGTGGGAACCCTTCAATCAAAGCAAACAGAAACCTTTCTCTCTGCATTGCAATAGTGAAAAACTGAAATTTTTCCCTTTCAATATTTGCTTTGTCCCTTTCAACCAATAAGAATTCATCATCATCTTGAAAGAGTGATATTATCAGTCTGACACTTAACAATGTATTTATGATAATCATTGGGATATAGACAGCACTACATAACCTTACCTCATATTTGCATCAATTCAGGGAATCAGTTCTTTTCATCAGCCAGGTGTCGTGTACAGATAAAGGCAATCAAGAAGTATTATTAAAGCAGTCTGAATAATAAAACGCAAAAAAAAGGAGATGGTAAAGTGATGTGGATTGTCCAAAAAAGCAGTCAGTCAAAATCTGTAGATATCAGTCGTAGGTGACTCACGACAACACCTATTAAATAGATTTAATGTATGTAAGTTGTGCCAGCTCCTATGATACACAGTTCACAAAAACTGCAACATATATATATATATATATATATATATATATATATGTGTGTGTGTATTTGTGTATATATATATAAATGTCTATATTTCTCTCTTTATTTTTTTAAATCATTTATTTATGTATTTCATACATATTTTCTATCAGTAGTGATGTGTCAAATAGATGCAACACGAAAGGATTAAATTCCAGTTCAGCAAGGATTCTGTTGGCGTCGTAAACAGTCTGTTTGAAAAAGCAGTAAAACTATTTATTTTGGAAAGAAGTATTAGTCTGTATAGTCTTTATTATTAGTTGGCATGTTCCTAAAACAACCCAACATAAACATGCTGCCCTACATAAAAACAGATTCCTCAAATCCTTGATTGTCCAAACCAATTTGAAACTAAGAAGGTAGTTACTGAACAGATGTAATGGTTATTATTGCACATCACAGCAGTGCCAAAAAAACATTCTATGAGCTGTCATCATGAACAGTGCAAATATTCACAATCCAAACTGTCTATTAGTGTTGACACACTGAACTTTAAGAATGAGATGTTAAGTAGCCCAGCCCACTGAGTTAAAGTCGGCCTGTGTGCTTTTGTACTTTGCTGAAATAAAGCAGACTGGGGGGGAGGTTCTGTTTGCAAAAGCACTCTAGTAATTCTTCTTGAAATAGTCTGAAGGCTGGCTGCCTTCTGTCAGTTCCAGCAGATGTTTATGAGCGTCTGAGACCTACTCCCTCATTGTTGTCATTTTCTGTGGACGGCAAAGCTTGTCGCCGTGCATTTCTTTGTGTGCATATGCATCTCTTTGTGTCTGCGAGTAGTGTTGCATGCATTAGTAAACACTCAACACTCTCGTCAAACAGTGTACTAGCATCATGAAAAGGTCTTGAACTCAACTGCTGTGTTAATATATTTACACTACATTCTTAGGCGTGTCCTCTACTTGCTTCTTTCACAGTCATTACACTCAGTCACACATGCATGCACAAACACATATTTTAACCCAGTCACCTCATGTTGTAAGACGTGAAGCACTTTGTACGTTTCTTTGGAAAGTATTCTGTAATTGCCATATGTGCATGAGTTTTGCATAAGGAAACAAAACACTCGTAATTATCGGAAACCACTAAGAGGCAAAGACCGTTTGGGAGGAAATTCATCGTGACAAAGGTTCGGGGCAAGGCAACTTTTCGTAAATAAGTTTGCCTTTGAGCACATTCACGTTAATTTGACAAGTGCAATGAAACTGGGAAGGGACGCAGAAAGAACTTGGCAAAGTCCTGTATATTTTCTTTAGTTTATTTTATTCTGTGATTGTCATCAGTGAGCTGTGATTCATTATTATGACGATATATTGTAATGGACTATATATTTATTAACATAATTAAATAGCAAATATTTTGCCCTGTACTAAATTCTCTAGTTCAATATCACATGTCTGACAGTTGAGGGGTGGAGGCGGATCTTTTTGCATCTATCCAATTTCGTTAATTTCTTATCATGTCCAGTGTTGCATGGGGGTAGGAGCCTATAACAGCTGACATTGGGCGAGAGGCAAAGTACATATCACTAATTCATCACTGGGCTGACACACAATGCCAAAAAGCCATTCAAACTCACATCCACATCTATGTGCTATTTCATTCATTATCTAGCGCTTATCCTGTTCAGGGCCACAGGGGGCTGGAGCCTATCCCAGCTAAGATCGGGCGAGAGGCGGGGTACACCCTGGACAAGTCGCCAGTTTATTGCAGGCCAGACAAATAGAGACATACAACCACACACGCTCACGCACGCCATGGTCTTTATACTTAATTCTATGTTTGCAGGAGAATTGTTTTTTACGGTTTCAATGAAAAACAAAAGATATACACTAAACAAACAAAATCCCAAATTTGACACAATTCTGCTTTCATTTTTTTGATATGGCAGTTAATAGTTTATTAATATTAATTGTTAATAGTTTGATGTGACAGAAAATAGGATTATGTCCATCTTCATCCAAGGTGATGCCCTAAAACACTGTTTCTATTGATTTAAACAGAGAATAAAACATGAAAAGCTTCAAAATGCAGTATTTGGATCCAGAAAATGTCCGACATTTTTGCTGGTATAGCGAAAAAAAGAGGAAAAATAGCAATATCAATTTCTATCAATTGACTAATCTTTATTATTTAATAATCAGTGAAGTTGTATTTTCACTCCTTTCGATTCGCTACAGATTTTGCTTGTCCCAGGTCCCAAAACATACCCGGTGACTATGAGTATATAATGACTGAGACCACACAGTAAATGTTTTGCCGTGCTTTGGCTATTGTCTTTGATGTACATTAATCTTTTGTGCACACATCTCCAAGTCACCATAGCATGTCAAGCTTTGTGGGAACATGTCTACTACATTCTGCCTAAAGGACTTTTGACATTGTCGAAAAAGGGCATGGAAAAAATATTTTTCATGACAACCTCAATGGACTCAGTAATTATATCGTAGAACACTGGCTTTGGCTTAAAGTGTTGATGCAGAGAGGTCTTAATTAGCCACTGCTATTGAAGTTAAAAGGCAAGACAGGATCAAAAGTAAATCTTCGTAGTTCACGCAAATAAATAAACACAAAATGAGAAGAGAAGTTTGGAGAACCCTTCTAAATTCTGTTCACTAAAGCTTTCTTTCCTCTGTGTCACGTCAGGACAACACAAGCAGCTGATATGAATGTCAACAAAATCAACCTGCTTGTTCAATGACCCTGTAGCCACGGTGAAATGTGTTTATGAATCTGTCTTAATTGCAAAGCTGTTAGAAATATCACTTACAAATCATGCCTTAGATACAATATTGAAACACACTGAAAACACTCTGTCAGGAGAGGGTCTGTTATGTTGTCTGTATCACATATCCCCTCTTGGAGCTAGGAATATAGTTGTGGCTGCCATGATTGGAAAAACATTGGGGACCACAACAAAGAATTTGTTATTCAGAATAATTTGAGTAGATTCAGGAGACATACAGATCTACTTCAATCATTTCTTAAGATAAGATATGATAACATTATTAATCCGAAAGGTACATAACAGTGTTACAGCAGCAAACAAGCAGAACAAGTACGCAAAATAAACAATAGGTAAATTAGAAACCTCAGATAAAATTCTTAAATATTGAATAGATAGATATTTATTTATTATGTATAAATACAATTTATTTATTTTGAAATTAATTAATTAAAATTTAACAAAATTTGTTTCAGAAAAATATTATATCTATTTATTTGAATACAATACAATTTTGCAGAAAATAATACATTTTTATGTATTAATAAGATAAATACATTTCAGATAAAATTCTGAAAAAAAAATAAAATTCTTCACAAATCTTGTGCACACCGTAATCAAAAGTCAATCAAAAGTCAATTCCGATTTCCAGGAGAGCCTAGTGGCCCGCTATCACCGGCATAATCTTAATTTCTTAGGCATGTTTTCTTATGTTATCATAAATAATATCCTGGAGCATAGAATTAGAATGAAAGCACACATCCGCGAGAGAGAGGATGACGCCCTTCACTTTTCATCCACACTATGATCATTGCATTGACATCCCTGAAACAAATCTGAGTAATAAGAATGTTTCTAGGTTATGGAAGGTAGGAGGGACGGGCTGAGGAAAAAGTGACTCAGAGAGAATGAGAGAGACATGCATGCATTTCCCTTACACGTATTCTTCCATGCTCACTGAATCTTGAAGCTTTTGTCCCAGTCATTATCAAGGGCTTAGAAAGCCTCTTTGCCAAGTGAGAGGCTTTGATGACATATGTTACTTCAGCGAGTCTCCTGTCGCTCCTTTGGCCGCATGAGTGGAGGGGCAGGCAAAGAGGCGTTTCTATGCACCAGGAGAGGAGCAGCATGAGTTGGAGGACGAGGGACATGTCAGAAATGTTGGTTCAGAGATTTGCTGGATTGACCCCTGGATGGTCCTATCTTGGACTTTCAATAGATTTGTAGTTCAGCTGCCGTATATGCCTTGAGGTGGATTTAAGATGTTAAATAACTCAAAACCAGTGAGTATAATTCACTCTCACAACTGTTATTAATCTCTGAGAAATGGTTTCTTTAATATGTATTTAAGCAGATAATGTGTGCTCATAGTGTGTGTGTTTTGCAGAGTGTACTTTAAATCTACATGTGAATAATTTTAGGGCGCCTGATCGTAATGAGTTTAGGTTTGGGTGCCACGAGTTTCAGTGTACAAAGGGAGTTCTAGTCAGAGCTACCCATAGAGAACTCACCTGCTTAATTCTCTTGCCAGTTATTGGTTGAGGAAAGATAATCCCTGCAAATGTGTGGATATTATCTGTTCAGGTAATAATGCATTAGCCACCAAAACAAATGCTTTGCTATCTGTTAAGGTCATCGGGTCCTCATCACTCATAAGTATCAAGTTTTTTCCGACGGTGTCACCTTTGCATTCAGTGATTAAAGGACTTGCATACGATGCTTAGTCATTTTCATAACATGAAGGTTCCTTGGGTGTATTCCTTGCATTGGGCTGTGTGCTTGAGAGTGAAATTTGAAAAATGTGGTTCTTTCTGTGATGCTAGGATCAACAAAAGTTATGGTTAAATTTTCCAACTTCTCGTGTCAGAGTTGGACCCTCGGCCAACGACCACTCAGTGTGGTCTGTGGCCCTACTGTGGTTCTATGTGTATAACTTAAATTACAACTGTAAGGTTTTTTCTTAATGCCTGCACAATGGTACAGTTGGTGGGCTTGAAGAGGGACAGAGGCTTACATCTTTGTTACGACGCTAAGAAATATGACAACACCACTCAAACTAATATCTCACCAGCTTTGTTTATCATTCTGTCAGCTGATAATCACACTAAGTCCTTTTCGCTAATAATTCTCGGCCAAAATCTCTCAATTTGACTAATTGATTCTATATTCAAGCTTCTTAATCCTGCATCTATTCAACCGCAATTATCAAAAAACCTTTCTAAGTAAGAGGAGCACCCTGAGTAGCACACAATCATTGTTAATCAGTATAGTGGATGACTGCTGGGAGCTCCCCATCTTGATTCTTCTGAAAGCAGGATTAGCTTGAGGGTGAACCCATTTGGCATCGGCAGTGCTGCTGACACAGTCTCATCACTGTGAGAACTAAGCCGTGAAATACTGATGGGCTTAGTCCAATTTAAAGACTGCCATCTTGGATCCAGGGATCGTAGCCGACAGCAGCTTTGTGCCAGTCGTGTTTACTATAAACATGCCACGCGCCGCCAGCAGCCAGGCATTGCAGTTCAAAGGGTAATCTCCGGATAAGTGCTCTGCTGTGTTTTACTACGACTCAAAACAATGAGGGACAACTAACTGAATAGCAAGTGTCCTCAGTGGGAATCTGTACCTCAATTAAGCACAGATACTTCAAGTGGGCCTTACAGGAGATTGTGTTTCTTTTTTTTCAACTGTAATCCATCACTTAAGGGATATGTTTGGGGATAGAGATATCGCTTCTTCACTCAGAGAACAGTGGTTATAATATTAGCTACTTTTTCCCTCCTTTTAAAAAAAAAGTAACAAAAAAAAAGTTAAGCATCTAAAAAATGTAATTTTAAATAATTTTGCATGGTACTAATAATATGTACTATTCCTTTAAGACTAGTCTGCCTTTTGAATATTAAGCCTTCAGATTGATCATGCCCTTTAGGCACTGCTGCATTTTCTAAAAAATGTTATGTGGAACATTATTCTTAGCCTGAGGCACAGCATCTGTGAACCAAATGATCGTAACTGTACATACATAAATATATGGGGATTTTTACATATATGTTGTAATATCATATAATATAATTTAATATTTTTGGTGTTTTCACTCTGGACTCAGACACATTTCAACATCTCCTAAAGTGCAAAAGTCTAAATGTTATCTTGTTTTTAAGTTGATTTGTTGACTTATGACCATGTTTTTCATCTTATTCTCAATATTCTAGGTCCTCTTTGCTTTACAAATTCCAAGTGACTCCAGGTGATCTGCATCAACAGATTCTCTTCATCTCCTCTGTCTCCATTAACCAGTCGAGGGTGATGAGGTTGGTGGGGGCGCTGCAGCTTGTTCTGCTTTTGGCCTCGAGTTCCAGTGCAACAGGCTACAGTATACCCCTGGAGGGTAAGAGTACATGTCTCTTCACAGTGCTTGAGGTCAAAGGAAAAATCTTTATTATTTAATTTCTAGGCATAGCTGGAAGCCTACTGTATAAACGTTGATAGCTGTTCATATTCAAAACTGTATGTTCATACCCCTATCTGCCCAGCCTGCCTGAGTGTAAACAAATAACAACTTTGAATACATTTTTTAAATCAGCCATGTTGCATTTGCTTTGTTAAGGTCTAAGAATACTTTACGCTCAAAGTGTAGTGTGTGATTAAAGGTCAATGTCTATCTAAGGCACCTTATAGTTGGTATACAACGTTGTCTCGCTTCTCAGCTTGTAACGGCAGGAAGGAGAGACTAGAAAATTGTTCTGGAAAAATAGAAGTTTAATTATTTTGCTGTGTAATCTCGTAACAAAAATGTAACATTTGCATTGTTTATAATTGTTCTTTGTTTATATGTTTGTTTGTATTATAGTGGAGCAGCTTCCAACCATACTAACTTATACATCCAGTCCAATTATTGCCCTTCCATATGACTCCAATATAAAGTTCAAGTGTGAGGCCAGAGGCAACCCTCCACCAGAGTAAGTGAAATCAGCATGAACTCCGTCTAACATGTAACATGAATATACTTAATTGCGTACAATAAGGATTACCATGCCGGGTTAATAAAAGTAGGAAAAATCCTGAACACCTGACCCCCGGGATCAATACTTTCCAAAAATGAATGGGTTCTTCCTTGATTTATGCCAATCCTTATACCATTTTTTTTTAAAAATCAAAATCAGTCAGAAAAGTTCTATCATGAAAGATTAAGAAAACAAAAAAATCCTTGTTCCACCCATTCATTTGGATCAACTTCAAAATGTAATTGGTTATTTCCTTTACCTCCACCCCACGCCAAGGTTTGATGACTAATCTATTGTTTGGTCTTGTTAAAAGACACACAACCACCTTGGCAGAGCAGACTAAGATAAATGTATCATAACATTTTTGTTCCCACAGATACAAGTGGACAAAAGATGGAGAAAGTTTTGTCCCTCCACTAGCCCCTAAAAACCCCGGACATGGCACTTTTGTGCTTTCCTTCGAGCAGCTTCGGGGTACGACCGATTTTCAGGGTAAATACCGATGCTACGCTTCGAACAAGCTTGGGACCGCCATGACGGAGGAGATTGAACTGGTAGTACCCCGTGAGTAGCCTTTACAAAAGAAGCTAATCTGTCATTAGAAATTCCTATTTTTGCTCATTTAAGTGATTGTTTTGTTTTTTAAGGTTTTCATAAGATGGTTTTTGCATTTAATGTCTTTTTTTTTTTAATTTATAAGGTGTCCCCAAGTTTCCAAAGGAGGTAACCCCTCCAATTGTTGTCAATGAAGGCGAGCCGATTGTCCTGCACTGTAACCCTCCAGAAAGTGTTGCCCCACCCAAACTCTACTGGATGTCTATAGGTAAGACACGAAGCTACCCTCTGTGTTTACCATTTGAGTAGTTCATAAATCTATAAATTTACTCATCCCCACAAATAGTTGAAGCCACTGCTTCACTTTGAGTTAGTTCAATATTTTTTTTGTGTTAATGGCTCTCTGGTAGCAAAGGAAGAACCATCACTCGGCTCAGCAGTCAGTCATAATCATGTATTCACCTGAAAACGATTGCAATGGTTCAGATCTACGAGGTGTCGACTGTCCATGTTTACGGGCAAATTAGTGCATATGTGTTTGGAATCTTCAGCACATTTGCCATCACAAAGAAGGTGTACTGTTGAGAATGTGCTGTTTGAGGAAGAGCAATGCGCTCTATGAAGGGCCTAGACACATGGGAATGAAAATGTTTTAACAAAATTCCTGTTATAAAGTTTGTTGGGAATGGGTTTTATACAGTACAAGGGTCATTTATACCTCCATTGCCAAATTTGTCATTAGCTAATGCATTGCAAAAACTCTTTGTAATAATAGTGTAATATAATGTAGTTATATGTAATAATATAACTGCTATATTACTTAGAACAATCAAAATGATCTGACAAAAGAACAGCACGAACAGAAAATATTAAAATAAATGTGGTTTGATGAGAAGAAGTACATTTGTCTTGGTACAAACCCTCTAACGAGTGGGGTTCAGCAGGTAACCCACACCTCTCTGCGAAGGGTAGACACAAGCTGATCCTCTCAGTGTGGCGCATGCAGCCCCGGACCTCACGGACCTTTTATTGCTCAATGTCGTGCGGCAGAACGCCCGTTTAATTATGATATTCTTCTATTCTGGAAAACTTCTCAACGATCTTCCGGTTAAACTCAGAAGCTGTCCAGTGTAACTGAAATCCTTCTCTCACATGCACCATATTTATTCATACACAATACTAAATTGCTTTCACTCTAATTATTTTTTCGATAGTAAAGTTGTTTATGTGAAAGTGTTTCACTTGTGTTGTTTTCAACCAACAATATGTATATATGTTTGTGAATATAAATATATATACATGTATAAATATATATATATATATATATATATATATATATATATATATATATATATATATATATATATTATATGTATATATATGTATATATACATACATATGTGTATGTATTGTAATTCTTAATATGTCCCCAACAGCCCCTCATAGATTTGAAGAAACCCTCCTCCTCCTCAGTAAAATAGCTGTGCATTTTCTCACATGCAGTCAAATGGAATTGCTGATGTGACAGAGGAATGTACATAGTCCACCTACCAAAGACCACATTACTGTCTCTCATTGAGACATGTGCTTCTGATTAAGTAGCAATGCGCCAGGTGCAGGGGGACCCAGATTTCAAATAGAGTGGGAGGTGACACTGAATTCATGTTAAGCTCAAAACACAGCTATGAAAATAAGTGGAATAAATTCAACCCATTTGCTCCCTGCATGTTAATGTTCATCCAGATACTGCTTCATTTAACAAGCAAAGGGAATTAGACTCCTTTACAAGTATTTTTGCTACAAACTATATCATACCATGCGGTTGAGATTGGTTGATTTGGCCCATGGTCTTAGTTTCATGGATTCCATGCAGTGTTGCGTCAATCAATTCCTAAAGTATGATCAGAGGTAATAAAAATCATGCAGTAGCTCATCAAAACAATATCAAAATAGTTCAAAAGCTGATAATCTGGGTCTTCAATCCCAGCAGAACATTGCGCTTTGTGCTTGTAGTGAAGTCTATGTCAAGGTAAAACGTGCTGTAAATTAGTGACCCATCTTTCAACCACGCTCAAGTGACGTGTATTTTTGTCTTGAACAATGATAAAAAATGCAAATGAAGTGTCTTAAATGAAGCTGGTAAGTTATTTAAATGATATGCCCGAGCAGTGACCCAGAGCATCCAAGTGACCCGTATTTGTTCAGTGTGTGGACATAAATAATGTATGTACAGTAAGTAAGTCAAATATCATGTAGCTATGAGTTTATACAGCGAAAGACTTTGGGGCATTTACATTTAAGTCTAATGTATCTGCGGCTCAATTGTGTTGTCATGAGACCTGAGGGTGTTTTTAGATTGTTGTTGAAACAAGGTTTTATCATCAACAATATTGCTGCTTTTTATTAGTGGCAACTAATCTGGAAATACTGTATTTTTTTAACATATAGTGTCAGTCTCAACATTGATTGCATGTCATTGTTACCTATTTGTTCTTTTCCAGGTCTCCAGCACATTGAGCAGGATGAGAGGGTTTCCATGGGCATTGATGGAAACTTGTACTTCTCAAATGCCTTACAGAATGACAGTCGTCAGGATTACTGTTGCTTTGCTGCCTTCAACAATTTACGCACCATCATCCAGAAATCCCCCATGGCTGTCACGGTCAAGAGCTGTAGGTTTATAACTCATAATACAGAATTTTGTATATTTAGGTGTTTATCGTCAAGGCTGGAACCATAAGGAAATATATTAAATATAAGGACTCAAATAAGTTCAGCTCTCTTTTTCTAGAATGTTTTTCAGAATGAATCTTTTTCCAGAAAAAACAGCTTTTGCTTTTAAAAAAATGTTCCTGTATCGCATACCAAAAAGCAGGGCTTGTCTTGTCATGTTTGGGCTCTCTCAAACTCTGCTGTGGTGCTAGATTGAGCAATACATGTCAGTTACAAGCCATAACTGCCTCTACCAATATTATTCTCACAGTATTTTAGATTTGTTCCTGCTGTCAATCTGCTGACAGTGGAAATGCCAGTGAGAGATTCAACAGAACCTTAACATTATGACTCAACCATCTTTCACACTACGTGAAGAAATAGTATAGATGGTCAGATGTTCTAGAGAGCCGTAGACCATAATAGACAAACGGTAAAATCAGATTGATGATTGATTGACATTATACATGTGACTGAGTTAGGACTTTTTTTCTCAATGCAGATGAAAGCCCCCCCTTGAGAAACCCTAATCTGCTGCTGCCCTCTGGTGTTCAGACAGAGAAGGTGGTGTTGATAGGAGAAACTTTGCGACTGGAATGCATACCAGAGGGATAGTATGTATATATCATCAGCACTGAAACCACATTATTGTTATATATAATGTCTGACCTCATGTATCTGCCATTCCCCTTGCATTAAAATGTAATTATTTCATGTCGTAGCCCCACTCCAAATGTAAAATGGATGAAAATGGGAGAAAAGCTTCCTCCACGGACCAAATTTAACAACCATGGAAAGGTGTTGGTCATATCTTCTGTGGAAGAGAAGGATGCAGGGAAATACATGTGCACTGCCCAAAACTCTGTCGGAGAGACTGTGCATTACTACGACGTGATCGTAGAAGGTAAGTCAGCATCTGGAGTTATTTATACATCAACTTGCGAGAGCATTTTTTTTTTGTATAAAAGGGAGATGGCAGTTGTTTTGAATCTACACAGCTCTTCTTAAAATTTCCCAGAGCCACCGAAGTGGCTGACAGAGCCTCCTGAGAGCCAGTTGACTGTGATTGGGTCTGATGTACACATCAAGTGTTCTGTCAGTGGAAAACCACCACCCGACATAACATGGAGGAGAAATGGCGAATTGTTCAGAGGTCAGTGGGAAGGATTTGAGCTGTGGTTCTGTGGATCATCTGCCACCGGGTGGGAGGACAGCACCGTGAACAGCTACTTACAAAAGAGGCGAGATCCCTTGACAGGAAATTAGTTTGTATATTTGAAGAATTTAGAATACCTGTTGCACATTATTCATCTATTAAAAACAATAATTATCTTCTCTTTGAGTACAATGTGTGTAAGACAATCTAATTTATTGGCTCATGTTGGTCATCTTGTACTATATTTCACATTATTACGATACAGTATATTACAGTTTTGCTTTAGGTTTGATGATTTTACTCATTACATTTCCGGCCTATGTGATGAATTTGTACTTCATTTTACCTAAAATGTTGTGAAATTCCCTGCTGTGACTTGGCTGCTGTTAGATGACCCACAAAACAACAGGAGAGTGCTTGATGACACTGTGGTGCTCCATAACGCCAGACCAGAGGACAGCGCTGTCTACCAGTGTGATGCCTCAAACAGTCATGGAAGTCTTCTGGCCAACGTTAACATCAGGGTCATGGGTGAGTTAAAAACAAACAACCAACAAACACAATGGCCACCTATGGTACACTGTTGTGAAGTTTGTTTTGATCAATAGTCACTTTCTTCATATTTTGAGAGCATTCAATCAAATGTTTCTAGCATTTCTACAAATGTTGTTTAAATTGATCCCATATTCTCATGGTGCGTCCATTCTGGAAAAATTAGATTATCCTTGACTGGGCAGCAGCAGTCTGGAGTTAATGGATCCTAGGATGTGGATTGGCTGCAGCAACATTTTCTACTCTTCATTAGTGCAATTTGGTACACATGCTCACTGCAGTTGCTGACAGTCGTAGATGCAGATCTTCTGCTACTATATATATATATATATATATATATATTTATGGAAGAAAATCCACATTGCTCTTAGAATTTCTGCTACTACTGCTGCAGTTTCAAGGTTCTGCAACTTGAGATGTTGCTCTGCATGTTTGACTAAATGGTGAGCTGCTACTCATTATTTGGTATGTATAAGGAAGTCAAACAGTATCTTTATTATTTATTATATGTCTGCTATATCACTGTCTAGTTGTTTACAAACAATTACATTCGTTAGCAATCATCATTGTCTTCTTTTATTATTTTTCGGATTAATTGTCTACTTTAAATATCAAAACGATCATATAAGAAAGTAAACCAGACAAGTATTCACTACTTCTAGCTCCACGGTCATAGTAGTCTTTGCCATGACCACTTGATGAAACTTTATTAGCTTGTGATAGGAACTGTGGTACCACTTAACAATCAGATTATCCTTTAAATGGTTTATGAATGGTTTATAACCAATTTATTGAGTAAAGTGTCAACATGTAATAAATCGTTAATAACCTGCTGTAACTGTTTATATACAAAAAGGCAACAATGACCTCTTACTTGCCAAATAGTCAACCTGTATGGATTGTTGGAACATGTATTATAAGTTGCTTATAACCTTTTATTAAGGATTTATGAGGGGTTAACAACCAAAAATGTGTAACCCACTTATAACACATTTATACATATGTATTGTAAAGTGGTACGAAAACTGCAATATCAAGAACATAAATAAAAACAACAATCAAACATTTACATTATACTACCTTTAAAAAAATTAATAGAATCAACAATACATTTGAACTGAGCCGGATTTTCTTTCTCTGGCAACTTTGCTCCCAATAAGAAAAATGAGGCTATGATGCTTTTTATGTGAATTCTATCTATGCTTTTAACCATCTGTTGCTCAAGTAAAAATTATAATCAAAGTATGGCCAGTAACTTGAAATGTGTGCATCTTCCTTTTAGATCTGGCTCCTCTGATACTGACCAGGGATGACCAAGCATATCTTGTAGTACAAGGAAGGGACATAATCATGAATTGCAGTGTTTTCGGCTCTCCACCACCCATCATCTCTTGGTGAGTGATCGCCAATGAGAAAAGGTTTTTAGTCTTGGTTATATCTGTCAGTGTAACATTTCACAGACTGAAAAACTGAGAAAATGCTTTTATTGATTTATCAACATACAACATCAGTCACTTTTTGTCTGAGGAGTCTGTTTTGTTGTTGAAACAATGAAGCAGAGCCCGTACATCATCAGCACAATGAGTCATGCTAATCCCACGCTGCTGCAGGTATCTGCAGGATAGAGTTCGATGCTGACACTCCTTCTCTTCTGTGAGAAAATTCTCCTTCATTCCCTGAAAGTTTGGCTAGTTAAAGCCTTTTGAATACCACTGCTACATTTGAACAAACATGGAATTGGATTCCTTAGCTTTGTTTTGCAGACAGCCACAATGAGAGATTTTATATTTGTTCTCCATGTGGTACATGATATAATATATGTAACACATGGAGAATATACCAAAGACGTCCACACAGACGGAAAAATTAACTGATCAGAATTTTCTTTTGACAAAGATTATTTTTATTTTCTATATAAAAAATGCTTAATATCTGTTCATCATCACTGCCTGAGCTCAGTTGCAGGCAGGACATTATGAGACTATTTCACATTATTTTATTTGAATTTCATCCGAGTCTGGGGTGAGAGTATTAATCTTCAGTGCCGATGAGTTCTTTCTAATGACATATGGATGAAGCAAACATCTTCATTCTGTAGTTCTTTTTAAAAATAGCCCCTGACTGAGGACTGCATCTTTCCTACATTCACTAGTTTCATACTTGTAAATATATTGATAACTTCTAATTAAGCCAAGAACTATTCTTATAACCTTCGATGAAATTCTTTCAAAGCACTCATTACATACAATGAAGACCTGCAGCTCGACTGCTTTGGACAGGCTCACAGCTGTGAGTAATTCTAGTTTTGCTGATATTCTTTCAAGTCAAACCAGCCTGGTTCTTCTGAAAATTCTGAAAACGGCTTTTTTATCTATTTCGTAACAGAGTCAGAACAACAATATTTAAATCCACCTAAACTCATTAACATGAAATATGCCCCTGAAATAACAGAATTAAAATCTGCTTAACTCTGGACTAAACCAAATATTTTCAAATAATGGCATTCCAAAAATGCCAAACTATAACTTTAGGATAAAACTTAAAACACGTGCTGAAAATGAGATGTGAAAACCTTCGGTTCTAGGTCGAAAGATGAGACTCCAGAGACCATGGAGCCCCTCCAGGACGGATCTTTACAAATCATCAGTGCACAGAAAAATGACAGTGGGAAATATTTGTGTGGAGCCTTCAACACGATGGGCAAGTCAGCTATCACTGCAGTGCTGGATGTGAAAGGTATTTCTAAGGGATGAGTTTTAACCACTCTTCTGATATGTAAGGTGCTACCGGAGGTTCATGTGGTTCTAAGGTGATGTTTAAGATCTGGCGATTTGTATTTATCTCTTTTAAATGCTCCTATTTGATTGATCGCTGTAGCAGTGAAGTAGTGTATCACTGTTAGATCCTTGCTTGTGCTGAAAAGCCTAAGCATAACTAGGCCACTAGATTGTAAATTTGTTTTTAATTGATATTTTAAAAAGATGCCGCATAAAATCCTAATGCGGAGGATCAAATTAAGAAACTTAGTCTTCACAGACTCGTAAATGCAAATTACCATGGAAATGTAATGAACAATATCAAGATATTTCATTCATTCTTCATTTCATTTAATTTGATTGTGATTACTCATTTTACAAATCAAAGAGGGAGTAACAGCTAGAAAGTCTCATTTATTAAGTGAATAATACGGTTCAACTTAAAATGTTCTCCTTGTAATTGAAGCAATTGCTGCTGGAATGTTGGAAATATTTACGCATTCCAATCCGGCTCCACCTGAATGAGAAGAATATCCTTATATTTAAATGCTATTTGTTTAGTGTAAGTACATTTATATATACATATATTTATTTGCCTTAAATCTTTAGACCCTACAAGAATCGTACAACCCCCTCTGGATGCACAGATAGTCAGTGGGACCACGGCCCAGCTGACTTGTGAGGCAGAGTTCGATAAAAGTCTGTTGAGCTCCTTTGAGGTGGTGTGGCAGAAAGACGGCGAGAAGGTCCCACTTTCCTCTGATGGAAATTCCAGGTATGTGGTTATGGTTTCATAGATATGTAGAGGGTTTCATGATTGCTTTGTTCAGGGTCTTTCTCTTTATGCTCATTTAATGCTTTAGAGTTTCTTAGCCTGATCAGTAGAGTCAAAAACAATGCATGCTGCTGCTCTAGTCTGCACTGACTTGAATGAACTGAATGAATGAAAGTCTGTCTGATACACACCATTATTGTATATCACTGTGTGATATCCAGAATAAGATTAAAAAGAAAAGCTATAATCAAATCATTAGCATGAGTTGTCACTTAGCACTTCATTGGTTGACTGATTGAATTTGTGTGTGTGCTTACAGGTTCAAATACTTTGCTTACAGTGGCATGCTGCAGATCATGAATGTTAACTTGAGTGATCAAGGCATTTACACATGCTTCACTCGAACAAGCCTAGATGAGGCCAACGCCACTGCACTACTCACGGTACTGGGTGAGAAGGATTTGTAAATATTGTAGTATAGACAGTGTTATACAGCAGTTATAACAGAACGCTGTGTCTGCCATTACCTGTTTTAACCCTTCAGATGATGTTTTGGTCAATAAACAGGTGCAGCAGAATGTTAAGTGTAGTTTTCTACTCTGTGCTGCAGATGTTCCTGATGCACCAACAAATGTGGAGATATCTGAATTTCAGAGTTTTAGGAATGTCCAGTTATCTTGGCTGCCAGGGAGTGATCACAACAGCCCTGTGACAGGTAAATATCACTGTAGAAGAAGGGGAATATCTAATGCCTGATAGAGGGAAGAGAATCAATACTTCCTTTTTCCCGTTCTACAGTCACATCAGAATTTCTCAAAATGTTTTTCACTGCACCCTTAAATGATGCTACACTACCTTACCTTTTTATTTTAAAATGCATCCTGTTTTTCTGGCAGACAAACAGTACATACATAAATACACAAGTTGTTGCTGTTGTGCCAGCAGTGGCATGTTTTCATGTTTCCCATTCATCATCACTTGCAGTTTTTGGTTATGTTGCTTTTTGAAATAGAGATAAATTGTATGACAGGTAGTTGTCATGGTCTTTTCTTTGTCTCGTTGCTGTCTGACTATACCCTAGATGCTTAGTTACCACTGGACGATGAAGCTATTGCTGCCAGTGCTGATTGAGAGCTATCTGATTGTGACGCCATTCTTTTCAAAAACAATTGCAGGAAAATGTATTTCTGTCTGACTCTCATAATGCATTTAGTTAAACGATAGGCTTCAGGCCCCACGACCCTGAAGAGGATAAGCGGTTACGGATAATGAATGAATGAGTGACAATAAACAGAACACACCCTCTTATATAAGTAGTAATCTTCAATATGCCGATGTTATGTCATAGCAAAAGGATACCCTGTCCTAGTGCCAAATTAGAAAAAGGCTGGTCTAGGTAATGATGTATTTACTGCCTAATGTCAGAACAGCCAGATTGAGTTTATTGTTCTTACCGGCTCTGGTCATCCCTAGGACAAAAAATCATTTAGAGAATATAATAGATGATAGTAAATTAGATTTAAGTAAAATATAGACTATAGACGAGGGGTGCATTTTTCATTAATCTCCACAGAAAAAAATAATTACCTATTATATACAATATAGATGCAAACACAAAACCTCAGATTCACTTCATAGGGAAAGGTTTAATATGTGTGTCCTAAAACTAGATTAGATTGAAGATTGAAGAACAGAAGTTCAATTACTTCTCATCCTTCTCTGTTGTGAAAGGGAGATTCTGCTGCTGTGATCACAGTTATGTGTGCAAAATAAAGGACTTCTACAAGTGATAGCAAGCAAACTGCTCTAAAGTGCTGAGGATTCTGGCAGGGCGGCTTGTATTGATTGGTTTATTTTTGAAAATCATTGATGATAATAAATGTGTATCAATTAAATTAATGGATTGTCATGTAGTGTGGACTAGTTTTGATATGTATTATCTATGATCAAACATAAGACTTCCTACACAACCCTACGTTAAACTGAAATGTTGGTTTTAAATTGCACATCTTAGACCATGAAACATCTATTTTAGTAGTGCTATTTAGCCTAGCCATTTATTCATCTATGTTTCAGAAACGAAGCAACTACAAATTTTATCAGAATGTTTACGATACCTTTATTGGTCTTTTCAAAACATTAAGTATATTCTTTTGCTTTTTAATCATTGTTTATCAGTTGTATGTTGATAAGTAAAAGTATATATCTCCACTCTCCTCCATGAGCAAAGAATTTATAGTTGAATATGAGGAAAGCCAATGGGAGCCTGGCAGATGGAAGGAGCTAAAGAAAGTTCCCGGTAACCAGGCAACAGCTGAGCTCGCACTATACGGACACCTTAACTACCAGTTCAGAGTGTATGCTGTAAATTCTGTTGGACCTGGACCACCCAGTGAGCCCACCGAGAGATACGTAACACCTCCTGCTGGTGAGACCCGTTCCCGTCAATTTACATTTTCTGCTGTCGTTATCTGGTTATTGTGACAGAATGAAATATTTTATATTTCTTGCAGAAAGATTCTTGAATTAGCTTCATTACATTTTTATGCTTCACCTTGACCCTCGTTTCAATACGCAAATGTGTGAAATTACAGCTTCCAAGAATTTTGTTTTAGGTGAAAAATATGGGCAGATACTTACGCTATAACATAAAAAGCCTAAAATATGTCTTGTTACATTTCAAAAATAAACATATACTTAAATAACTTCTTTTTAAAGCCCCTGATAGGAACCCAGAAAATATAAAAATTGAAGGTCACCTCCCTCTTCAAATGGACATTAGCTGGGAGGTAAGCAAGAGTAGATCTAAATGTAAGAATATGCCGGAGGAAGAGTTATAGAAGCTGTTATAGCGGGAGCACACTTCAAGAATTTTCTGAGTCATCTTTTTTATTGCAGCCATTGTTGCCTATTGAGCACAATGGCCCTGGTCTGGAGTACAGAGTGAGCTTCAGAAGACTCGGGGTAGAAGATGTATGGAAGGAGCATCTCGTCAAAAGACACTCCTTTGCTGTCAAGAACACGCCTACGTTTGTCCCCTATGAGGTCAAGATTCAGAGCAGGAACAGCCACGGCTGGGGGCCTGATCCCAAAGTGGTTTCTGGTTATTCGGGAGAAGATGGTGAGTCACTGACTTAACGTGTCAACATGTCATTCATACATATCATTTTGAATTTCATGTTTATATACAACTCAATTTTCTTATTCTGTCTAATAAAAACTTGCCTACATAAGGTTTGACTAGCAAATGTATGTGTTGCCTTACCTGTCTCTCACTGAACCCTTTGTCTTATGGCATTCCCTCATCTTCAGTTATCTTTTGGCATTGTCTGCGGGAAAATGTGTCAGGTTAAGTTCTTTACTTTTTCTCTTTTCGCCGTTGAAGTTACCCTGTGCAGGTGAGCGGTAGAGACTTCCTCCTCTGTCAAAAGAGAAACTCCTCTGCTAAATCCAGCAGGTGGCAAATAAGCTTTGTAGAGCAGAGAGGTGTTTAAAAAAAAACACCTCTTCCTCTGAATGCCGTGGGAGACTTTTAAGATCACAACCCACTCTGTGCCTCAGACCTACTGAAGCACAATAACTAATCGTCACTCTAGTTTTTAGCGCTCCTCGGCTACCAGTACATTGCTAGTATACATAAAAACAATCTGCACTACGGTTCATTTTTTCTGTATGTCTGTCCTTTAGCAGCTCAGACTATCTAGTTAGGCTTTGTGTTAATGTTCTGTCTTTGTAGTGTGAAAGTGTGAAGGAGTTCCTCCAGCGGTATTGTCGATATTTCTGTGTTCCTGACATTCTTCTATGTCTTCTTCAGTCCCTACTGCACCGCCACGAGACATAGCAGTGGAGGTGTTCAACACCACTGTTTTAAGGGTGAGCTGGACGCCGCCTCCACCTGCCACAGTCAGAGGTCATCTGGGGGGCTATGATGTAAGCTTTCATATTCCTTCAGAAAATTTTCTTTCAGAATATCTTGATGTACATTTTTGAGTATAACATTTAAACAACAATTTTGTAGCACATCACATTTTCCTAATAAGATTACAAAAATGACCTAGTGCTCAAAGATGTAAAATTAAATGCATTTATGATATATGTTATTACCTATTATTGTCTTTGCCAGATAAGAAATGACTGGGATAAGATTTGTTTAAAAATAGTTGTTAATAAATGCAGGTGCAAAAGAAATAACTTACAGTTATTAACAGCACTAACACCAGTTAGTACAATATTTAGAAGTTTAATAAACAATATTAAATATATACTCTGTAATTACAGAAGCATTTATTGAGAGCCATATACAGTGATATTATTTATTTAAAAACTGATAGGCCAAATCGTTGTTTTAAGTTAAGCCTTGCCGGAATTACATACCCTAAATAAAGTTTAAATAGCTCCACAACTATCAGCTGTATTTGCATAACCTATGATCTCTGGACAGGTAAGACCTAAAATAATTTATTTTTAGTGTCAGTAACGTTGTACCTGTTACTATGTCTAAGTAATCTGGGATTGAATACAAAATAAAATACCAATCTTTCTGTCCTCGCCATATTTTTTTAATTATATCATTATATCACACTTATACCATCCAAAACAATCAGTTTATTTGTTCAGAAACTCCTTGATAACTACTGCATCAAATTTAATAAAATACCAAAAGCAAATGTTATTTTACCCAGTTTTTGTGGGACTCTACATTGTGACACAGATGGAAGCCTAAATATGTGCCAAATGGCATCTTGGCTCAGGCGACACTTTGTCTGCAAAATGTGACTTATGTCCACTAGAGGGAGCGATAGGCACACACTACAGCATTTGGCTGTCAAATCTGACATTGTGCACAGTTAAAAAAGAATTAGCAAAAACCAAGTAAAAGCGGTATTATGGACCTTCGGGTTAGAATGACCACACTGACTGGCTGAAGAGATCGATGTTGCTTTGATTTGTGGCTTTTGATTGCCGTCTTATGAGGTTATCTTTCAGGCACATTAGAAAAATAAATTTCAGCAGCAGCATTGGTCATGGTTTTTTTGGTCTGAAATTATTTCCTATTTACATAGAGTCCCATATCCTTATCCTTCCCTGCCAGCTGCGGTCAGACTGTTTAATGGACAGAAACAACCAAAGCTTACTATACGTACTGTACAAAACATTCCTTTTCCACAAAGCTTTAGTTATTTAATATCTATTGTTTTTTAAATTATTTATATTGGTTCTTCCTCCCAATGCACACCGCCATACCAATATTGGCGCTGTTATTTTCATTTTTATTTCTGTTATCCATCTGATTTGTACTGTTTGGTTTTTTTGTCTTTATAGTTATCTGTTATATACCTAGCCCTCAACTGTAGCTTAAAGATTTCACTTTATTCCACTTTATATATTTTTTTTCTTTTTACTATTCCACTTCATGACCTTTAATGTAACTGCTGCGCCAAAACAATTTTCTGTAAAGCATCAACAAGTATCTATCCGTCCATCCATCCGTCCATCCATCCATCCATCCATCCATCCATCCATCCATCCATCCATCTACAGCTTTTAGAAAGTAAGGGGAAAGTAGTTATTAGATAATAATATAGCTATTACTATAATCTAAGATTGGATATAGCTGAGGTAGAGAAACAAAAATATTCATTATGTGATTTTACAGAGAATTTTCAGCACTGTTATAATTAGCAATCAGCAAAGCTCCCACAGTAGTTTGGCTATGCAATGCTCACGGTTTAACAGAACATTATACGTGACACAGTGACAGTACTTGTAAAGCATGAAACTCAGGTTACTAAAAATTGAGGTTATGTAACAATAAAAGCTGACGACAGCATATATTCTAAGAACATAATAGTGATGAGGACGTTAAATTATAAAAGAATATATATAAAAAAATATATTATATCTGTATTTCAAAGTCCACAAACCAATCTTTTTCGGAATGGTTCATCTTTCTTTGTGGAGTAATTTTGTAATTTGCTAAAAAAGGAGCTGCATATGCTCACAGAATTAAGATATTTAGTAGGAGACAATGAACTAACTAAGGAACCCACTGCTGTAGGTATTTGTATGGTGTATGTTTCTTAATCTTTAAATGGATTTATTTAATTTATATGCAGCTAAGTAGACTTGGACTCCGAAATACACACACACACACACACACACACACACACACACACACACACACACACACACACACACACACACACACACACACACACACAAACACACACACACACACACACACACACAACATTAAGAAATAAATGTTAAAACAAGAAAATTAATATTAATTGATGAGGTCAACAAGCAGGAATGAATGTCGCTGTATACAAAGTGCAAAATTGTGTTAAGTGGGTTATCTATTACAGAAGAGTGAGTTATTGTAGAGGGTTATTGCTCTGGGCAGGAAAAATACAGGAAGGAATAAAGTAAATTCTGTAACACCATCAAATTGATGCCATTTATGTATACATATAGTTATACTATAATTTTGGCACAATTTGCCTCATAGCATGCTGCCATCAAAAAGTTAAAATGCCAACTTGATTGTGTGAGGTAGCATGAGGCGATGATTACCATTCAAACCCAGTTTCCAACTGTGATGTAAAAATCATTATGTGATCTCTGATTTCAGATGTCTGACCCCTTGAAGGGGAGATAAAACACTAATTACTGCTTACATTACTGCTGACAGGTTCACTGGGTGAGAAAATTGAGTCTGATGAATCCCATCGAGATGTTAAATGAACGGCAGTCTATGTCTTTTCCTGGGACGAGAACTCATGTCATCGTGCCGGGCCTCAAACCCTTCTCAGAGTACATACTCACTGTTAACGTTTTCAACAAAAAAGGCAATGGACCTAGCAGTGACCCGGTCATCTTCAACACTCCAGAGGGAGGTAAGGTGACAAAAACGTTAAAAAAAATGTGACAAACAAAAAATAAAGTGGACACTTAAGCGTGCAAAAAAATAAATGCAAAGTTTTTATTGAATGGCATTGGTGACACTTTGACAAAACCACACATTTCCTTCACACAAAGTCCTCCTCAAACTCAGAATGTGTATTTTATTTATTATTACTTCACCCTTGCAAACGAATGTTCAATAGAAGGCCGTTCTGGATGTTTGTAGAATTCAGCTACTGAAAAAGGGAAAGATTGTCTGTGACTACCTTATATCTGAATTAGTGTTGTGCTTACAAGCAAGACTATTCTGAAATCAGTCAAAATGTGATGCTGAAACCTCCAAAAGCACAGAGAATGGATTGTTTAATTAGGAAGGAGGCATTTTTTTGTCCACTGATTAAATTTATGGAATAGAAATAACGTAGAGTTATAGCTTTTGAATCAATCAAAGGATGTAGTAAATGTACTTTAAAAACCACATCCAGTTATTGGAAATATTTTGTGGAGGGACATCAGATATAAATTATATTCGGTGTTCAGTGGTAGTAAGCATTCAATACACATTATATCTTAAAAAACAAGCTTAAATAAAGTTGATGTTGTAAAATGATGAGCACTAAATGGGACCAAAGGAGAAAGCAGAAGTTATCAAAGGTGGCTGACGTTTTTTGTGTAATGACTTGTCAGTGTTGCAGCCTTATGAAATAACTAAGATGTTTAAAAGAGGAAAGCAGTATGTTTTTTTCACCTGTTTAACAACTAAGAAAAGTTTAAAGCGAGTTTTTTAAAAGATGGTTTCAAATATGTATGACCAATTATTAGACAATGACAATATCTAATATTATATATATAATATTAGACAATTTAACAATTTTAACAATTTAAATTATTCTGATATGGACGATTGCTTGCTTTCAAGCATCTGGAAAATATTTTTACAATAAAACATGCCTTCAGTCTGATATAAATACATCACTCGTGGCTTGATACACTTTTTATTAGAAACATTAACATGACTGTTTCTTCTATAGTTCCTGACCAAGTGCCCATTCTGACTGCTTCAAATGCCCATAAAGATTCCATTTTGCTGGTCTGGGGGCCACCGCTGCAGGCAAACGGCATCCACAGTTGTTATCTCCTGCAGTACCACCTCAGTACGTACACACAATGGCCACTGACTAACATCTTATGTACTTGCACAGAAGGGACCTTTTTGCTCCATGGGACTGTCATTTCCTGAATTGTATTGTGAGACATTGTGGGCAAAGTGTAAGCAGCAGTGACTGTAAGGATAAATAGGCTAGTTCTCATTTGTATAATCTAAAATACATTCTTATATCCTCTCCTTTCTAAAGTTTTAAAACCAGACACTAGGTCGCACTGGTTAACACAGAACTCCCTACAATGCACTGCAAAAGCCCAATTGGGCAGGATACCTTGGATTGTTGTTTGACACTTTTGTTCCTCGTCATTGCTTATCTTTAACGCCCCTGTCCTGCAGGCTCTTTTACACAGTGGTGGTTAGGCCTCTTTTACAATTGTATTAGTATGTATCACTTATTACTTACAGTTATTTATTCTGGCAAAAAACACATTTATGTTTGGTGGTTAGGGCGAACGATTAAGTGAAGGCCTTTCATTATGCCTCATGTTTTCAAAGCCTACACTCTCACTGACTGACACTTTTGAAGTGTTCTGTGTAAAAGGTGAAGGACGAGACAGCCTCCTCCGTCAGCATACACACAGTCTGGCCAGCTCTTCAACACACTGCGTCCCTCTCTCCTTTCTGCTTGTTCCCCTATCAGATGTCATAAGTTGCACAGATATTCCAACGCAGTACAAACATTGGGTGTTGGATGACTTCGGCTCAACTGAACACTCATGTAACACAAAAGAAGTTTGAAATTCCATTTTCTGTTAATTAATTGAATGCATCATAATTCACATTTACTATGTTGACAGTCAGGAAACTTGATTGTAATTAATCTGATTTTCATAACTAGTTTTCAGGACTGCAATTTTTTTTTTTTTAACTAATGTTGTTTAACAGGCTTGGCACATATTTACTTCTTATCTATTTTCATTATTATGGTTTAGTAAAGATATCAGTATGGAAGGTTTTAGGAGAGTTTGCTTCTCTGATTTCTAGGTGCATATTGTGCTTCGATGTATAATGCAAGAATGGTGATGCATTATGGTGCTTGTCATTGCTGCTCCTCTGCTTCTAGATTTATTATTGTCTTTGGTATCTTTTTGTTCCTACTGTTTTTGTTCTGGGATTTTTTTCTTCCTTTGGCACAAGCTTTTCCATCATCTTATATACATTTCCTACCCCTGTTTTTCTTTTACCCGCTCAACCCATTTTCCGATTACACGATTAATCAAAAAGTCAAAATATGAATAACAGTGCATTATCAACTTGTTTTGAGTTTCTCACAAAATTTGAAGTCTGTGGTTTTGACTAAATAGTAGTAATTAATCAAAGTATGAAGTGTAACACTTCCCAATGCCAGTAGATGGCGCTATGAAAAAAGCCTCAGAGGAAAGACATTTATCCATTATGAGATGTTTGGTAGAGATTGGCCTACATACAGTGGAGAGTCATCAATATGCAGCACCAAGCCACACCCACACATTTATTGAAAACCCATATCCTTCACAACAATTGATCTACAACTTGGTGTGGCTCGCCTGATCATATTTGAACTGTTTGGGATTAATAGCCTTTGAGTAATGGGTGAAATAGTAAAACATGACATTTTATTGTTACCAATAGGTGGCGTTATTAAAAAGCAAAACATTTTTTTCTACTCTTCTCAAGGCAGGACTTTAATGCAACTGAAATTTCGGGCAGATGGGACACGTCACGGCAGTTTCCTTTTTTATGGCAAGGTCGTATTGAGCGTTGCCCTATCCTGTCCAGACCGTTGATAAAAAGCTCAAGCTTTTGAAAACTTTGAAGTCATCAATATGCAGCACCAACCCAAATTCACACGTTTATTCAAAAATGCATATCCTTCACAACAATGGATATCCGACATGTTGTGGCTCGCCTAGCCAAATTTGAGCTGTTTGGGATTGATAGCCTTGGAGTAATGGGTAAAATAGTAAAACTTGACATTTCTTGTTGCCACTGGTGGCGCTATGACAAAAGCAGATGTTTTTATCCTCTACGTATCTTAAGGGCGGGACTTTAATGCAACCTGTGAAATTTGGGGCAGTTACGGCAGTTTCTTTTTTTTCATGGCGAGGTCTGAATAAAGGCCGCCCCCTTCTGTCCAGACTGTTGAAGGAAAACTGTAGTCCTCATGACTTGTCAATAAACAATTTGAAGCTGATAGAGTGAAAACTCTAGGGCTAGTTCGATCAATGCAACACCTGGAAACGCCAAAAATAACCTTAAAATCGCCTATTAAAGTAGAAATGGCCGACTACCTCTTAGGTTGGCACCGTAATACTATATACTTTTTGGTAGATCCTGATATGATAAACATGTGTACCAAGCTTTGTGTTTCTAGGTGAAAGTAAGTCCAATGGGGAGGGTCTTTTGATAGTTTTTCTAGGGGGCGATTGGCAGCCATTTTGCCACGCCTGCTGCCCCTAAATACGAAAATTTGCCAGTCCGGATAAGTGTGCAAAGTTTCATGAGTTTTGGGGAATGGGAAAGCTACCAAACAGGCAATTGTTTCATCGGAAGAAAAAACGAGAGAAAAAAACTCCCACCACATATGGGAGGACTATGTTGTTCCACCTGTCCTTCCTAGGATAACCGCAAGTCCACAGAACTTTCTCAATCCATGAGCTTAAGCTACTAAAACTTTCTGGTAACGTATTCCTCCTCAGCTGCATGCATGAGCTAGTATGCTGCCTCTTCACTTCCTTCTCCTTCAGCCATTTCTGCCTCATTATAGCTTGACAACATTACAACATAAGCTAGAAGTGGTGATTTTTCTGTCCATCGTGGTCTTACTCATGCCTGCTGAACTGACCTGACATCTCTCTCCTTCCTCTATAGTTAATGAGACCACACTGGAGGTGGTTGATTCCCAGGAGATAAACATTACTGGAGCTGACACCACCCTGTGGCAGCTTCAGGGCTTAGAGGAAGACAGCCTCTACCGTTTCCACCTCAGTGCCTGCACTCAAGCAGGTTGTGGACCTGCGATGACCCAGGAGGGCAGAACCATCCGGCAACTACGTGAGTAAATTAATTCACTGAACTGGATGTGTTTTTGTTTGTGTAATAATAAGATATCTTGAAGGCCAAAAGGAGAGATTTCCATTAATCATTAATTTTATTTTAGTATAAAATATAAAGGTGGGGGTTAGCCACTGACGTCTGTCTGCAGGACAATTTGCCAAGTGTGAGAAAATTAAACCATGATTAATGTCTTCAGGGTTATTTGAACTTAAAAATTGATGAATTCACTTTGTAGTAACATTTTCACATGTCCTAAGACATGTGAAAATGTTTGCATACAACCTTAAGTTTATATGAACTTAAGGTAATGATTTGATGGGTTAAAAGGACGTTGTTCTGACCATTCTGCTGATGTGAATTTTCAAGTTTACTTTAACTTCAAAGACACTTGGCTTAAAACATTAGTTGATGGATAGAGTTTTTGTTTTTCGTCAGTTTTTTAAGAGATTCATCTAATTGTTTCGGTTCCTCAAAGGAAATATGCAGGTTAGCTCAACGAGTTTTGTATTCCTCTACCGAATTGTGTGCTTCTGCATAGATGTGAAAGTTGACAATAAAATTTAGAACGACATCCCCTGAAAGATATATCTGAAGGGGAATTTATAGCTCTGCTTTAATTTGTGTGACTAATTTTCAGAACTTCTTCTACAGTAAAAAAGAACAGTAAAATCTCATATATGTGTTCTAATTGGAGACATTTAATGACAATTGTAAAGCATTGACTGACGCAGGTATACAGAAGGTTTACTCTAAAATGTATGGAGTATTCAGGAAGAAAACAGGATTCATTAATCATTATGAATTCATTTCTGTTATTTAAAATTGAATTATTTTGCTTTTATCGATTTGAAATGGTGTCTGGAATGTGAAATACAGTGGTGGAAGCAGGTTATAACTACTGATCCATTATAGCTGGTTGAATACATAACACTATGAATATTCCACTATAGAAAGCTCTTCTTTCATGCATTTTAGAATACCATAAGTAATCATGGGCTCCTTAGAAATTAAAGATGGAACTCCACTTCAGCTTTTCTTCATTTCCCTATAGGGTTGCTACAATATCTCTTCAATGTTCAATTGGGGTTGATACATCATGATGCTGTTCATGATGCTGTTCGAGGGTTTAATGACCCTCATTGGACATCAGGTTTTTTGCTCAGCGAAATCAATTCATAATTGGTCTCACTGAGTGAATTAATGAGCTGATCAGTTAAAGGAATAACAACTCTGATGTGGTATTTTTGACACGAGTTTTAGCTGTGATTTTTATGGAATTAGTTGAAATCAGTTAACACAATTCACAACCTAAACATTCCTTTGAAATGACCCTATCCAGTTAATTCAAACAGGTTCATTAATTAAGTATACATGAGGTCAGTATAACAGCAATGTTGAACTGTTTTTGCAGGCCCCCATTTGAAATGATTATATCAAAACAGGTGAGACAGGATCAGAGATTTCAGGAATGAATTATGATAACTGCCTTGTTGAGATGTTGCTGCGTTTTTGAGATCTACAGGTCCGTATTTTAGTAAGGCATTCAAAACATGAACATACAGCCTCTGGTGATCCGGGGGCACAAATATGTTTATAGTATATAGAGGACAGAAACCAAAACAATGGGGGGCAGTAGGCAAAAAGCAAACACCTAACATGTTGTACATTATGTCTTTAATTTGCATCTTACATAAAGTATACTTCAACACGCAACACCTTTCTTTTGTTGAACCATATCATTTAATACAGTCAGTATATGCTGTATGGATAACCTGCCACAATAAACAGTTAGTTGCATTTCATAGGTGTTCATGCCGAGAAGAATTTCCAGTGCGGTATGTTTTGTAACAGATAAATGTTCCTGGAAAAACCTTCTTTGTTAGTTGGGAAGACATGAGCAAATGTGGGATAAGGCTTATTCATTCCTCTCTAAGTTTTATATCTCCTTTGAGAAGTCCTGCGTCAAGAAGGTGGATTTCTAGCCTGAGAGCCATTAGATGCATTGTTTGTAGAGATGGTTGAGTGGACACTCGAAGGGTAGATAAAAGATTCTGTTTTGGAGCACAATCCTTAGGGTATTGGTAGTCACAATCGCGCTGAGTAAATTTATGGATGCCGGTAGCAGAAATCATGAGAAACATTGAAGGATTTTTGAAGCATTGATGGGGCGTGATGGAGGGAATAAGAAAAATATGAATGATTGTAAATTGACAAGCCCACACTAGGCCATACTCTTATCAAAGTCACTTTTTTAGGCGTGTGTGTGTGTGTGTGTGTGTGTGTGTGTGTGTGTGTGTGTGTGTGTGTGTGTGTGTGTGTGTGTGTGTGTGTGTGTGTGTGTTTGTGTGTGTGTCTTTGTTTGAAAGGCTGGTGATGCAAAGTGGTCTAGTGAAAGAAACAAATAACAAAATCATTTGTGTGAAAAAGAGAGAGACACACACTGAAAAGTGTGGCCGAAAGAATAAACAAGATTTAGTTGTTTTTTGTCAGGTCTCATGAGATGACAAAGAAGCACAGGAAAAAGCAGTCTGTAAATATGACAAAAAGCAAAGTCACACAAAAATAACCGGTTCCTCCATGCAATAATTTATTTTCTCCCTGGAATAGGATTAAGACTCAGGTTATTTTAGCCAAAAGGTTTGGTTATGACCCAGAAAACATGGTTTCAAAAGTTTTAGTTAAAAATGATGAGTTCAAGCAAATAACACTTAAAAATAGCACAAAAAGAGCTACATACAGCAAAACCTAAATGTAACTTACTGCAGTGTTTGGCCAATAGTATGCATGTGATGTGGCTTTAATTAATATTCAGATAATTACAGTGCATGAAGTGATGACGCAGAGCACACAGAGAATTATTGCCTGAATCCTCTCAGCTTCATAATACTTTATAGCGAGTTTCAGCTCATTGGTCAGATGTCTGGCCATGGTTTAGTTTCAGTTCCTTGTCGCTGCTCTGATAGAGTCATTTATGAACCGGGCAGGCAGCTATTCTCAGTGAACGAGCGTTAAAGGTCCACTTTACTGTACCTGTGCAACACCGAACCTCAAAAACACGCAGTATGCTACTAGTTGATGTACATAGTCCAGCAAATAGCAGCGGTAGAGCCCTCAAATGTTTGAATTGAATGTGTGAATTGTATTCATCAAACAGCCATAAAAAATACTAAATAGATGAGGATCTTTTGTAACCACTTTGTGTTAAATAAGAACTTGTTTTCTAACAATTTGTTATGATAGGTTGCTGGAATAATAAAGCAATTCTTCAGTAGCCTATCCGTTCATTATACACTTTATTACAAAAACAAAAGACAGAATAAGTATAATGACATCTGTTGAGTTCGATGTATTTGCTAATGAATGTATAATCACACTACAGACAGATGTGCTGGAGGTACTTTGTGAGGATTTGTGTGTGCGTTTGTAAGCTTGCATGTGTGTGACTGGTGTGTAAATCTTACTGCTGCTTTCCTTCATATCTGTAATCTTCTGCTGTTTTTAAAATTGTTTTTATCCCTCCGAAGATTTGTCCCCGACTCCAGCTGAGGCCCCTGCTCAGAGCAGTATGTATCAATGCCTCTAGCTTCTTCTCCCTAACATTTGGATAGTGGTAGAAATATTAGAGACTGTTGTCATAGTGTTGATCTAGGAAGTAGCTGCTATTATGGTTGTGAAAAGTTCTCCTATAGCTGAATATGTTGAATATAATGTGGGCTCCCCTGAACCCCAGAACATTTCGTCATGAAAGCATGTTGTCATCAAGTTTTTTCATTTTGTCCCAACCAGCCATAGTAATGGTCTCTTACACATTTAGTACCATCAGTCCAGCTTTCTCAACTGCTCTAGAATCCTATAAAGCTCTCTTGTGTAATCCAGAGTACTATTATATAGGATATTAGGGCTGGAAGGAATCTAACACCTGAGACTTTCTCTTTCAACAACTGCTCTCTCTCCTTTCCCACCTCTATCCCTGGCAATTCCACTCATCCTCCTTTAGGTATAAAGTTCTCTCTCTCACACACGCACCACAGCCAATGATATCTCTGTGATTTCATCTTGATCTACCTCAGCTTTCAGCTCTGTATCCTGATATTCACTCATGGTGACGGGTGGGGGATTCAAGCTTTTGCTTAAGAGAAAGTGAAGCCTAGATGTCACTCATGCCCACGATCTCTGCATCTACCCTTTATGAGCCAAAATCCAGCTCCAATCAATTATGTCTGGGGCCCAGTGTTGTTTTTTGAAAAGACGTCTTCAAGGGTTTCTGCAAGCTGCACAGTTCCCAAGCTGCCGAAGGAACCTATTTGCTTCTGCTAATCCTCTTTTCCTGCCTTCTATCTCCTTTTCTCTGTTCCTATCTGTGTTTTTCCTTCCCTCTTTCCTTTCCTTTTCTTTCCTATTTATTCTCTCTTTATCAGTTCCAGCCCTGTTGAACATAAGCTCTTATGTGAGTGACACCTTTGCCCAAATCAGCTGGAGTGCCAGGGAGGAGCAGCAGGACTCACAGCTTTATGTTGCTTATATGAATAATCGTAAGCCACACTTTCATAACGTATTTCCTGTGTTTTAGATGTCATCATTTTTAGATGTAATTTATTTGAAAATCTAAAAATATATTCTGAGCCTAATGACTGCATGGCATATTATTTCTGTTTCCCACCACATACATAGATGATTTTTTAAAGATATATATAAACATATTGAACTATTTATTGCTTGATATCAGCTCACCCTATCTTTTTTTTGATAGCATGAATGCTAATCCATACTTGCTGCTTGTGCACTCATTGTGCTTGGCTGTGTAGGTGATGGTAACTGGAGGATTGCAGAGGCTGTAAACGCTTCTCAAAGTTTTCACATAATTGATGGGCTTAAACCCGGGGCCGTGTACACCGTACGCCTCATGGCCAAGAGGCTCTTTGATAATGCTAGCATTTTCGAGGACGTTATCCAGACTCGGATCAAAGGTGAGAGGAAAGAAAGGTGTTACAGTCAATAGTTTAGTGATTAGACTTCTAACCTTCCATAACAAAAAAGTATACAATTGACAGATTGTTATTGACTGTGGAGAATGTGCGAGTTTGTTTTGTCTGGCTTCGCTGTGTTGTGTTTCTTCCCCTATCTAATATTCTTTCAGAAAAGACGGAGTGTTATAGCTGAAGGGATTGTGAGTCAAATAGGACGTGAGAACATCGTCTCAAACTAGAACCCATCACGACTCTCTGTTTTCAGTCAAATAAAAAGTTTTATGGAGATTGCTTGAGGGGCCTGTCATATTCAAATACATGGATGTGTAAAGGCAATTTTCAGCTCTGTGTCTGTGTCTTTTTGTTTTCAGGCGTGGAAAGTCAGCAGAGCGGCTTTTCAACAGAGGGCTGGTTCATAGGGACAATGTGTGCTGTGGCGGTCCTCACACTCATTGCACTCATGGCTTGCTTCGTACGCAGAAACATAGGTGGCAAGTATGCAGGTACGCCGCTGCCCCAACGACAAGACATGTTCTCCTTGGAAAAAGGTCAGTTCATCTTTGACCAGGCTTGGGTCTCCTTTCCCTCAGGAAGTCAAGCAAAATTCAACTCATTTTTGAGTTTTGAGTTTTGATGATTTTGGTTGACCTCCTGAAATAATGCAAACAAAGCCCCAATTGTGAATCCCCACCTTATTGGGAAATGTGTGACACCTGTGCAAGCTAACCTAGCCAGCCCAGTATGATTAACTAATGAACTGATGATGAGATTCACAGCATGTGACATCATTTGTTTGGCCTCGATGTCAAGCCATCATCGTCCACACGCCTCATCTGTGTAGATCTTTCTGGACTTTCCCCTACAGCCTGAGTGGATAGTAGCAGAAACATAAACAGTGTCACAAATATCCCTTAAGTGTGCTTCATACCTCTCAACCTGCTTTCCCATTGTCTCTGCTCCTTTTTGCCTGCTCTAACTTCGAGTATTGCATATTTCATCAGCTCTGTTGGATTCTCCCTTGGCTCATCCACCTCTTTTCATTAATCCCTTTTTTGCCTCCCTTGAAAGTAACTGGTATTTTAAGAGAAGATATATAAAGAACTGATGGGTAGCCCTTTGTGCAGTTTTTCCGAGAACATGCTTAAAGTAATGTTTACACATTTTCAGGTTGTCCTCAAAAGTTTTTAGTTATGTTATACTTTTTTATACAACTTTTATGTATTTTACATGCCAGTGGTGCATATGGTATGCTGTAGCATGTATGGAAGAGAGCACTTCATTTTAACAGTAGCACCTTTCCTGCCCCCCTCTGCAGTGAAAGAGAAAGAAGACCCCGACGTCGACACACAAGATCTCAACGATGACACCTTTTGTGAATACAGGTGAGTTCTTGTGCCAAAGTTTGGTGTGGAAATTAAACGGCTTCATATGCCTGAAATGCATTCAGTTTTGGCAACATTAATCTAACAGCCATATGTAAATATTTTCTGCCTGAGAAACTCATTTTTCATGTGTCACAGTAATGCTTTTCTCTTCCATCCCAAAAGCAATCCTCGCATTCACGAGCTTTACCGGGATCGGCCTAAAAGCCACTGTTCCCATCATTTAATGGGCTAGGTAATCAAACTGTGTCAAGTCCTGGTAGAAAAAGAGTAGTTTGAAATTTCTGCTCCCTGTTAGTTGGAATTATGTGCTTTTTATTTTATGTAAATCCACTTGTCATACACCGAAACCACATGAGCTACTTACTTTACGCGTAGAAGCAAAAGACAAGACAAAGAGAACAATCAATCAATAAATTGTGCTGTTTAACTTTGCCAAATCTATTATGTAACACTTAGCTGTCAAATGTACTGAGATGTAATATGTTCAATTTAGAAAAATAATTCCTCTTTTTCCATTTAGATGATAAATCTCTCATGCATTCTGAGATAAATTCTCCTACAAAAAATGGAAAAAGCATTGCAGTTGTTCAGACCTGCTGGACATTCCAGTATCTTACTGATATGGCATTCTTCACGGATATGAACTGATGCATTGTTTGGGTTACCTATGTGTTGACTAAAATGGTGGTCCGTCAATTGATGACAGTGTACTTTCAATAATTATATTTTGTTCATTCAGAAAAACAAAGCACTGTTTCCCTTAACTAACATGATAAATTATATATATATTTATGTATATATATTTACACACTAATTGATATGTACGTAAGTATGTTTATACAGTATGTATATATATTTGTGTATATATAAAGGTGTGCACATATATATGTATGTATACATATATATATATATGTATGTGTATATGTATATCCTCATCACACAGGAGAATCTTGTGTCCTTCAGGACTGAACTACTCCATGACACTGTAAATGTATTATTATTATTATTATTACACTTGGCTTTTCTCTGTAACATGAATTAAGCCAAAAAGACAACAATACAAACGGACCTGGACCCAATATTCACTGTGAATTTCAATATCCAAACTGAATCAGATGATCGTCCCTTATTGGACAGTCAGCGGTTGGATCCCACAGCCCATTTTAAGCATCCTTGGGCAAGATATTAAACCCCAAATAACTCCCCGTGCTGTTTCATTGATGTTTGACTGGTTATTGCTCCTAATGAAAGGATGGCGTCTTGCATCATAGCCTCTGCCACCAAGGGTATGAATGGGTGAGGAGTGGCTCGTGTTATAAATCGGTTTGTGAGGTCTCTCAGACTACCACAAAACAGTAACAGGTAAACAGCAGCTAATGGAAAATGTAGCAGGAGACATCTATCAGGTCTTTGCACTACAAAAAGATGAGATGAAATGAGATGAGAATCCATAAAAACGGACACCAGAACAGAAAAATTAATCACTTTGAAAGGTAGGATGGAAGATAAATATTAATGGGAGACTGACCCTACTCTGCAACCACAAACTTCTTAGACAACATACACAACAGTATTAGTTATTTAAGCTCTTGGATCAACAACCTTTTGAACCTATTAGTATTATGTGTTAGCCACCTGTGATCTGATGATAAGTATTTGAGGAGATGTTAGGGAAACATGCGTAGTTACGGCTTTGTTTGAATCTGGGCTGACATAGTCTGACTTAGATTTATCTTTAAACCCTCACATAATGCAAACATTATTAGTACTGTGTGAATATCCTAAGCACTTGCAATATTTTAGTTACAACAGCGGACACAGAAAAATTCCGGATGTTCAGTAATTTGCGAGCTTAAATATATTTGACTCAATAGAAAAGGCATAAAACAAGGCATAGAAAATGGATAAAAGCCCTTTAAGCCCAAAACAGAAAGCTGTTTTCTTTTATTATAGCAGCTGAATTCCCATTCTTTGCATTGTTTAGTTGCTACAGTGAAAGTTTACAGAGACTGCCCGAATCTTATTTTTCTTGACGGCACTAAAAGAAGGGCATGACAATGCTACATTTACGGTTGAGCACACGCAACAGACATGTCCAGAAATAGCTTCCTCCGGCTGCTTTGATTCTATTCATCAACATATTATTCAGAACATGTATACTTTAAATGTATGAGTGCTGAAAAATGTATTCCCATGTCGTTTGCGTCGATTAAAATTCTGTCAAACAGGAAAGACATTATTATCAACACTCTGGTTAAAGAATACAAAGCATGAGTGAGATTTTACTGAGCCACATCTGCAGAGGACTATATATTTACCAGATGCGTCAACAGTTGCTGGGGCAGCTTTAAAAAAAATACCTTACGTTTTTTTTACTTGCAGGCTTAACTTTACTGCATTTAGTGCTGAGTGATGTTACCAGTATATGTTATTTGAATTTCCATGATGCCTCCGTTCTCAGAAAACCTTAATATTGTGGTATTACTTTGGGTTAAAAGTAAACTTTGGAGCTCAATGAGGCAAGAGCAGCTATGATAATATGAGTAGGTGCAGATGTGACTACCTGTTATGCATTCCTCTCATGGATAGTCCCATGATGTTGTTATGACCACTGTACCCCAGAGTTCCCTTAGCCTTACTATGACCTTGTTTTCCTGGCTTTAGAGCGGAATTTAGGGCTCTATTGCTCCCTTTGAATCTCGGAAGGCAATAGACCACCCGCTGCTATGCCACGAGTCTGGAGAGTTGACAAGTGGTAATTACACTTGAGACAGTTTCTCTTAGGAGACAGCTTTTTGCTGCCTTTCCTCTCCGTCCACTGCAGGAACAGCAGGTGTCATAGCTGGAGTTGGGTTGTTAGCCAGCACCATAATGCAAGTTTCCTCAACTAGTATATATCTTTAAATCTGTTTGGGTTTTTCTTTTACTCCCACTCTTTTACTGCTTTACTTCCCTCAGGTTCTCATATTCTTGCCGGTTGGGGGATGTTAGCAAATGTGGTGAAGTTTCTGCATCTGGACAGCTGGAAACAAAATTCAATACAACATCAGGTGTAAAAGAGGGTTGTTTGGGTTGTCTTCATTCCACCAGTGCTCCCCCTAAAGCATGTCAGCATGGCTCGATGGCAAGACATATTCAATTGTCTTCTTCAGGGTGATGTGCCTCTGTCAGTCACTTCATGAGGCTTAAGGAAATCCTTTTCATGGCCACAGCTGAGACCGAGTTGGATCCCAACCGAGGTGAATAGGAACTGTGGCCCAAAAGCACTTAGCCCCATTTTATCATTGTATTCAAAGTCACGGTGGGCAGGCTGCAGTGGCTAGGGCATTTACTGCTCTTAGATAACAGGGACTTATCTTTGGTGCTCTGGAGCAGTCTGGAAAAAGGGTTTGATAAGAGCTGAAATGTGGACCTTATGTGGATTACATGTTAAATGGGCTCGTGGAGTAGGATAGATAATACTGGTTATTGAAAATCCCCGTTAAGGTGACACAATTTGTAAGCTTAGCTTCAACTGTTTTTCCACACCAAAATGCTGCTCCAAAGGTTGTATTTGACACAGGTCTCATGTACATCATGAGACCTACTACTCGAGCATCGTCTATGAATGCAGACGGTCTGTTATGAGCTCTAAATCAAAAGGAAGGGTTTCCAAACGTGGATGGTTTAGGGAATTAGAAAAGAGGAGAGGAAGTAAAATATTGTTGGTGCTTTGAGGTGACCTCTCGTCTTCTACTGTGACACCTGCAAACTGGCCAGTTGCCAAGCCTTAAATTGGCATCTAATCACCTCAGCCAGTGTGTGCACCCCCCAGGAATACATGGAATGACAGGCTGTTTGTCTGGGATTACATATGCCCCACCCTCTCTCTCCCCCTCTTTCTTCTCCCTTTCTCAATCTCAGCACTCCCCTCTTCCATCGTCTTCTCTCTCACACACACACACACACACGGAAACACCTCCCACTCGTCCTGTTTCTCACTGCACTCTGGCAATTTCCATTGCTGGGTCTAAAGAGATTTGAAATTGCATTTTGTCCTGAAGCCTTGGCAATTAGCAATTAGGGAAGTGATTGTAGCAAGTCCTCCCCGCCTCCCTTGTGCTGCCCTCCCTGCTGTGTTCACCCCTGCCTGCTGTGTTCACCCCTGCCTGCTGCTTAAAGTGATGTATTGGAACCCTAAGAACCTTGTGTATGTGTGTGGGTGTTTGTGTCTGAGCAATCACATATGATAATAAATAAACTATGGACTGTGCAGACTCTATAGACTGGGGTTTGTGTGTGCACTGGTTTTGTGTGATATGTGTGTCCTTGTTTGTCAAAGGTGGCTTCATTGAGCCATGTGTGTTGCTCCTGAACATCTGCCTGATGTGCTATACAATGTGTTTGTTTATGCGCTACGTCACTGACCCCATCAATCCGTCTCTGTTGTTGTTGATGACAGTGACAGCGAGGAGAATGCACTGAAGGGCAGTAGCTTGTGCTCCCTGAATGGCGATGACACCGTGGGGGACAGCGTCAGCAGAGACAGCCTGGTCGACTACGCCGAGGGTGGAAGAGAATTCAATGAGGACGGTTCATTTATTGGAGAATATTCTGTACACACGCACATAGGTTCTCTTAGCGGGCCCAATGGACCCGACGCAATCACTGCATAAAGCCAGGCTTTGGCTGAACTGGTTTCCTTCAAATCCTTTCAAATTCAGCTTCTCTGACATTAAAGGTAGTCTGATCAGCCAAATACATGAGAATAAAAACAGCTCTTATGTGCTGAAGTTTTTTACAGCGAGTTAAAGTTCTAGCGAGGGATCTGAAAGGAGAACATTTTCCCACCATACACATGAGTGTGAAAACCGTGTGAGTCTTTTTACATACTGTAAGAGAAGGACCTGTATCTTTTCAGTGTTTCATGATTTCATTAATGATTATAAAATGTTTTTGTATCTATCAATCAGTGCAAAGTGTTTTTGTTGGTCAAGTTCATTATTGTCTCACACATTGTGTAATAACAAACAAATATCTGCATCTTAAAAATGTGGTCTCATTTATCATGAAGAGCATGATGTCCTGTTTGCTGAATGTATTTAATAGAACTGGTATGTGGTCATAAATGCTTAATTGGACATTACTATTTATTTTGTGTACATTTTGAAAATAATATGAAAATGTTTGAATGGCGATCAATGGTATAAACAATTGATCGACATTCAAACATTTTCATATTATTTTCAAAATGTATACATCACAAGAGCAAGTGATACCCTATATCTTTAACTTTATCATTTATTATTTATTATCAGAGACAACTTAAAATATCAAGAAATCATAAATGTGTTGAAGACAAGAAGTAGCTTTTTAGTCAGATAATATATACTTTATTGTCCTCGAATGGAAATTTGTTTCGGTTCAAAGCTCAAAGGCAGAAGAAAAAGCACATCAGGTGATAAGTTAAATATCGCACAGTTAGTAATGTATTGAACTGGTAGTATGATATTGCACAGATAGACATATTTCACATCTAATCTGACTAGGAGATGCTGTTAGGGAGCCTGATGGATCTGGACTAGAATTATGTTTATGGCGGACCAGTACGTGGGGACCCTGACATTTCCTGCTGGATGTTAAGAGCTAGAGCTCTTCAGCCCACTAGAACAGCAATAGGACCTCCTGCTAGACTCCGTAGACTTTGAGAGTCTTCATAAAAAGTGCATACGCTGTTGGAGAATGGAGCAGAGAGTTCCAAAATACACCTTCCAGCTGAGGGTGTTGTTAATGTGGACCCCAAGGTATTTATAGGTACAGACCTGAGTGAAGAGGACATTATCAATGACCAAAGGCCTGGGGTCCCCCACTCTCTGGTCAAACACCATTTCCTCAGTCTTCTGCCACATTCAACACCACAGGGTCGTTGTTACACCACTGCACGAAGTCCTCTATTTCGCAGTGATAGGCCAAAGGGCTGCTATCACGGTGTAATAGGCCTAGAATGGCTGTATCATCAGGGAATTTAATGAGATAGGTTCCATTGTGGGTCTATGTACAGTCATTGGTGTACAATGTGAAGAGGATTGGGAAACCGACACCGCCCTGGGGTTGCGCCAGTGCAGATGGTACGTGGTTCTGAGAGGACACCTTTTACACTAATCTGCTGGGTGCGGTAAGTCAGGAAGTACCATCCCAAAATCATGTTTCTTCATGGATAACTACACCTCGGACATATTTCGCAAATTGTGTATGGTTTCTCCATTTTTTTCGCATTGATTGCAAAGATTCATCCGTTTCTGTTTGCCTATACTTTTGTACAATTTTGAAAGCAGATTTCTTCCTTGGTCCTTAGCTTTTAACAACGTTTCATTGAATTCTACTCCCAAATTAGGCCGATGCTGTTGTCCCTGACAGCAAGGGTATATCCCCTGAAAAACCCTTTCAAAGAAACCCTAATGAGTGATATATGATTTATCAGAGTAATATTTTATACATAAAAGATATAATAGATAGATATCCTAGAGTCGATTCATATGCACCAAATTTGGACTAAATTAAATTTACTGTTGAGAGATTATGTCCCAAAAACTTTTAAAGACAAAAGTCTATCAAGTGGCAGAAATATGCAACTGACCTTTCCCAAAATCAATCCAGTTCCTCCTTACATTGTGATCCATGGGGTTACGAAAGGATCCATGAAACAGTTTTTGAGTTATGACATTAACATAAAGTTTCTGCTGTGGTTGCTGCGGCAGCAATAATGATTCCTTGATATCTCAGACTTTTCAGGAATGTAATTAAGCACAAGGTGATAATGGAATGTCCCAAACATTAAAGATATGCAGGCAGTGAGAGCATATATATAGTTGACATTTGGGATTTGTTATGTTACACAGATCTATAACAACAATACCAGCATTGTTGCTAGCTTTTGTCGGGGCAGTATGGATTTTTTTCACAGTGCTGCGTCATGGAAACTTATCACCATGGCATTGCAGTAAACTGCAACCTCAAATGGCAGCAACACGCAAACAGTAGCGAGCTGTTACCGAAGTTGGAGGACAAAAACATATTTTAAAATCAGGCAAGCTTAAAAATGTTTAAATACTACAGGGAAGAAGATCATTTCAGAAATATCACCACAGGAGAAATCTGCTTCTCATCCAGGACATGTCATTTAAAATGCAGCTTCACAGTCGACATCCTGGCATTTAAAACAACAGGTAAACTTTGTTAAAACAGAGTCAAGGGATTTGTAGAAGATTAAATAAACTACACACACCTCAAATGAAAAATCGGTCATACAATCTAGTAAAACAAGATGGCAGAAAATGCTCGGTAGAAGATCGACATTGCTTTAGGTAAAGAACATTGCAGTTTTAATCTATTGAGAATAGTCCATGAGTGTCTACGCCATACCTCCTTCATGGTTGCAGAATCAAAATCTCCAGATGTGTGGCGCATTCCTTATAGGAACATGGCTAGACACAAACCGAATCAGGTCTGAACCTTTCAGGAAAAAACTGGCAGGGATGTACATTTAATACATCATAGGCACTCCTGTAGCATTAATCTGATAAATGGAAACAAAAAATTATTATGGTAATGGTATTGAGCTCAACTCCAGGGTAAATGTCACATGACTGGGCTAATTCAGTCCTACTATAGTGGTGCTATATGTTTCTCATGTTTATTATTTCTTTCATGCTCATTTCAGGCTCAACTCAGTAACTATTATCTTGGTATCTGACTGCACAATAAGGACTTGTAAGTTTATATAAATCTAAGCCTATGTCTATGGAGAAGCCACTTTGTGTGTCTATATAAATCTAAGCATAATTATAGTTATAATAAGGACACACTAGGATATAAAAAAAAAACCCAGTAGGTGCGGTGCAAATATTTTATGTATGGGAAAAAGTATGATATACTCTTGGAAAATGCAAATAATCACAGCAGAGGTGCAAAGACTGTGTGGTGAGTTAATGTAACACATGGAAACATCCTAAGGCACTGAGTTGAGTGTGTTAATTTGTAAAGAAAGGCGTTTTTTTTCTTCAACACAAATGGCAAAAGTACTTTTGTGGTAGATAGTAACTATGAAATATTGTCGACATTTAGTTGTTTATATTTTCCATGAGTTGGTTGATATAATTGAAGCCAGGTCAGGCCAGCCTCAGCTTCAAGCCCAATTATCTGAACAAAGGCAGAGCCTACTCTCCTCTTTAAGTTCTGAGGGGAAAGCGTAGCTCATTTGATAATGCAGACCTCCCAACTAGTTAAGATGGCAGATGATGGATGCATCCGTCTTTTGCCTCTAAAAAGCTAAAAGCTAAAAATAGCCCTGCTGCCCCTCTGATTAATTCCAATTTTTTTTTTTTCTCAATTAAAAAAGATGACATACCCAGAAGTACATTTATATTTGTTTGTCTGGAAAAAAGCCATAAATTGAACTGTGACCAAAGGTGAAATTTTACATTTTATGTTACATTGTAAAACAGAAAAATGCAATAAGTCGGTCTTAAGTCAATGTCACAGATTTTACTAAGCCTTTTCAAAGCGCTCTTAGATCGAAGCCTTCCCTTCTTCAAATTCTCCCATTTTTGTTCTGCATATCTGTAAAACAGACCCAAGTGTCCCATTTTGTATTCATGATATCCTTGGATAGTCAATCTTAAGCCTTGTGATTAATAATAAGTATTGTAGCCATAATACAAATCTGCTTTAGGATAGTGGAGTTGAAAAGCGCTCCATGCTTTATGGGAAGTTAAAGGTCATTTAAAGAGATAATCCCTGTATTGTCAGGGATTACGCCCTCATCCGTTTTAGAATTGCTTTCTCCATGGAACGTTTAAACCTCTAAATAACAACAAAAGATTATTCTAGCCAAAGCCTCTCCCCTGAGTGTCACACAAACCCCTTTTTTTGTTACACTAAATTTATTTGGAGGACACGTAGGTGACCCTTTCAAAAGTCTTAAAAGCCTTATTTTTGGAATGAGCAAAAAAATTTGGATGTAAACATAACCTGAGTCCAGGTTACATCCTTTTTTTTTTTTTGCATGACGTTTTGCAAATTTTGTCACTGACAGATTATGCAAACTCACACAAATTCAGAGATCTGAGCTCAAACGGAACACTTCCTTTCAGTCGATCAGATCGGTGCTGTTATTTAGGCTAAGTGCCCTGGACATTGTCCTGGACATTGTCCTGGACATTGTCCTGGACATTGTCCTGTGGGAGGAAATTGATTACACAGTCACACATGCGTTGAGTTTAGCCCAGTTACCACACACTGTAACCACTCAGTTTTGCATCAACTGTAAACCAGCAGAAGATGATGCAAAGACAAGACACTGTAAAAACTGAAGATGTGGGGAATATTTATTTATTTATTAACTAAATTTCCTCTTCTGGAGATAAATAAAGTTTTTCTATTGTATTGTATTGTATTGTATTGTATTGTATTGTATTGTATTTGGCGTTTTCTCAAGGTACCAGATATTGAGTGTCCACTATAAGAAGGAGGTGGCATAAGGGCCATGAAGATCCAATCTATAATGGACACCCCTGGGTTCACAGAGAGTTGAACTGTGACAGGTATTTTTGGCAATGCTCTGATCGAAGAATTTCTTCTTGTTGGCAGGTTTTTAGCAGTGGCTGAAGCATTTGCAGGGAAATCTTTATCAGGAGAAAAACCAATGTCACGGCTCCTGCTTTTTTTTAGAGGGACAAACATTGAGTAGGGCCTATCGGGAGCAAAACATAAACATATCCCTCAAGCACAAGCTTTGAGCACTTTACCAGAGAAAGGGGTTAAGGGTGGTGGAGCAAAGGGGTTGGACTATTGTTGGTTGTTAAAATACCCACTTTAGATTCAGCGACGCTGCAGATGAAGAAAAGGAGCTCAAAACGCTGGCTTATGACCTTGACACACGGAATGATAGTTTTATCTCCCATGTTCTTCCAATGGCCTTGACCCTTGTTTACTTTTTTTGCAATGGAAAGTTCAATATAGGAATCCAGAGCAGAAGAAATAGAAATAAAGACAAACCAGGCCGGCTGTCAACATCTAGATGTGCATTTTAGGAGACAGGGAACAGAAGCATCTGAAATGTGTTAATCTATAGCTTCTACTGATTACAGTTTTAAAATACATTCATATCACAAATGAAAGTTTCCCCTGTCACAATAACAGCACCAAAACCCTCAAATTTCCGACTCAGATGTCCTCCTCACTTCTCTGCTCATTCTTCTGTCATCCAAACATGGTGCTATACTCACCGTCTGTGAAAAATTGAAATCGTCTCACTAGAATGCAAATGCGATGAGATGACTGTGCATACAGAGAATCCTTTTAGAGGGCTATTATTTCCCCAGTAAACTGCTTTAGATGCAAGCCCAGACACACTCAAATGCCAGCCAGCAATTGAGTCAATGCTGGTGCATGTTTGTATGTGTGTTGATGTGTGCGTGTGTGTTTGTGTGTGTTTGTGTGCGTTGTGTGTGTGTGTATGAGAGAGAGACAAGGGTAGGAGCCGAGCAGGAGGAAGCAGAGACACTCGGCAAAATCTAATGAGACATGCATTGGTAATAGGGTTACGAAGTCAGCCTGGCTATGTCAGAGACATCTGCACAGGAAAAGGTGGACACCTGGATGTTCAGGTGTACTGTGTCTGCATTACATTACTGGAACTGAAAGTGAGAGGGAAGTCAGTGCAGGTGATAAAATGTATCTTTATAAATGGTCATTTTAAACAACCCAGGCGTGAGTATGATTCATGTCCATTTGGGTCAACAGGTCCCAAACGGACATGTTATTCAAGGATTCCATCTCGGCTGTTGCCGGACGATTCAATAAGAGAATTGTAAGGGATGTAAGTAGGTGGTGAATAATTCTCAGCTTTCTTTCCTAGCCTGGGGGTGACAAAGCAACAATTTAGAATTAAAACAAAGACAAAACAGAAAATGTTAGACGTGAAAAATAGGATCCTTAGTTCAGAAGAAGTGGAAGAATAATACAAAAATTACATCCTTATTTTTTTGTTTTCAAACATTCCCACTGATCTCCCACACGGATATTTTAGAAGTTATTTTTAGTGCATCTAAATTAGATTTTATGAACAAACCAACTGCTCTATTTTAATACACAAAGTGCAGCAGAGTTCTCTTCTGTTTTCCTTTTCTTTTTGCACAATAATCAGAAACACACAGGTAATTTACAAACAAAAAAGACAATTGGAATTACCTTGATATCCACCTTCAATCTTGTTAAACGATGAAAGGTTAGTGGCTAGAAGCAATCTGAGTGGACACAGTAAGTGTATTATATCATCTAATTAAATAGGTTATTTCAAGTCGCACTGGAGATACTTCGCTAACAGTTTTTAGTTTTTTTAAAGCAGTTCCTTTTTCTTTGCTTTTCTATGCTTGGATTTTTGCCAAGCATAATGGGAAATGTGAAAAAAAAAGGAAATGGAATTTGATAATAAAACCTTTTGGCTTAAAGTTTGAAATATAAAATGAAGATTAACAGAGTACTTAGTGGGTCAGTTGGGAGCCTCTTTGGTGCAATCTCACAAGAGGTAAATAAAGTATGATAGTAGCAATAATAAAGTTGCAACTCTTGAAGAAATGTTGAATCTGCAGCATTATCTTGTAATAATTATTAGGATCGAGGCAATGAGACTTGTTTGTCAAATGTTGTTTTATAGAAGGATCTAAATTGATGATCCATTTTTATTCCCGTTTCAAATTTTTTCCAGATCTCACATAGATTTAAGCTGAGACAGATTCATCTGCACATTCATCACATTTGAAACATTTTCCTACATGTTTCTTCTTCCCAGTGCAGAGGTTGTTTAATTAACTTGTTTCGGGGGGATCTCCCCAAATCAAAATCTGCAGCTCTGTGCAGGTTGTGTTTATATAAAGAATCAGAGAATACAGAGAATGAAGAAAAGATGAATGATTTATGACAGCAGATTACGTGATAATTAGTCTATTAGAATGTCTTTGGCGCTCTTTGGGGAGATTGTGATCAAAGGCTCGAATATACGTTCTTTGGAGTCTGTATAGTGGTGGTGGGGGCAGATGATTCTGCAAAGACTGATGGATGATGAGGCTGATGGATGTATGAGGAGTATGCGTGGATGGGAAGGTGTACGGGACGGAAATATGACCGATATTTCCTTAAACCAATGGAATGTTGTTCTAATGTGTCTCTCCCAAGTCTGGGTGATGGACTACTGTTGTTATTATGAGGAATTGTAAAGTTCAACTGTAACTGTTAAAGGTGGGCCACATGTGAAGCCAAGTAAAACCAGCGCACAAGGTTCCTTACCAATTGCTCTTGTTTCATGTTGCATTTTTCATGTTTGTTCCAAAATTATAATAATGAAATGTTATGTTAAGCATAATTTTCCCTGGGTTCCTTTCTGGTACTCTGCTTGTGTTAGTGTTGTGTGTCTATGTGTGTGTGTGTGTGTGTGTGTGTGTGTGTGTCTGTGTGTGTGTGTGTGTGTGTGTGTGTGTGTGTGTGTGTGTGTGTGTGTGTGTGTGTGTGTGTGTGTGTGTGTGTGTGTGTGTGTGTGTGTGTGTGTGTGTGTGTGTGTGTGTGTGTGTGTGTGTGTGTGTGCACCTTGAGCAGTGTTCGACAAGGAGAGACGCCAAAGACCTCTCAAAGCAAAAGCTAACTTCAGCTGACCGGCGCTCCCATCAGACTTAAAACTGACGTCCGCTCTCTGTACAACCAAGGGCACCATTTAAGACTCCAACTAGTCAACCAGTATGTACCTGGGATTGCTTTGTTCCTATTTCAGAATCAGAATCAGAATCAGAACCAGAATCAGAATCAGAATCAGCTTTATTGGCCATGTATATGCATACAAGGAATTTGACTCCGGTTAACTGAGCTCTCACAGTACGAACGTCATATTAATAATTTTAAATTAAATGGACAAGGCCATAAACAAATATAGCAGCTATAAACAAATGGAGATGATCTTGCGTACAGGCTATATACATTTAAATATATATGTATTAATATGTATATATAAATATATATGACAGTGCAAAGATGTCAGAGTAATGACGGTTGGAGGAAGTTATTGTATAATGGGGTGATTGTACAACACTGTTACTGGTTCGATTGTTGGTCAATCGTCGAACCAGTGAAGTAACTGGTTCCATAAAACCAATAAAACTTGTTCAGCTCTTCAGTCAGTTGAAAGCTCTCCACAGCAGGGGATGTCGGTTTCCTGTAGTTGGTGACCTCTCGCAGGCCTCTCCCTCTCCTCTGGGTCGTTGGCTGAAAACTTGTTTTTCAGCTTTTCAGAGTAGAGAGAGCACTTCTTTGCTGACCTCCCTGGTCAGTGTGTTTCTGGCCTGCTTGTACAGGACTCTGTCTCCACTCCTGTAAGCTTCCTCCTTGGTCTGACGAAGCTGCCTGAGTTTGGCAGTAAACCAGGGTTTATTGTTATTGTATGAGCTGAAGGTTTTTGTTGGCACACATGTCCTCGCAAAAACTGATGTAAGACGTCACAGCGTCAGTCAACTCATCCAGGTCTGAAGCAGCATCCTCAAAGACACTCCGATCAGTGCAGTCAAAGCAGGCCTGTAGCTCCAGCTTTGCCTCGTGGGTCCACGTCTTGACAGTCTTGACTACAGGCTTAGCAGATTTTAATTTCTGCCTGTAGGACGGGATGAGAGGGACCATACAATGATCAAATAGTCCCAGCGCTGCACGGGGGACAGAGCGATATGCATCCTTTATTGGGGTGTAGCAGTGGTCCAGTGTGTTAGTGTTCCTGGTGGGACACGTGATGTGTTGTCTATATTTTGGCAGTTCGTGGCTGAGGTTTACTCTGTTAAAGTCCCCAAGAATGATGAGTAGAGATTCTGGGTGTTCATGCTCCAGATCAGAAATCTGGTCAGCGACGTGTTGTGTCTCACCAACGCAGGCCTGAGGAGGGATGTAAACTTCTGCCAGTATGAAGGAGGAAAACTCTCGCGGAGAATAAAACGGCTTGCAGTGGATGAATAAAGTTTATAAATGAGGACTGCATGATCGTTCATCATTTAATCAGATACTTAGCTGTATGTAAACATCGAATCCAGTGGCAAATCTCTCCCAAACAAATCATGCCTCATACATGACCACATTCTGGTCATGCACTTTGAGATTTGATCCAAATGTAAAGTGCATTATAAATTAAATATTATTATTATTATTATTATTAAGTGTCTGGACGTTATGTGCCTTACAGAAACCTGGCAACAACCAGATGTTTTTTCTGTCCTGAATGAGACCTGCCCCCGCCGGTTACTCTTACCTCCAGAAAGCCCGCAGCACTGGTCGTGGTGGTGGTCTGTATGTCATCTACCGCAGGGATTTGGACTTGTCTCCACTGCCGTTGCCAGAGATCTCTTCTTTTGAATGCCTGGCATTTAATTGTAAACCCCCTTTCTCCATGACCATACTTCTAATCTACCGACCACCCAAACCAAACCCAGCCTTCATCTCTGAGATCTACAACCTTTTGTCGACATTTTACACAACCTCTGCCTATATTATAGTTCTTGGAGATATGCACATCCATGTCCATCCATCCATATCACAAGCCAAGTGAAAAAAGAAGGCGCTGACGTCAGCTGATCGAGTCAAACATTTCTGACACAGCAGTAAACCATCCGTTCGCACAATGGTTGTCCGGGAGATGCTTATTGGCCCTTGTGACCCCCTGTACACAGCACAACAAACAACATAGTAAAAACACGGGCAGACGGTCAGGCGGTCCTGAGGCTTATTAGCGAATGTGAATCGGGTTCAAATTGTACCGCGAACGCCCGGCTTATAGGCAGAAAATGGTGAAATTTAAAATTCGGAGTGCCTTTTTCTAGGGCCTAATTGTGATGAGTGCCTGTCTGCAGTAGTTTGTTAAGTGTCCGGAAAAGCAACTGGTGAACTGGTGACATGGTTCTGGGCTCCCATCGCTGAATGTTGTGAGGGAAAAGTAGAGGCTAGTCCGTGTTAGCCGATACCGCAGCTACAATGACACAAATTGTCGAAAGAGTTGGTGCTGGATCTGCAAGAGAAGTTTCAGAACATAAAGTCGAAGATGATGAATTCTGTTTTCTTTTACATTATGTCGATTGCTGGATGCGTGTGTCGCTTATCGTGGGAACAGATGGCACTTCGATGCATTGTGGGACACCACTCGGAACCTTCTTTTCTGTGATACAGCAAGGCTATTCAATACGCTTTACATTGTTACTATTTCTTATTTGATACCTGTCAATAGATTTGTAGATATTTGGTTCATGCCCGATGAATCCTTATTTGGCTTTTTCAAAGTAGAAATGTTTTTTTTTGCAAAAACATTGTTGTCCATAAATTTCCATCCATTGTGGAAAATCGAGAGTGAAAGGGATAAAAATGTCTAAGGGATGCAAAGGGCATAGTCTGGCCAGGGACAATGACTCAATCAAACTTACATGAGAGCCTGCATATTTTGTTCTTTCAATCCCGCTCAACACAGACTGATTACTATAATGGCTTTGTCCTGTGCTTCACAATGAAAATACATTATCCTTTTGTGTGCTTTGTGTCATTGCCGCAAAACATTCAAGCACACAAACACAAGCAGGAACACACCGGAGCAATAAGCACAGATGGGTATTATGTGTTAAGTGGGCTTTTTCTATCTCTCACTGTCTCTCTTTATAACAGTTTTTATTATGATGATGTGACAACCCCAAGGCACAGTTCAAATCCTCATATCTGTAGAAAGCATGATAGTGGTAGCAATGAACAATGTAGAATTGCAGCCCTACTGAGTTAATGCTTAGACAGACTTGGTTGATTCTTCTTTAAAATGCTGTTGTGCAACTGCTGCTTGTCTACAAACTTCATTAATTAAACTCTAAAGCTAAATATCAGCAGATTGCTACTATTTACAGGAAGTTAAAGTATAGTGACCGTCTGATATCTCATTTATTCCTAAAGCACTTTGACATCTCATGATACAAGGCAGGGTTCAAACGTTCTCTCCAGGTCTAAACATTCAATGTTGGAGTGAAGTCAGATATTGTTTGCATTTTTTTAACACTACAAAAGATTGGGATTCTTAGACAGTTTTTGTCAATTACCTTGAAATTGGGTAGAAAGCGCGCGCTGTCACAAAGACGAAACCTCTATATTTTTGAAGTCGATATTTTCACTTCATTTAAAATTGCGACAACCCTGAGGACAGCCATTTAACTCAGAATTTTATGGACAGATTTACATGAATATCATTGACAGGCACAGGCCATGGGAATAGGTGTTTTTATTTTTGCAAAGGATACATCTAGCAGAACAGAAAGTTCTAACTAGAACAACTGTTTTTCACGACAGCAATAGTCATAGGTGGAGATACTTTCTAAGTGTCTGTTTTGCAGGTGTTGCATGTCAATAAAAATGGAATACTTGATGAGAAGGGATCTGGGAATGCTCGGCCTTGGTGGAGGCTTGTGGTTTTTGAAAGTTTTTGATTTCACAAAGGCTTTAGAGGAAGAGGGAATAAAATGATGACTTTTCAATGAAATATTTACTGTATGTGCTCCGAAGGCCAGTTAAAAATTACGTATGTCGTTATGCTGCTCCATTATTGGATCATCAAATTTTGTGGCATGGAAGAGACTGGGCTCTTTCCGTGTGGAGGTTGCATGTTCTCTCACGTGTTTGTCTTCACCTGCTCCAGCTTCTCCCACAGCCCAAAGAGGTGATTTTGAATTGACTGGAATAGTTTATGAGTTTTCTCTTTTGGATAGGTTTTACTAAATTGGTATTTGAAGTAGGGCTGTGCAGAGGTGTAGTAGCTTTGTATAGATTCTTTATGGGTGCACCAACGTCCCAAAGACCAATAACATGCAGTATAAGAGGATTGGTAACTCTAAATTGGGTTTTGTATGAATAGTGGTTTGTGTTTCTATGTGGCACTGTGATAAATTGATGATCCGGCCAGTGTGCACACCTCTTTTCGCCCAATGTTAGCTGGTTTAGGCTTTAGGCCCCATGTTACCGTCCAAACATATTAGCTTTCTGATGTAGATCTATAGAAAGTTAAGTCGGAAAGACAATCCACTTGCACACTCGGGCAACAGTTACTACTGATAGAGTTCCATTATTCATCCCATTCACACATGCTTAAAATTACCTGCTTCAAAGTCTGGGGTCTCAGTTGACATCAGCTGTATTTAATTAGGTAGCATCATCCATCCAATGACTGTCACGCCTGAAGGCTGAGCTGTTCACCTTCAGATGCTCCCTTTAAATGTCACACCCCTCCTGTCATGTAGTTCTCTCATGCTGCTAATTCGCATTCCCTCCACCCACCCATCTTTGCCTAATCCTAGCAGCTTCATCAGTCTCAGCAGACTCATCAGCCACCACCATCAGTATGCGGACTCCAAAAACCTTTCATGCTGCTACTTATAGCAAAGACCCGTTGATCACAATCTCTCTGTAAAGCCGAATATTTTCTTATAGACTAATTGTCACACATCATCACTTGCAATAAATCATTCACCTTTTCTTTATTATTTGTCTTCTCTGATTGAACTGTATTTGTTTTACTGTATTTTAATGGTGACCCTCATCGTCTTTCTTCAAGTTCTCAAGCTTTGTCCATGTTTTTCCCCTGATATGAAATTGTGTGTATGGGTCAGGTTTTGCTCCTGTTTCAAATTGTTAAGGTCACTGAGACAGTGCTTGACATTAACATGCAATGCACACACAGACACACTCACACACACACACCCATGCAATGGCATATTAACGGCTCATACTCCACTGCTCACAGTGCGTGAACTCCGTGGAACTGGCTTCCATGTCAAACGCTACCTTTAATGTTGGATCTGACATCTCTACTGCTCATGATAAGAAGTTAGTGACATGGTGTTTGACTTGTCTGGGCTCATAATACCTAACTTCTTATAAGTTTTCACACTCCAGTTGTTTCAAACCCCTCTATGGAGCTGCCTCCTCTGCATCTTTCATTCTGAATCACCTCATTTCATTTGTCTCTATTATACTCCATCACACTTTATATTTTCTGTATGACGTCAGGACGCCAAATTTGCCCTCCATTGTCTCAGCAAAGTGTAGTGAGACACCACATGGGTGTGTGTTCCTCAATTAGTGGTCAGTCATCCTCTTCTGGAATCCATTAAACACAGCCTACCTCGTTTATTTACATTTCACCCTTCTTCATAGCTCCACATTTTCTGCATGTAATACATCCTGACATTAATAAAGAGAACTTGCTGTCCTTTCCCATCATACTTATCGAGCTGTGATGAGCCTAATTTTGCTGTATTGTTTGCAAAGAATGGAAATCAGTCTTTTCTGTGTCATTGCCATAAGTGGATGGAGATACTTGTTTGCCAGAGATTTTCATCGTGTTTTTATTTATTCGTTCGTGCATTCGAAAAGCCCTAATGTAGCCTTTCATTAAAAAACATTTAATGAAAGGCTATATTAGTGGCCCTTTATTGGTTACACACACAAACCCCTCTCCTATTCTAATCCGATACATTTTGAAGCATCAAAATGACAAAAAAAAAAAGGCATGTACTCAGTGCCATTAACCTCCTATACCCCGGAGCTGTTCTTGCTCTAGTTAAGAGCTCTACTCTCACACCTAGTTGGGGTAATTAATAATTAATGATGTTCCCTGGGTGGAGGGAGCATGTTCAGACATCATTCAAAGCTCTGGAAGGAAGCACTCACTTGGTATTAATGTGGAAGTCGCTGGTAGCACCATGACAGGGTAATGTCTTTTGAAAGTGACGTCACTGTGCTCAACAATTTTTGGTTACAGTACATTAATGCAGCTTTTGTCCTCTGAGACAAATTTGTCCTGTCTGCTGCCGAGTGATAAGAAGTAAGATGGGCTACTGTGGAAGTATGGTTGAACATACAGATACATATAAGACGAAGTAGTGTGCAAAACTATATAGAAGTAAGGAATGTTATTTTATTGTGTAAGCATGGACTATATTTGATGCATGGGCATAACAGGTATATTTTTAAAGCAGGAGTTTCACACATCAGAGAGAAGAACACTTTTTTTACTCGCATTTATCTGTTGAGGAGGTCATTAGGAGTAAATTTGATCAAAAACTGAATAAGTACAGGCCCTGAAGCACACTGTAGTGTAGCATCGTATAAAAGTAATGAATTACCTAGTATTTTCAGTAGACCTGGTGGGCTGGAGATGCTCCTAGATTGGCCCATTCTGAGTAGTCAGAAAATATAATGAAGAAGATGAATGATGATTCTAAATCATTTTGTCATTTCTATTATCTTTTATTGAAGGACCATGTTTTCCGCTCTCCCCAGATGGTAAGTAGCTCAGCGGTGTATACAGGTTTTTGGAAAGCATACTTGCCACTGAGTGGAGTATAATCAGTCAGCAACACAGCGGGTCGTAAAGCCACACCACTGTAGTGAGTGTGCTGTGATATTTGTGCTATGTTTTTGTGTGAGGCAAAACTTTCCAAAGCATTAGCAAAATTAAAATTGCTCACCACTTTAGTTAAGGGGATTATGGTTGCTTCAATGTATGGTTAGTAAGTAACTGGAACGTACACAAATCTTTCACGGGTAAGATTACAGTTTTTTACCACGTCCTTTTGGCGCTCAGTGCTCACAAAATAGACCCTATTTAGACTTGATTTGATCACGAGTGGAGAGTGAGACACATCGCTAAATACAAGTGTAAACGATGAAAGAGACACATTGAAAATAGAAACTGGATCACAAAAAAAGAATATTTCCAGTCTAACTCTTGCAGGACGTGGTGAGATTAACTCAAAAAAAGTCTCTAGTTAATCAGGCTATTCTGAACAAGGTGGAAAAGTGGTTAAAAAGAGAAGAAATATTAATATCATGAATATATTTTTATCCTGAGAGGTTTTTTCAGGCTTTTCCAAAGGCATTATATATAAAGTGCACATTTTTGGAATGGAAAAGTGAACAGTTTTCCTCTGCAGTATGGTGACAAAGCAGAATCTTTTATATAAGTCTTCTATATGACATCCTACTTTTCTGACAGTGGGAATTATGGGATGAAATCGGTCAGAGAGAAAGTGAGAAAGTATGCCCGGGTACCACAGTGGAGGCTATCAGAACAACTGTAATTTACAGCTTGCATTATTCAACAACGCTGAAAAATCTGTGGAGCCGTAAGATTATTTACACTTGGAGAAACATTGGCAGGACAATTGCAGGCATGTGCTGCAGAACCAAAAGGTAACATCACAGCATTTGAGAAAATATAAAGTTTTGGGGAACTGAGCATGAAAATGAGTCATTATGTTTTGGAATATATCCCATTATTATTAATTCTAACTACTGACCAGCATATAGTGATGGCATTGTTTGGAAGGATTGTTTGTATGCCACATATCCAAACCTGACTTTTCTGATTTAGAAAATAGCCATCAGTGTTGTTCTTTTAAATATGCTTGTGGGCAATTTTTTGCAATAGTGTCTGTATGTCTGGGCCTTTCGATTCATTATGTTGATTATCCATGGCAGCCAGCGATGACTCCTGCATGCTGTGTGTCCACTTTGCTGCCGTCACAAGAAGGGCAAGGCCCACGCACCATGGCCTGCATTGATGCATTGTGTTTCCTGCATATGTGTATTTATTTGTGTATGTGTCCCTGCTACAGGCATTCCTTACAAATAGAACTTTCGCTCGATGCTTCTTTATTTCAACGTCTTCCTCTCACTCTCTTCATCCTTTCCGCCTCGCTGTGCATCTGGGCACTGGGTTTGATAGGGCGCCATAGCTGTAAGTATCAACATCTTTCCATCTACACATGAAGGCAAAAAGTGGGGCATTACCAGGCAGAGGGACAAACCCTACATTCCATCTCCAACTATAATATAAGCCCGTTCTACCTCCTCATTTACATTCATGAGGTAAAATAGCAGCTTGCAAAAGAAAGGGCGGTCTGATTGCAGTCTTATTTATCTCATTTGTTTAACCAAATATAACTTCATGGAATTTATCCCACGTTGTCACTCCGCTTGTCCACACACACCACTCTGAACAATTCACGCTTCACCTGATACTTTTGTCAAGTGTGTGTGGCAAATATGAACTATACGAAAAAGAAATTGGTTAGCTTAGCATATTTCAACACATACTGCATTTAAGGGATAGAGCTGGGCTCTGTGTTGATTGCTTAAGCAGTGGAAAAACAATATAAAAATTATGCATATTGGAACCAAACCACCTCGTAACATGTTTTTCGCAATCTGATCCGAATGCTTCGCCACAGGGTCCCATGCATTCATACCTGTAAGGAGGGGATGTTTAGTTCATAAGTAGTTTTTTCTGTCCCTCTGGTGTACACTGGAACTTGGAGATTTATTACATGAACTAAAGTAGTTTATGAGGAAACTCTAAAGGAAGGGGTAAAAAACACCAAAAGCATAATTTGAGTCATAAAATTTTGTTTAACAATAATAATAATAATAATAATACATTTAATTTATATTCCACTTTACATTTGGATCAAATATCAAAGTGCTACAAAGTAAAAGCAGATAAAAGCATCAATAAAAAATAAAATAACTATATAAAAGCCTGACCAAAAAGCAGCAATGTTAATTAAAGTTATAGGTTCTGCTAAAAGGGAAAGTTTTAAGTCCTTTTTTAAATGTGTCAGTCGTCTGTGGAGCCCTCAGATGGTCAGGGAGGGCATTCCACAGACCAGGGGCAGCAGAACAGAAGGCCCGATCACCCATGGTGCTGAGCTTAGTTCGGGGAAGGAGGAGACGGTTTGAGTGAGTAGAACGGAGGGATCGTGTTGAGGTCAGTGGGGTGAGTAGTTCTTTTAGGTAGGGGGGTGCGTTACCATGGATGCACTGGTGAGTGAGGAGAGAGATCTTATAATCAATCCTGGTGGAGATGGGAAGCCAATGAAGGGAATGAAGAACGGGGGTGATGTGTTCGTGTTTACAAACTCTCATCAGGATCCTTGCAGCACTGTTTTGAACATACTGCAGTCTTTGAAGACTTTTATCAGGGATCCCGATGAGAAGTGCGTTACAGTAATCCAGTCGGGAAGAGACAAACACGTGGACCAGCTTTTCAGCATCACTCAAGGTGAGGGAAGAACGGAGTTTGGAAATATTTCTGAGATGGTGAAAGGAGATCTTACCGAGCCGAGGTTGGTGACTGATGAAGAGAGGGGAATGTCGTGCCAATTAAAATTGCTTCGGTTTTGGAGCTGTTCAACTGGAGAAAGTTGTTTTTTATCCACACCTTTATCTCCTCCAAACAAGCGCGGAGAGTTGACAGGGGAGATGATGATGACGATGAGGATGGAGAGGCTGTGGAGGAACATGTGTCAGTTTTTATGTAGATTTGCGTGTCATCAGCGTGACAATGGAATGAGAGTCCATATCGACTGATGACACGGCCAAGGGGGAGCATGTACAGTATGAAGAGAATAAAGAGAGCTCACCTATTTCAATTAACGCAACAAATTGACCCGCAACAATTGACCCGCAACAATTGAACAAGAATATTTTAATGCACAAAAAAGCATGTTATTGAAATAATTGGGTTGATTGTTAAAGTTCTTTGACACTTTTTTTTCCGGATCTCCAGTCTTCCTCTAACTTCGAGACAATATGCTTTAATATTAAGTGATGCTTTGATGTGGACTTTTTAACAGTCAAGGGACGTGTCAGTAAACACCCTCTCACTCTCAAATGGCAGTAGGTTATTTTTTTCTTCTTTTGTTTAATGATGCAACACATTAACATTTGTTATTCTGATTAAGCTTAAAGAGAGCTCACCTATTTCTTTGTTTCATATACTGTAAATAATAGATAAGCCATTCTAAATTGGATCATAATACTAAATAAATGCCTCCACTGCTCAACTTCACTGAGTTGTGAATATTAAGGGTATCCAATACTGTACAACAATCGTAATGTTAATATCACACGGATAAGGGCATCTAATTTTTTGATGGTGCAGGGTGATATCAAACTAAAGTGAAACTGAAAACTTCAGTTTCTTTGCTTTAGTTACTCTGTAGCCTCAAATTCTCCCTAGTTTCACATTTTCTCTAGTTTTTATATTCTCTCTAGCTTCAGTTTCTCTCTAGCGTCTGATTCCCTTTAGCTTCAGTTTCTTGCTAGCATCAGTTTTTTACCAGCTTCAATTTCTCTGTAGCTGTAGCTTCCGTTTAGCTGTAGAGAGATTTACTGGATCTCCACACTCAACACCATGACACCTGCTGGTCTGAATGATGACTTTACCTTCAAATGTTTTCTCTCAAGCTACATAAATACACATTCGGAGTTATGACCATACCTAGACGCCGGGGACCTTAGTGACCTCAGGACAGACCTACTGGGACCAACCACACAGCACTTCTTGGTTATCTATTACTTTAATCTTAGCATACCTAATCTTTGATCATCTCATCCTCACCTTGCAACATCATCACCCAACTTTGAAGCACCGAATATACATAGCAGGAACTTAAATTATATCCTCCTCTAATACTATATTGCCCTGAAAACTCCAGATGCCAAAACGTAAAACTTAGCAATTGGAGTAATTAAGATCTGTCTAATTGCAAGGATCGTTTGTTAGTGCCGCCATTTATTTCACACTTTTATGACCTTGACATGTTTTGGCAGATCACAACATACTACAGGAAGACGAGTCCATTCCCTCAACCCTACTTCTGCCTTAGATTCCTTTCTCCTTCACTTAGACATTTGTATTTTTGTCGCGTTTTTACTTTGAGAGCAGATGACTAACAGCACAAAAGGATTGACAAGCCGCAGCCTCAAGCTGCGAGGAATATATGATTTATCCCTGTGATTAACCTGTGCCATTTCCCTCCGCATTTATTCAAATTCATGACAAAATCCATCTCCTTTGCCGTGCCATTCTTTCATTAGAGTCTTTTTGCATTCTCCCTGTTTTGATCTCTATTTCAGGATAAAGATTTGCTGTTTATACAAAGCAGCCATTTCGATGGCATCACAGTCGTGTGAGAAGGGAATGGATAAGAATCTCCTTTGACAATATATTCCATTAAAATCAGCATGAGGTGTAGGCTTGAGAAATGGCTGTGCACAGCAAAGCATGATAACATTCAAACAGGCAAATCTACTCGGGTAGGGGAGCTTACTGTCGGCATCTATAAGCCCCTCACCACACACGCACCGAATTAGCTCAAACAAAAATCTACACATTTGTCTCAAATATAATGTATTATCAACAATAACTCTCGGCAAAATCTTGTCAGTGGAAAGCTCAGCATTTCTACGTAGACAGGTACACAATAGGCCAAAATCTTTTTGAAACTTTCTGCTTCTACAGCTGCTTGCTGTGAGAGTCTGTACAGCCCAGAATGGAGACGTTACTTGAAAGGCGTATTTCAAACACAGATGGAATTCAAAGGGTTTACCTGATCAAAAAAACACATTAATACACCGATTGGGAGGGTAGATAAAACAAAAAAACAAAACATTATACAAAAATCAGCAATGATATTGTAACGTGACGTCAGAATAACATTGATTATCTTAGTATCGCTACAAAGGGACCTCTCAGTACCTGGGATATATTATGTCTCAAATAGGACTGTCAAAATGTTAATTTCCGTTAATTTATCAAAGTGAATTAAACTCATTGATTAATCACGCTATACGAGCCCAACACCCCCACTGCTGCTTAAACCTTTAATTTCCTCATCAAGTTAAAAAAAATACTATGGAAGATGATTTCTTTATACATTTTATTTCATTTAGCTATTTATTAATGAAATATCTTGGATATTCTTAATATACTATCAAATGCCAAATCGTTTGGGCAAGCATTTTGAAACAGTAGAAAAACTAAATCGGGATTGTGAAATTGTTTGATGATTCATTTTTGTGGGTAAAATAAGTCAAAAACATTTGTGACATGTTTTTAGAAAACACTTGGACCTTATTAGACTTTGTTTATGTAGTAAGTTACATCATTCTCTTTAGTAAGTACTCAGTTGCTTTAATATGCCGGGAAAAAATCCTGCTTATGGAATAGTCCTTTCTGTATAGCCATGGTTCTTGCTTCCTCCTAGGTGCCCCTTTGACCTGTGGGGTCCCCCATGGCTCCATCCATGGCCCCTTATGCTTAAGCATATACTGCTGCTAATTAGTCATAAGTTAAATTAAGTGGCACATTTTGTCACTAGTGACTCAATCCTTTATCAACCAATCAGTTGGGCAGGACATTATACAGTTTAGTACTACTGAAACAGGTAATTTGTTCTCTTATATATTGCTTCTCTTCGCTCTGACATACACCTGCGCGTTGTTACCACGCAGACACACAGTGTCTGTGTCTCTCTCTCGCATTTCAATTCAAACCATTTTGAATATTTTTGACGATTAATTTTGTTGAATTAAGTACATACCATGTAATTCAATTTATTTTAATTGCCCGACAACCCTAGCAGCAAGTTGATATTTCATCCTTAAAGTTGATGTGCTGGAGTCAGGAGAAATTGTCAAGTGTAAAGAGCTGATAGACTTTGATACGGGGCAAATTGTTATGGTTAGATAACTGGGTCAGAACCTCTCCAAAACCTCATGTCTTGTTGGGTTTTCCCAGACTGCGGTGGCTAGAACCAACCAAAGTGGTCTCAGAAAAGACTTCTAGTGAACCGTCAATACGGGCGCCCAAAGCTTACTGATGGACATGGGGAATCGGAGATTGATGTGTGTTTACTAGTGTAACATAAGCCACTGTAGAACAAGTTTATTTCATTCTGGTTCTGATAGTTTCACGAGTGGCAGTTTCTAGGTTCAAGCTCTTTAAAGTTGGGATCAGCAATGAGAAGGTTCCAGGTATGAATTTTGCCATAGAGGTGAAAAGTATGGATTGACCAATTGACAGATTGCAATGTCACGCAAAAAACACGGACTGACTTGAACCGGAAACATAAGTTATAAACCTTTGTACCAAACGGGCCCCAGTCCGAGGGACTATTGCTCAAGCCTGGCTTAAACCCTGCCGGCCCGTCAGAGTTTGACAAGACCGCCTGGGCTTTAGCCGGATATCTACGACCTAGTGCATACATCGTCCATGTTGTTACAAGTGGCAGAGATTAGTAGCTGACGTGAAAAAGAGTTATGGAATGATAAGATAATACCACTCCTGCTTCTACTTGTGCTACGTAATGTTAGCTTTCCAGCTAAGCTAATTACCGCTTAGCTTAGTTTCATGTATCTTGCTCATTCTAGCTCACAGCAATATGATCCAAAAGACCGAGAAAAATAATGATTCAAAACCAACTGCCAAACATTATGCCCTCACATTGCTCACACTGGAATAGCCAAACTGAAAAAGAAGTCTAAAATAATGTCTGGATTAACAGGAAAGCATATTTACAAGAAACTTGGATAAAAAAATATGTTTATCCAAATGGGTAATTTTTAAATCCACGCATCAGTTTATGAAGTGAGTGTGCCGACACTTACTCACTACACATGATGTTGGGTTACATCTAAAGCATCATTTTGTATAAGCTAGTCTGCATTCTCTATTTTAATTTGTAAAGTTGCTATAGCTGTCATATAAATAAAACACTGTAGCAAGAAGCAAGAAGAGATATGAGAAGAAACTCTACTTGCACATAATTGTTTTAATTATGTAGTGAAAGTTGCTTGTACCTATTACAATCCACCACTGAGACTGAGCCTGTTTAAGTATGTGGGAGAGAGCTATAATGTAGCAACAAAGCCGAGGAATTATTAGGTGATAATATTTTCAGTGAATATAAAGTTGCTAATAAAAAAAATTCAATTCACTCTTTCACTAGGTTTTTTAGTGTTATACAGGACAATTGCATTATATAGCTTTTTAAAAAAAAAGTTTATTATTAAACCATCCCAAATTTGAACAAAGTGAAATGGATTTTTATAATATCTGGGCCATTTTGTAGATAAAAGTTCAAAGGACGACTGATAAATCCTGCATTGAAACCAGGGGTGATATAAATAGTTGTTTTATGCTGTTGTAGGTATAACAGCTCCATTTCTCATCCAGCTGGCAGCTGACGAATGTTCTTGTTGACTGAAAAAGCCTAAAAAATCCATTGCAAGCATGACCTGAAACCCAAAGCAACCATTCAATGCCCCTGAAATCTCTTGGAAGAATCTCACTCCATTGTGGACTGTATTATTTGAGTTTTACCTCAGTATGGGTATATTTTTAACACTTTTAACACCCTTTTAATCCACATGCTTCTATTCTCTGTCTGTATTTAAAGTGGCAAATAGGTTCTTTATCCAATGACCTGCGCCCATTCTGTGTAAGTACAATGCACTAGTGACCAGTTGGCCCGTGTTTGTGTAGCAGTAGTTTGCTCTCTCATACATTGTGTTTCATAAAAGTCATCCTGTCAGGCACAATTCAGCCCCACTAGCCTTTGTTTTTACAAGCAAAAAAACACAGGGCTTAGCTCTCCAGAGGCTTACCGCACAGCATATAACAAAATGTAAACTAAAACCAAAGAAAATAATTTATTAGAATTGCTGCTAAGCTAGCCAGCCCCACAAGGTTTAGCTTCTAGCTAGCATTAGCTTAGCGTATGTCTAATTAATCATCTTCTGTGCCTTACTTGGCCAAGTCACTCTTAGAAAAGAGACTTTTAATCTCAATTAAGATTTTACCCGGCAAAATAAACAATATAATATGTATATATAATATGTATATATATATATATATATATATATATATATATATATATATATATATATATATATATATATATATATATATATATATTTAGCAACATAAAGTAATGTGCTCGCTGAATCATTTTATGAACATTTAAACAACTCCACTGGATAAACCAACATTTACCAGATATTTGAGAAGTCTATTTAATCATTTGATGCAAATACAAGACGGTTTGATTGAAAATTTTATTTTAGAAAAAGACAGAGTTTAACACAATCAACCTACCCCAATGTGGATCATGGTAGACGTGAGGAAGGAGTCCACGCTGGTGTTCGCCCAGAGTAGTGGGGCTTTCAGCATTCGATGATTTATATTAATATATTGAAAATAGTATGGTAAATAACAAAACAAACAGAAGACTAATAAGTTAAGTTAAATTCAATGCACATTTTACAACAGCGAGGCAGCCCATAATGGCAAGTGGAATCATTAAATCCATTACACTTGTGCATCCATATATGGAATGCTAACCTGTGTGGAAAAACATGAAGTAAAACATGTGTCGAACTTAGCTTTGCTTATAAAGGATGCCAACTCTCCCATCGCACACCTTTTTAAAATCCTTCTATACATGCAGATTTAAGCATGACTCAGATAAATATTAGGTAATGGCTGCGCACCTTGTTAAATATGAATATCCAAGGAAACCTGAATTGGATTCATCTGTGGGATGGTATAGTTCAGAGCAGGGCTTTTCTCGAAATCCATGCCCACATATGGAAAGCAGAGCACCATATCTCTTATCTGTATAAAGTACACACAAGTGCCTAGCCCTATTTTGTTCTCATGCTCTGTATGCTGTCATACTGTACTCAGATTTCACAGATTTGAGCCTCAAAAGAAGTGAGAAAAATTGACTGAAGGCATTATTTTCTTATCAACTTAAACTCCATTTAAAGTAATTTAAAAGTTATGATACTCAGTTTTAATTTTTCAAGACAAGAAATAAGTAGTAGGTCTTCTCCACATCTGCTGTAAGTTTCACGTACAGTGAGCAAAACCAACAACTCAAACTGTATTTATTTTTCGAACCTCAATCCCTGATTGACTAAACTCTCTGGAGCTCTTAGGTTTGGAGCCTGTTTTGACAAGCAGGGCATTTGCTGAGGAGGCTAATTGACTTGCAGCAACTAATTCATTCAAAGGTCTCGAGATTGTGATAACAGCATAATGAGAGAAGGGAAATTCAATGACAGTTGACATTAGCCCTGCCAACTATACACGAGATAATTTTTTCCTTGGAGGAACTGGGGTTCCAGATGTTAAAACATATGGTCTGTAGACATGGAGATGAGGGATATCATTATATGGTTTTACACAGCAATATGGCAGTTGTTAAAACAGATTTTTCTAAGTAAATAACATACAGCTTTATATAGTGGGAAAAGGTTATGATAATACACACTTAGAAAAAAAAGATGAATCTAAAATGTTTTGATCTGGCTCATATTGATAGGTTTAAATGTGGTTCCAAGTTTTTCATTACTTTAGTGGGCAGTCTGAAAAAGTGTTTGAGCATTTAGTACTGACAATTGACAATTGAAGCTGCTTCCTTCGACGAAGTGTGTGTCGGTGATCTTGCTGTGTAGTCTGGACGTATTTTAGGTGCGGCTCTATCTTTGGTTGTAATAACACCTCTCAGCTGTCAAACATTGCTGGCTTGTCTCACTCTTGAAATGCTGCATGCCTTTGAAAAATGTCATCGCAAGGAAACATTACTTTAAGACATATAAGACAAAATTGGACATTTTTAAAGGAAGTATTGATGCAATAAAATTTAAGCATTGAATGGCATTGACCGGCCGAAAACAACAACAACAACAATAACAAATAACCGTCTGGCATACTCCTATCCAGGTTCGGCTCAGCCTTACCACTCTTTCTAGCTGACCATCCACATTGCCTGTAGAATCTCGGCACTCAGTGTCAGGAATCCGCATTGTCCCGACTGTACTGTCCCCTTCCCATTTCCCTGTTTTGCGTGAATCAGAGGGCAGTGACAAATCATGTGGCCAGGCAGACCACAACCCCAACACATCCGCTGGCTTGGCTTGAGTGGTTGCTCCTCTCTCAAGGTTGGGTCAGGTCACCGACCCAGTCAGGCTCTGCAGCGTTCAGTTCAGTCACACTTGTAGTTCTCACCTCAAGCGATTTGACGACAGTGTTCCCCAGGGCACCAGCACAAAGCATTTCTCTCTCTGTGGCCAACTCAAAAGCTTCCTGAAGAGACTTGGGGTGAGCTAATAATGTTTGGACACTAAGGACAGATGGTCGAAAATCTTGGAGAAAGTGGTCTCAGGCCAACTCACCCTGAATAGCAGGTGGCATGTGAGCATAGCTGGGGTGAACTAATCCTTCGATGTTATTGGCGAGTCCTCCGAGGGACTCACCGGATCGACGTTTGCGATTACACAGCTCAGAACGGAGAAGGCTAGCTGCTGAGCACAATCCAAACCACCTTCTCAAAGCTCCAACTCATCGTAATCTTTCCTATCATCAGGGGTTAATAATAGTAGGCTTGACAGAGCATCACAGGTCAGACACATGGCTAATCGGTGGCCTTTTTCTCTCCTGTTCCACTCAGAATCCTGGGCCTACAGTTCGAATTGTGCATGGAACACCTCCTAGTCTGCTTTTCCATCGTACCTGGGGGATTTCATTGTGGGCAAGGGTGCACCTCAACGTGTCTCGGCTTGTCGAGCCATATCATTCTCAATGGTTGCGGCCTTACCCGAAGCCGGCCTCGCCGGCTAACTGCATGGCCAAGTCCCTCATTAGCCCTCCATGGTCTCCCATTAATGGAACCGCGGCCGTGTCATAATGACACCCCTCGTCAGTGTCCGCTTCCCGTTTCAACTTTGAAAGACCCCCTGACAACATGTATCTCACCAGCGAAGCAAGCAACTCGGCAAGCTGTTAGTGATGAAGGATCGACCGGCGACGAAGTCCGCCACTTCTTACACCAATTGTAGCGTCCCACAACAATGAAGCTACAAGACGTTATTTTGGTTTGTCGGATTTTATTATTTTAGTCAAACACAGGCTACTGTTGGCCGTAGCCAACGCCAACACAACAAAAACGGACCCTATCGCTGACATTACACAATTCCAACCCCCGCATTCGCGCTCGCACTCTCACACATACACACACACACATCTTCCCTGACTCTTTCTACCAATCACAGGCGTGCTCTCTCGTGTAACTCACTTCCTCCTAGGTAACAATGTGACAGACATGCTCCTAGCCACCAACATCTTACATCACCTCTGTTGTCATCTGATGCATTCACTTACATTGACGATCCCACAGTTCTGAACTAATTAAAGTGACATTCCCTTAACTAAAGCCCAACATTGTGCTCTACAGCAGACCAATTAACATAAACCACAACATGTCACTCAGTCCGTTACAATCTATATATAGAGAGAGAGAGACAGAGAGAGAGAGGGAGAGAGATTTTTTTTAAAAACAACATATAAAGCATTTTAACATTTGATATGAATAGAAATTAAAAGGAGTTGCAGTGCAGTGAACGGATTGATTAACTGATTGAATGAAAGGAAGTGGCATAGGGAAAGGTCCTCAACCTTGATTTTAAAGAAGTGAACAGACTTGCAGTTCTATAGGAGTTTGTTCCAGATATGTAAGGCATAAAACACTACAAAAGTTTAACATTAAGCTTTAAACAAAAGCTTGTTGTAAATGGTGACAGAAAGCACACCGACCCTAATGGCCAAAGCGGTCTCACTGGTGCCTAACGGAGCAACATAGATTTTAACATTATTACTTCGGGCAAGGATGTTATGTTTTCACTCCTTTGCTTTTGTTTATTTGTCTGTTTATTTGAAAGAAGGATTACAAAAATGAGGTAGCATTTGGTTTATTCTAGAGGTGATTACATTTTGGTGACGTTACATGTTTCAAAGCATTTAAAATAAAACAAAATATTATAATAAGCTTTTTTTTAGTAGTGACGTTACATTGTGGCTATTGCTGCCTTTGTTCTTTTATGTCCTGTGGTATTCTTTTGGGGGTGGAGCTGGGGCCCCATTGGACTGAACAGACACATCGAAGTGGAAGGCACAGGAGATGACAGGTTACAAAGTATTTGAGAGATACTCAGAGTTTGTTGGAGTTGTTGGTAGATTTCGAGGTAGGCAATAACACAGACAGTAATGGAGGAATCTACATGAATGTATCTGTAACCTAGAGTACTTTGTGCCTTGGCAGAGGTATGTGCTCTCTGAGTGCTTTTTCTATGTATGGTATGGAATACCACTTCTTTAAAATTAGTATTATAGGCTAATGATGTTTAAAATGCTTGGTATCATTACAAATACTATTTGGATCCCTCCACTACTGGTAATTTAAACCAGTAGTTAAGGGATCTCTACCTTTAGAGTATAAAGACAGCACCAAATTTTACATTCAATTAAATGTCCTTGTCAAATAAGGTATCAGTTTAAATAGTGAGGGACAGTTGGATTCTTTTCAGCTGATCATATAAAAAGACCAAATTGACAAGTCAGAGTCTGTTACCTGGTAAATCTGTCTCACATTGGCCTGACACGACTCCACAAGGGTATGAAAAGAAATTAAAATAACTAATTAACCAGACTAGCTACCATTAAAAACTAATTCCTGTGGAAAACAATTTGCTTCTTGAATGTGTCTTGGAAAATAACTGATGTTGAGTACCTTGAGTGACGCTATACTGTTCTCCTGAGCTTAGCATATTTCTCTAATTATACCCTGTCCCCTTTGACTGACAGAGATGTCTTGTGAGCAATCAAGTTGTAACATTTTAAAATTGTGAAAGGTTCCCACTTAAAGATGACACTTGACGTGCCTCCTCATGTATAACCTCACTTGCATGATGGGAGGAAAAGATTTTTCAACCCAATAATAACACTCTTAATTTTGGTGCTGTGTGATTTTTTTATTCCTTGTCCAAATGTCACATCCGATGGGGGGGATTATTTTTTTTGCTGGAATGAACGTGACATGGTGCATGTTTATTAATCTGATGTCAGCGGCAGTCTGTCTGGAAAATGTCAAGTTTCTTGGCAATTTGAAAAATACACGAAAAAGATATGATAAAATTTATATTGCACCAGATATTCACAGTGGTTAGTTATGTTTTTTTCAAATTTTCCACCAAATAACTGTCAATGCTATCGTTCAATGAACCACAATGTATATATTCTACTTAATCCTTATTTCCTAATCTCTTTAATTGTGCAGGAGACCAAAAAAGGAGACAATCTATCGCACCATCTCCAGTCAGAAAGTAACACCCGTTCACTGCCTCCTCTTCAGTGGTGGCATAAAGACCTACTGAGATGGCTCATTGATAATTATCCTTATCTCTAAATGTCTCCCGTTACGAGGAAACAAATAAGGGGAGAGTGAGGCGGGAGCTGGCAGGCAGAGGTCACAGGGAGGACTTCTACATTTCATCGGCATACACTGAGAAATGGAGGTGCCACCGTGTGACAGTCTCCGACCCCTAGGTGAGATCTGAGAGGGATGATAAAGTCAACTGATAGACAGGAAATTGTCCGATAATTACAAAGGCTGGAAGGGCACATTTTGTCTCCCATATCCCTTTTGCCCCTGCTTTGACACACACACACACACACACATTTGTTGTGTACAAATGTGCACTTCTGGCTTCTGTTTTTGAATGTGCAACATTCACAGGTAGAGTCTCAAATGAACTCCTGAGCTGTAAATATAAATATATAGTACTATTAGCATAGTATAAATATAAAGTAAATATACTGTATGTGGAGACGATGACAAAATGACTCTCTTTACATCGTGGCTCTCGCCTGGAGTCATGTAAAATTCAATCTCCTCTTCATAAAGCTGCTTCACCCCATTTTTGTTAGGAAAATGTCACCTTGAGATTACGGAACATAAACTTGGTTTTGTTCATTACTGAATCTGTCAAACAAACTGATGCAACCTGACCAAACTCTCCGCATTTCTCATCAGTAGAGAGCAAATCCAATCCCAGGGAATAATCCATACATGATGAAGCAGACCAATAACCAGAGGTCTGGATGGGGAGTTACTGTTTAGTATGTGTAAACATGCTGCATTCAGGAATATCAGACCCCAGGAACGTCAGATTAGAGTCATTAGTGAAAGATATATAATTATTTATGTGTACAAGAAATGGACAAGCTGAATCGATATATAGTCACATGCTGTATTCGCCATTTCAGTCTTTGAAACAACTTATTCTCAGAGTTTCTTGATTTCCAAACTTGTAGTCTGTTAGCCGTAACTGAAGACTCAGTTCTCTCTGCAGCCACAATTGCTTTATACTATTATTATAGTATAAAGCAAGTAATTATTATACATTTTTTCATTTCACATGCAGCAACACTTCTGAGGCTCAAACAGCTAACATTAACTTTACCATATTTTCCATGTATAGACCTGGAGAGTAAACCTGGAAAGAATGTATTCAATGTATTCAAGAGAGATTGTCTAAAACTTGTTCTCCCAGACTATTCTTAATCCCAAACCTTGTTTTTTTTTGTTCTTCAACATCCAGACTGGCTGATTCAGTTTGACAGAGGAAGGTGGCCGCCCGGATATATCACATCCTGCTTCATTAGTGACATTTTCCAACGTGGTGTCATCCCAGCTAAAGGGTGCAAAAAAAAATTAAACGATATATTGTTCTTTTTAAAATGGCTTAAATGAAGGTGATTGAATCAGACGTCTGGTAGGAGTTTGTGTCTTAACTCAAAGCTGAGTCCTCTCACTGGACTGCTGGCAGTTAGATTCCTTAGTTTTCTACACATGACATTATTGTTCTATCTTTTCTCTAATCGTAAGTATCTGATCAAAGGATTTTAATGTATAATAACTAATGCCCATGAAGCCTGTTAGCCAGGTGATATCGATATTGGGAATTACCATTAACACGGTATTGGAATTCAGCATCACAAACCGAAACAATAATAAACTGACAAACAGAAAACACACAGTTCACAGTGAACACAGTTCAAATTTGTGCATAAGTATTTGAGAAAGTTGGTGAGTGCATCATTCCTCATGATGACTGTATCTGACCTTCAGTTCAGACGACAACCGTTAAAACATGAACAGTTTGGGTTGAAGTTGACAAATTTTTGTCAGTAATATATATAGTCATAGTCATGGGAACATGTATGTAACACGTCTTGAATGTGTAACCTGTCAAAACTAGTTGTTCATGGAAATCTGTATTTTACTAGCATGTTGTGGAAGAAAAAAAGGTGACATCTTGTTAAATAGTTTATATTTGACTAATCATTTCCCTCCTAATAGATCGTTTTCAGATTTTAGAAATTCACCCATTTGATGAATGTTTTACATTCTCATAGTGATTCCTGGATTAAGGTGATGCCAAATACCTGATCCATGATTCAGTGCAATGACACAATGATTAGACAAGGATCCATTCCCAGATCAATAGCCTAGTTTTCAGGGAATTCCAATGAGCCTGTGTCAGGGCAACATGAAGGCTTCCTCCAGTATGTTGAACCCAAGTCTACAGTTCTCAGTCCTAATCTTCTAAACAGAACCCACTTTTTATTTTTTGCGACATTATCAGCAACAGCAAACATACTGATTTTGTTTTTGAGCTGTGATGAGGCCATGAGACGGGATACTTAACATTTTATTGATACACGCCTGCTGTAAGTCTGTTTGCACTGACAATCAAGCCAGCTCATTACAGGCTTAATGGTGGATAGGGGAGATAAATAATGGATGTCCACTCACTGTCACTTCAATATGCATCAGGAGACCTCTCTGCCAGCGCTTAACCCCACCACCATTCTGTTCCACCGTTCTTGACATCGATTTGCTTTACAGAAATTCAAGTCTTCATCCATTGTCACCAAAACTGACATTACCGCTTCAACTGAATCAAGTCCTAATCCATCATGTGTGCTCGACTGGAGATTTTAAGAATGGAAGTTCTGCAAAAAGGTTAATCTGGGAACTAAATCAGAAATAGAGAGAGAGAGAGTTCTTAATCAAAGGAAATACAACGTTCTCTATTTCACCCTCCCTCTCCCCTGCAAGGCAGAGCTGAAATATGAAGACAAGAAAATCTTCTTGCTGACAGCATAACTTTCACACTCCTGCACACTTTCCTCCCTGACCATAATTCCACATGAAAAAACACCTCATCGAGGTTTACCCAAAAAGACATTGCATTTCCATCTGCTGCTATGTTCGATTCAAACAAAACGTTTGTTGCTTGGAGAAATGCTTTAAGTTTCAAGTGATTTAATCTTGTTAGGATGAATTTTTTCATTTTCATATTATTCAGTAGAACTGGTAGCTCCAGCCCATCTTTTAACCTATTATCCCTTATGTTTGAAGAACATTTAACGGTATTTCATGGTGTGACCATGACCACCATCGCACATATATATAACCTTCATTTTAATCTCAAGAACAAAATCTTGGTGGTCGAGTGGGTGCTAAATAATAAACTAAGCCAAGACTGTCGTCCCCAACAGCAAGGTGTATCCCTGCAAAGCCCACAAGCACAAGCCATCCCCCTGATTGAACTGCTCAAATTAAATGTAAAGTTTTGTCTAAAAACAGTGTTTTTTGCACATAAAAAAGTTAAAAGAAAAAAACAGTCCTACAGTTAATTCATATTCACCAAACTTCTTAATTTAAGCTTTAGAGCATAAATTAAGAAGTATTAGAGGAAAATACAACATACACGCAATAGATCTCCTTGAGTTGATTAATATGTATTAAATTTGGACTGAATCAGACCAACGGTTGAGAAATGATGTCCCGAAAAACTTTCCATTTTACATTAAATATTTTTTGATTCATCACATTAAGACGAAGGATCTATGGTGGATGTGGCGGACGAGATGACGATTCCATAATATCACTGACTTTTCTCGGATATTAAAGAATAATATAAAGATAAGAAAATAAATGCCAGTCGAGGGCTCTTCATACATTGCAACTTAATAACGTAGGCTGATCTGTTTTGGTTCTGCATTTCTCCACTGTTTTGTGTTGCTTCCATGTACCTGTCAGTCCCTGTAAAAGATCAATGATTGACAGTAAGAATGAATGTTTCATATAATGAAACTACATCTCATGGATTGGACTGAGTGTCTGATGCATACTTTGGGGACTTCAAAACAAATTGAATGAGCATTTATGGTTTAAATTATGAACATATTGAATCAACAGCGACAAAAACAAAAGCAAATGGTTAATTATTTGTCGCATAACATGACTTCAGTAGATCATAACATAACATCCCCCAAGTGGAGACTAAACTGCCTTTGGATGTCACTAACGGACTATGTAAGCCTATTTTGATTAACATAAATGCCTTTTTTCTATATATTAATGCATTTACAAAAAGGGTAAATACTGTCGAATTGTCTTTGCTTTAAATTTGCCTCTTCAGGAGTATTATCAACAATGTTTAAATGAACAACATCGTGTAGTCCTACGTTTACATTTCTACGTTACGTTTTACATTTTTTGTCAGCTAAATTTGGCACTGATTGATCTGCTGTGATCAGGCACCTTGTGCTACTCTCCTTTGGTTGTTGATTATCTTCAGCCCTGCTAGTTAAGAAGAATTGGGAGTCAGAAATCAATAGCGATATGAAACAGCAGTCAATAAAAATGTGTTTTGAAAAAACGTGAATCGCTGCAATTATGACAGATTTTACAGAGCTTAAGCAACACTCACACTAAACCTGTGAAGACATAAAGATACTATCTGATGGACTCGGCAGTTTGAGATATTAGTTGTAGACAAGCACATATCATTTATCCAAGCATGCATGCTCATACAAGTAATGAATTAATTCATACTGCTGGTGCTGATAATAAAGGCGTAGGTGTTTAATTCATGTGCTATTGGTCTCACTCACATGTATACTCACATCTGTGGAGGAAGTAGGCTAACATTTAAATGCCCTCCAAAGACTGTGAATTACTCTGTCACAACATCAAGTGCTAAATGTAACTTAACACTGGCTAGATTAACTCTGTTCCATAATAAATGGTGTATGACTCATCAACCCTTTGTTGAATCAATGGAAACAATGTAGAAGTAAAAACATGCAGATTGAGATTTCATAGCAAATCCTCATTAAAGCAGACATAAAATGCCAACTGTGTTACAAATTATCTTTGTACACAGCCCAATTTAAACTAGTGAAGATGACATTTCTCAGATACTTGAGTCGAATGAGACAGACATTTGGAGAGTCATGATCTGGAGTCCAGATAATTTCTCCAGATAATTAAAGGCTGACTCCTCAGACGAGCAAAATGTCGGGATCCAACCTTGTGATCGGGAGACGTATTCAGATTTTCCTTCAGTATAACTGCTAATGCCACATTTAAAAAAATGCTCCATCCAACATACATGTCCTTTATTTAAACCTTAAAGGGAATGCTCACCCAAAAATAACTTTTCCTTTAAACTGTCATACTATTTATTAATTTAGGTTTTTTTTTGTGAGTTGACTACTATTTTGAGATACTACCTCTGAAGATGTATCCTTTATTATAATTGAACTAGATGTACTAATAACTACTTTAATTTACTTCAGTGCGTTAACTTAAATACAATAGGTAACTGTCAGTGTTTTTTCATCATTTTCGCTCCCGATTAGGGTTCGCCACAGCAAGACGGTTGGACAGTGGATGTCCTTACTGACACAATCCTAAACATTCATTTGGGTTTGGAACGGGTACCATGAAAACAATAGACCCTTACAGCTATTTGTACCTCCAGTCTTGTCTTGGATTAAATCTTTTTTGGATTAAAGAAAAAAAAATTAAATAACAATTAGTTACATTTAGAGAATCTATATATGAATTTCAGTGAACCGTTAAAACTAGTGGGTAGATTAATCTACAGCAATGCATCATGTCCTATATTATCATCCGATATTTGATCTGTGAGAACTACATAAAAGCTAATTCAAGAGTGTTTAAAGCAACCAATAGACCTTGTGATGTCTTACTGGACATGAAATGTATGAAAGAATGTACAGACACGTCATTTGAAAACTAATCCGTCAGATTAATGCAGTGCAGTGATAGTTGCTTCTGTGATGTAGTGGAATAGAGGCATGAAGTTGCATAATGAAATCACATTAGCTAAGTACCACAAATCTATATTTGAGTGTAGTCCTTGTGCAAATGTATTTAGTTACTCTTCACTAATACTTATTCCAAGAGGAAAGCTGGACAGGGGTTCTGGGTTTACATTCATACTCATCATCCACACAGAGTGTTCAAATGACCCTCATTGGACGTAACTCATTATGTACATTTTTATAAAATTTCAAAGGTCAATCAAATTCCAATACTCCAAAGTTTAAGCTACAGATATTTACAGTATTCAGCAGTGTTCAAGGTATAAGTATATTTTATTGTCCTTATTACATCTTTTCTGACATGTGCACAGCTGTGATTGGTTTGTTTGTTCTGGTTTGAAGGAGGATTCCTCTGGTACCACCGAGGAGGGTCTAACTGTATCAAAGCAACATGTCAGTTTCTGACGCACATTCCAAAATATTCTCTAATAAATGACAAAAATGGACTGGGAGTACTTAAATCTATGTGAAATAGGCTATAGCAACGGATCTAGAAGCCCTCTGTTACATTATGCAATACATGCAAACAACTGGATGCGAGAGCAGAAACACCTGTTTGATGTTGTTTTATTGTCTCTTTTCAATAAAAATAATAGAAATTGTATGAAAAGTATGAAATACATATGCCCAACGTTAGAAATCAGAAAACGCAGTGAGTAACTGTTCAGAGGACATAGAGGGTTTAACATTTGTAACTGCCATTATTCAAAGCGAACTACGCCATAGCTTTTGTTTTTGGTGCTATTTCTGCTTGAAGGCATTATGTGTAAATTTTAGGGCTATCCCTTTGAATGAATGAATTAAATCATTAATATATAATTTTCTAAACAGTGTTGCACAACCATTTGCAATTAAAAATATTTTCTTCTGTGTTACTACTCACTTTGTACATTCACATGAATTGTCAAACCGAACGCTTTCTATAGAGAGGGATCTTTGTGTGTTTAAGTTGTTGCGGGATTACTGTTTGTGTTGTGGTACTTTGTGTTTTGACAAATAGAGGTTCTTAATCATTATTCCACACAAGAAAAATCCGTGGAGCATCAAAACCTCCCCATCATAGCAAACATAAAGTCTTGAATTGTGTAACAATTAAGAGGCAACAGGTTGGGTCTGAGGAACCCGCCCATGTGATTTAACTAGGCTGGCGATGGACAGCCGGTAAGGTAGGGAGGCCGGTGGCTTTGGCCACGAGTTTATAGGACCCCGTCCCCAACCAGACATCGCCATTGCCGGGATCGAGGTACGAGAAGTCGAATCACCAACCCAGGAGTTGCACAGCTGCACTCTTGCACAGTGCAGCTGACCGTGGCCTGCCAAATTGAACTCCCCTCTGGGCTTGATGAACCTCACCAGTTGACCTTTCAACGGTTTCACATAGACTGTTCTTCATGCTTACTTTCTTTGACGCAGGCTTAGAGGTTAACCGTAAAGTCTGTGCCATCCGCTTAGGAGATTTATCTGGGTAGGCAACCGACAACCACAAAGTGTGGATCGCTCTCTCCTTGCTGGTAATATTTCCTTTGCTGAGGTCCAACGCAAATAGCGTTGGGTCAGCTTAGAAAACAAATTAAGGGACAGAGAAGGAGGCTTGCAGCTTAGTTCACAAGCTTCGCCCCCATTCACATTGGACCTGTTGCTGGCAGTATCATTTCACCTTTCAGGAATGGATCAGTCCCAGAAAGCCATCCGTGGGCGGTCAAACTGAATTCCCGAATGATCCGGACATACCTGACCAGTTTATCCCTAAACGTTTTCAGGAGTTCGATCTTCATGCTTACTTTCTTTGATGGGGAGGATACATACCTACTCTGTTGCTTGTTATTGTGCCAATAACTTTTAATAACATAATTAATAATCCTATATACACCTGAACCTTGCTTAATGGTGTGAAAGAGTGACGGATGGTGTGAATTCTCCTTCAGTAGATAGAATCACTTATTTAGATGGTAATATGACACAGGGTGACTATGCTCACATAGCCCCCGGGATTTTTCATGCTCCAAAAAGATTCATGATAAAATACAGTTTCTGATGGTTAGGAAACTGTCATCAGAAACTGTAGAGGTACAGAGTTTCTGTATCTCTACCCAAAACTAATGCCATGCATTTACACATAGGAAAGAGGAAAAAATCAATGAAAATTCTTTGCTAGTGGACAAGGACGATGTAAAAAACAGCTTGACACAATGACCCAAAATGAAAAAGAGGGAAATAAAGATGCAGAGTCCTGGCAGCCTACATAGCCGAATGTGTCAAATGTTGGCATGGCATGAAATTGTCAGATTGATTGATTGACTGGTCTGGCATTAGAGACTTGTGGATGCATGTATTAAGTTCTCTGTTCTGACTGACTATAAACTCCATGAGATTCTGGAGAACATTCAGATAATGAGGGGCATGTCAGCACTGACCAGGTCAATGCAGTATGACTTAAAAATACAGTTGCCTTATTATTAGCAGAAAATGACTCCGTAAGAAAGTGAGGCTAGGTTAAGCACTCAATTTGTTTTTAACAATGTTATCATGTTGAAGACAAATATATACAATCACATTTGTTTAAATATAGCCTTTGTTGTCTTCTTAAGCTATCATACGCCTATTATTGTAACACTCATAGTCTTCTCCCTTATTTGTGCATCATCTTCTAACAAGGGTAAAATTTGTGCGACATATTTTATATCTAATATATTGTTGTTATATATATATTGTGTATAGTGCAGGAGTTTCCAGCCTTTATTTGCAATGACTGGACTGGGTCAACACTCTAACATAGTTTAGTTATTGTCAAAGTCCCTCAGGAAGAGCTACTTTGCTAAGATATGTTAAGCATTTCAACATATGAGCAGACCTTATTCCCAAACGGGTACCTACCCACACATACCATTTCTGTCCGACCCATAGGCCTAGTTTGGTGTGGGAGGGATAAAGAATCTTATACTGGATTAAAAGTTGTTTCTACTAACAAGATCAATTTAGGTGTATGGTGAAAATTTTGAATAGTTTAATATGTTTTTGGTCTAATATGATTAGTTCATTCATAACTTTTGGAGCATGTGACAAATATATAAAAGAATCATGCCTTGAACTATTTAGCCATCCTTAACTTTTAGAGTCAGAACCACCACTGCTTTACTCAGCCACATAGTGTATGTCCTTCTGTCATTTTTCCATTTTTTGTTGGATTTCAAATTCCAGAAACTCATTTTCATGCAAGCCCCACGGCTTATTCCAGACAAATGTTAAATTGACACCAGGAATTAGGCCTATATATCAATCCCTGATGTATGACATTATCTTTTTTATTCTGCAGTTAATTTGAACATCTCCTCTTTTTTCAACTTTAGTTTCTAATATCATAATAGCAGTCCAGGCCAAATCTTCATTAACACACTATGGGGCGGAGGAAGGTCTGCATGGGTTGATGGAGCCAAAAGACAGCTGATTTGATCAAATTGAGTTTACTTACCACCTTGTAAAACAGCTGTTATGTCAATTAGAATTTTCTGCTGTCATTGGCTGGCGCTGAAATGGAGATATCAGCTGTTAGCACCAGCTGGTCACATCTATAGTAACACAGTGACATACACACATTGTTGGTATATCACACTCCTGCTGTCCTTGTTAATTATTACCACTACATCTCTCCTGATTGGACACTCGCTAGATTTAATGCAAACTGACATAAAGCAGAGGGCGGACAGTCTATTTCAAGTACCTTTGATTTAAGACTGCATATTGAAAATGCATATTTAAATGAATACAACTGAATGGTCATAATTTATGATTGCATTAATTGCCAATGTACATTTTTCCTGTGTGCTTTTTCAGTAATCTGTGCTCCATTTGCTCTTATGTGGGATTGAACATCATGGGTTAGTCTTTGTTCTCCATGCCCATCAATGAGCATTGGGAGCCCACGACTCTGTCACTGGTTCACCAGTGGCCGCTCCTTAGACCCCTTTCATAGGAACACCCACTCTTGTAGAGGCTTTTAGCCACTCATCAAGCCATCACAATTTGGCCCCTTGTCAAAGCTGCTCAGATCCTTATGGTTGCTCGTTTTATCCTGGTTCTATCACGTCAGCTTCGAGGAAAAATGTTCACTTGCTGCCTATTAGATCCCACCCACTGACAGTGGCCATTGTGATGAGATAATCAATATTATTCCTACTTCACCTGTCAGTGGTAATAATGCTAATTGCTGATGTGACTGTAAATAACAGTCATTCTTTTATGTCTTTTTTCATTGTTCTAAATCTAAATGTGTGAAAGTTACGTCACGCGTTTTTAAATAAAATTGTTCCACAGTGTCTTATCAAGACTCGTTGACTGATTCGGGCGTCACTGTATTGAGGGAGCAGTCGATCCCATTAATCCCAGTAATGGGCAGGATTTGACAAAAGTCCACTGGGAGCATGAAATCGTTGCTAGACTTCTAAGTTAGTACAGAACAACTACAGTATATTTATGTTCCTGCATACAGAGCATGGGAAATGTTTATAATGAACATGTTCCAAATTGTAAATTTTATAAATTGGATATGATAAATCCAGTCAAGCAAAAACAATAATTTTTTTGATGAATAATAGTTTAATCTGAGCTTTATGTCTGACATATAAAGATGATGTGGAAGAGTATCCAGAATATTAAACATTTGTCTGTTCTTGAAACTAATTTAGACTCTAACCCTAAAGCAGAAATTGATCAATTAGAATGATTAATGAAAACAGAAATATACATGAATTTATTTAGAATTTAGAATTTCTAATAAATTGAAAATGTTGGGTGCCCGTAACTTTTGCTTCCCTTTGTCTTTAGGAATATCGTAATTTTAAAGTAATAAAGCCTTTTTTTTCTGCAAATTACATAACTGGTACTTAGAATGATAAATTAAATGATACAGTTTCAAGAACTTATAATATACCATGCTCAAATTAATTAATCTGAATAAGTTGCAAAAACTCCAAAAATAATTTTAGAAATTCTTCAGACTAAAAAAAAGGTTGTACAGTAGTAGCATCCGCTTAAAATGTTAAATTACCAGTTAATTCATAATTCTTTAGATGCAAAATATCCAATTTTAACAAAATAAATAGTGCAGTCAAATTCATCTACTCTTTATTAAATGACGACAATGTTGGACACAGTAATCAATAAATTAACGTTGAGAGTCATTTAAATGTATCACAATACAATAAAAATAAAGACTTAACTTAAAATGTATTTTTAATTTCATTTCAGATTCTTAAATTTCTTAGGTAATTGTTTAAGACATAACTTTGGAGTATTTAGAACTTAATCAGTTCTGTTCATGACAGTAAAGCTGGATGTGTGAAGCATTACACTCAAAGGTTGGTGGTGTAGCTGTAATAATATGGATTTAACTGCAGTATTATGGGGATGTAAAAGTATGATTTCACTTAAACACAAGCAACATCAAAGTCTAATACATTCTTGTGTTCTACAGTATCCTGCGGTCTAGTATGTATGTAGTACACACCTTTTTTCAACATGAGTTGAATAGATGCCCAGTTATAGCACTTTAATCCCATCTGTTGTAGTTATCTGAATCTAAACACCTACGATTCCATCTACCAATAAACACCTACGATTATTGGTGGTAGGAGAATCTAAATTACAATCTAATTCCATATTAGCCTTGCCTCAATGATTTTACCTGCACAAAGGAACACGGGAAGACTGGTGGCCACATTGAATTGCAATGCTGAAACTGCTGCAAAGTTATTTCTAAGAGAAAGGCTGATCAATCTGTGCTGAACAGCAAACAGAAGCTTTCCATTTGGAAGTTAATGGATTTTTAGTGTTGAGATGATTGTAAGTAAACCAGAGCAACACCAAAGCAGCTGATGCCATGTGATGATGATTAACTCCTTCACAGAGATAATAGGAAACGAGAACAACACCATGTACAAGTACACATACACACATACACACACAGTCATGCACACTTTGGTTACATACACAAACGAACAAAAGACATTAACGTCTCATTGGTTTACCTCCCATTCAGTGTTGATCTTTTTTATTCCTCTCTATTCCTCTCTGTGTGTGTATTCTAAGTTCTATCCAAATAAAGTAGCCAGGTGCTGCCTTCACAAGAAATCTAACACAAAAGCCCTTCACTACGTTCTCAGCAACACTACAATCATATTCAACAAATTATTCTGCTTTCACACTCCTGGACTGAAGATATCAAATCCTGTATCTAAATTGTATTAGATTTTGCGACTGCATAGTAGGCGCTCTGACATGCAGGAAACCTTTTTCTCGGGCCTCCCTTCCACAGATATTTCTATAAACTATTTTCGATTAATTTCAGAGAGTATGCCAGTAAATCACATGCACAACAATTAAAATGTAAGTATTATGTGTAGCATAATTGTGATCGATTCAGTAAATTCACGAGTAAACTTTTCTCAGCAGCAATACTTGCGTACTGTTATGGCATGTGTCAAATCAAAATGTGGAAAGGGTTGAACACATTGATGAACCGGCAGATCAATCTGCATTTGCAGCCTACTTATTTTTTCTTTTTAACTGTGAGTTTAAGTCCATTGATTGTTAATCTTTTTGGTGAATACGTTTTTTGTTTTCCGCTCCACTCTCAGTCATAGCGTCTAGCTGTTAAAGCTTCAAAAAGTGACAAGTTAGCACTAAAATCTCTATAAACACAGTGACTGACAAAACAGCAAGTGGCAGAGAAAGAGTAAAAGGACTGGCTGGGGATCATATTGCGTTGCATTTATAATAAAATTAACGATGATGACTTTCATGACCCAAAATCTGTCAGTCAGTGAACTTCTTTAAATATGCTTAGCTGTTTAAAAAACTACGTTTAGAAATTAGAAAAAATTCAGAGAGCATACAACTCCGCTAACACCATTGTCATTAAAACTTTTTAAAGTTAGGAAAACCTTTTTTGCAGAGCCACAACACTTGTATCCAAAGTATTAGTGTATTGGAGGTGTGGCTCTGCACCAGAGAAACCCAGATGTTAGCTGTGGTGGACGGCCAGGCCCCCGTAGACAGAGCGGGCCAAGCTACCGTCGCTCCAGCTAGCCGTTTCTCAGCTCCTCGCGAGCAGCTAAATCGTCCTCGTCTGTCGTGCTCATTGCTTTCAACTCAACTGACTTTGTACTGTGACATGTGTGTACTTAAATTTATCATTAGCACTGCTATTATAATAATGCAATCATGACACAGCTGCTACTTTTGTAGCTATGTAGTCACTCTGTTATTTATCTTCCACCAATGTACAAAGGCATCACAACCACTGCGCAAGCTACCGGCAAAGTCCAGATGTATCAAATGCTACCTGGCTACCACTCTGCAGGAAGCGAGTGAATATTGGACTGCAGGTTTATGCCTTTAGAAATGATCAGTGGATTTACAAAAGCCCTGGTGAAATGTCATTGAGTATGACGTTGTCAGTCAAAGCAGTGATTGCCTTGGGGCTGTCAGCTAGATATTTATGTTTGCTACCAGTTGATAAGACTGAATGGGGTCAAATATCTATGTTATGGGGATAAGCATCACGTCAAAGTGAAGCTATGTGTTTTGTGTGCTGTGGCATGACCTAAAGATACCGCGTCCACACATACAACACAAAACAAAGCCAGCAGCAACCACTTTACCACAATATCATCACAACTTCAGCTGTGTGCCAGCCAATACGCCACGCAGTTACAAACGGCGTCTGTTTAATTACAAACCATTAAATCAACAGTTTCTATCAGTATCTCATCAGCAAGGCTGCGGCTGTGGCCCAACACACCTTTTACAACAGCACACTGACTCCAGAGCCAGTGCTGGCTGACTCGGTGAAACAATCTATCTAATCACCCACATCTCCCTCTCCCTCTCCCCCACCACCAACACCACCACCACCTCTCTCAGATATTCTTCTGCTCCATTGAGTTTAAAGCCACTCGAACCCCTCTTTTCCTCTACTCAAACACAATCGTCTGCAGTGATAAACATCATTATACTCTTCTCAATGAGCGCTCCACCTTTAGCTGCATGTTGTAGCCTGCGGGGGGCTCTTCTCCTGAGTGGAATCTATGTGCTGACCCGTGTTTGCATGCTCACTCTTTGAATCTCCACTCCAGTGAATCAAGTCATTTCGCTGTCCTCCCTGACTCTTTATTCTCTTTATTCCAGCAGTGATTAAATAATCATTTGTATATGAAAAGGTTTTTTCTGGTAATACACATGAAGAAAAAGAGTTTTGTTTCTTTCTATTCACAGATTTGAAAAGGCCCACTCGGATACAGTGATATAAATATGAAAATGTCTGCATAACAGCAAATAGTAACAAGAAGATCTTCCATTTTAACAACAAACAGAAATATATTTTGTGATGCATTTATGCCAGAATAACCCCGAGATGAATCAAGATGGGTCTCACTTTCCTTCCTGCCCTATTTGAAAGAAAAAGGTGTTTGAAACTGTGACAGAAAAATGTTCTATTCATACGAACTAGACTGAGCTGCCATGGCTGCCCGACCACGATAGACTAGGTTTTCTGCTAATTGGATGATTGGTGCTTCACTCCTCCACCCCATGTCCTTGGGCAGGGTACTAAACCCTCAATTTCTCCTGATGTCTGCTCCATCAGCGTGTAAAAGTATGCCTGAATATCTTTTTCGTGAGGCGGTTTGGATAGAAAGCACTGCATCTGATGAGCATGTTGGCACATTGCCTGGCAGCCGCTCACAACACTTTGTGAATAGGCTGAGGCATGTGTGAAAGTGCTTTCAGTGGTCAGCAGACCACAGAAGAAGAGAGCCAAATAAGTTCATTTGCGATTTATTTTTTTGTTATGGCCTAACAGCAAATGAATTGAACTTGCTGGAAGAAAGTGCTGGTTGGGTGGTTTCCTTCTGGGTGCTACCGCTGCCTCGCCAGCTCCAGTTGCTACAGACCCACTCTGGTAGCATTTTTTGTCAACTGATAAATAAGCGTGAGAATAAAATATATTTTTATAACTCCGATGAATTGAAAAATGTACATTCTTCAATTCTGTAAGAATCATAAAGTAATTCTGAACATTCTCTGCTTCCATGTTGGTGTCCTGCTAAAGTAAATTAGAGTTACTTTAAAATGTATGTATCCTAATACCTGTGAAATATTAATCCGTGCTCTATTAGACACACTGTCACAGATGTCTGTTGGGGGCTTAAGTGTTCATTACCACAAAGCTGCACTTGCATTAAGTGACCTGCAAACTGCTGCAAGTATTAATGCTGTGGCCCCATAGTGAATTTATCTAAATACCATGCTCAAAGAAACGCCTGACTGTGGACAGGCTCATTTTATATCTTAAAACCATTATTTCATGATTCATAAGCACATGTAATTCTCTTATGTCTATCTTGACAGCACCACTAACGATGCTAAATTCCAGCATATATAATTCATGTTTTGGTCTCACCAGCAAACTAATAATGTCCCATTTCTTTTTGTTTATTCATCTAATGTTGGCTGTTGGAGGTATATCAGTCATGTGTGGCATGTGGTGATTTTGACCTTTCCTTACCCTGGCAGGATGGCGCTCAACAGTGAGGAAGGCTGTCTGAGCCCTTTTCTGTAAGTGACGGGCATGGAAATGCCGTCAACGCATATTTTTATTACCTGATGAGATATAACTAAAAGTAAAGGAAAATCCTTGAATAAACATGTTATGATGACATCTATTCTACAAAATAAAAACAATTTTTAAAAAATAATTATAAGTTTTTTTTATTTCTTAAATATTTGGTTTCTTATTCTGATGTAATATGGTTTTGCTGGTACTTACAATTCATATACCTGTCATAACATTTCCAGCAGGACTGTACTAGACCTGTATACTGGGATCATGTGACCCCTCCCCCTGAACCACGTCCAAGGGGTGCCCGACAAATTTTTGACAGGTGGATTGCCAGGTGGACCATCTGGTGGCAAGGCTTTCATGTGCTCAGTGTGAGACGTAACATATAATATTTTATATGAGCCATTGAACCATTAAAGTCCATGCCGATCTGTATGCAGTAGATATTAAAGTGACCACAAATGTAGCAAATGCTTGTGCTTTGTCCGATCCCTCAAGACAATATGTGTGTTAATTTTTGCTCTTGTCAAATGCTAATTGATATTCATACAAATAACCGTTCATCTTATTAAAATAAGATTAAAAAAAAGAAGTTCTTTGTTTGCAAAGTTGTTTGTGCGTGTGTGTGTGTAGGCCACACTACACCTGTAAGCGCTGTACTCACTGGAGCAAAGCCTATTAGAACAAGTATAAGACATATCCCTCAGACTGTGAACTATGAACACACACACTCACACACAAACACAAGCACACGTACACAATAAAGCAGACACACACACAAACTCATTTCAGGCAGACAAGACAGCGCCGGCATGAATTACCATCTTGAGCGTGTCCACAGGAGCCACGATGTCATGCAAACCTATTGTTCTGTCTAATGCTGAGGTCACCTTCAACAAGACAGCGGTGCAGCGTTTGGCTTTCTCCAACTGTAATGCTTTGTTTTAGCAGCAAAATGAATTTCTTGTTCCCTGCAAATGCTTATTCATCAATTTGGGCTAAATAATCCACTGACTGTCATGGGTAAACTTATTGTTCTGCCTGCTGCAGAGGTTGGAGGGTTCAAAATCTGAGCTGGAGTAAACAAAACGTGTGATATTCCAAAAGCCACTTAATGCAACAGAGATGCTTTGGCAGGCATAAAAAAAGTTAATTTCTAATCTATAGTAAAAGCTTGGTCATTCAACTGACAGCAAACTGCTGCAACTGTATAGTATCCCATGCTCTTTTGTGTATTGTCCAATATTTGGGGCTGATTAAATATTGATTTATATACATTTGGAAGAGGGTGAAAAATGCTCCCGAGTTGGATTATATGTGGTGTTTCTGGAGGACACTCATCGTTTCGCTGATTCCTACAATTTGGCTTTAAAAAGCAAAATATTACCTTATACAGTATTTGATAATTCAGCAAGACTTTCCACAAATAACTTGTCCCACAAAGGGATAAAACTCCAATAAAATTAATTGCAGCGCAAGTCTTCAAAGCAATCTAGGATGAGGAGAAAAGACACAATCTACAAGGGAGTATCTCGGCTGATTTGCTCACCATGCTTATCCAAATACTCCAGCTCCTTATCAAATTGAATTGGTGTATTTAAATATGAATGAAGTCCCTTTTGGACAGTAGAAGATTAATATTGATTTAATCTGAAATTGTTAAATGTGGGACAGATGGTGCCAACAGGAAGACCTTGAAGCTATACAAGTTATAGAAAACGGACGGTTGAATTATTTTCAACCGTCCATTTTCTATAACTTCTAAAAAAATTTTTTTTTGATCTTTTCAATACATTTTCACTGAAGAATGTAAACGCCTTAAAACCCTGCTATGCAGCTCCTACAAACTGTTTTGTATATGAGTGGAAAAACTAAAATGCTAGAGAGTGACAGTGACTGCAATTAAATGTATGTATAAATATTTGGAAAAACATGTGTTAACATTTTACAAATCAATAAACAGTCGTTGCTCTTGTCCTAACCGACATTTTACCATGAGTAAAACGTGTTGCATGTAATAATTTCTCTTGGGTGAGTGATGTCACTGATTATGAAAAATGAGAATTGGTTTGAAATGAAGAACAGAGAGGTTTTTTCAGCAGCATTGTCCGCAACTCATTAAATGCTCTCTCGTTGTGCCAGAAGATAATTACAAAAGGCTTATTGCAAGCCCTCATCTTGAAATAGAGAAAGCTCCTCAATATGTCAACTACCTGTTTGGTAGGTGAACAGTGTTCATGTGTTGTCATCTCATCCATTTTTAATTGCAGACTTAATAAGCACAATGTTGACCTGTGAGTATCCACACCTGCTTTGCATACAAGTGTCATCCATGTCTTGTTGTTTTACCCCACTTCCACACATAAAAGAAAAACCTTGGAGCCTTTGCAGATGCTGGTGAGAGCCAAAAAGCAATGCACTCAAACAGGGACTTGGTTTTGGATAGCTCAGGGTGTCCTAGTGAATTATTCATTCGAGAGGAGAGACACAATCACAAATACTGCCACTACAGAGGTGTGCCAGAGCGAAAAATATAATTGCTTAACCATGTCGCTCCTTAAAGGTTAGTACAGATGTACTGCAATTCCTGGAGGTACAAAGAGCTTAGGATGATATTGTAAACATTTGAAGTGGAAACAGTGGGCAATGGGCAACAGGTGTAGCCTGAGCTGAGAAGATCAACAACCATACATTAGAAACTATACATTATATATGTGTATTCAATCGTTAGAGACGCCGCTCTGAGCAGCTGCCCAAAATGCCCATAGCTAAATCTGCCAATGCCTCTCGCAGCTCTGTAGAAGAGCTGAACTAAAGAGAAAGGACAGGGAAGTGGAACGTCTGTTATTGACTTGATGACATCATGGGTCACATGTCACAGCAAACAATAGTGGCTGAAAGATGATGGTGATGTTAGCATCCAGGCATGTGGCTAAAGATGTATGCATTCACATTCATGTATTTTGTGTGTATTTTCCATTATTAAGGCTATTGGGAATCTATGGCTCATGGTTACTTAGTACTAGTCACCTCCATTGTAGTTTTTGCTTTCACAAAATACTACAATACAGAAAAGCGTTCCACAATTTTTCTCATAACAATGTAATTTAGAGGATTTATGTCCAAGAGCTGCCTCTGTCCAGATTATTCAGTATATTAATCCATACACACCTGTTTGTTTAAATGTGTGACACTAGGTGGATTTATATGCCCCCCATTATTCCAAATAAAATCGGAAGAAAAGCCTAATCAGAAAGAAAATGCTCTATGTAAACACCTCTTTCCGAATGAGAAAGTCCTTTCTGATTGCAAATTTATTCCTTTGCAAGTGGATAGTATAAGTCCTTTTGCAATGATAACCAGAAAGGTGACCGCAGCATGTAAATGGTAGCATTGCATTTAATGATCTAGACCTCAGCAGAGAGTATGTTTTTCTATCCACAAATCCAAAATGCTAACGTTGTAATGATGTAACGTTAGTCAGAGTAAAACCGCTCTAAGAAACCAAAAAGGTTTTGTTGGGAGTGCCTTTGCATTTATCCCTCTCTCTCTCCCTCTTGTCTCTAGTAGGCTATAGGAATGAAGCTGAATAATTATCAAGATGTTTCTTCATTAAAAGCATCACAATAACAGAAAGAAAACTACCCTGGTCACATGATAAAACACCCACCTTCTGATAAAACCCGTAATATTGGTCACTTTTGCGCTGGTCACGCAGCTGTTGACCGCTCTGCCGATTGATGTAATCATGTGCAATGGATGTGGACCATCAGCAGTTAACATTACTTGACCCACTGTGATCCAACACTACAATGCTAGGGAGATTTTAGTAAGCTACTTAGCTTGATAGCAGAGCTAGCAAGTCACTCCAGGTGTGGATGAAAATGCAGTTTCCAACACAGCAATGTCAGGGTGTTACTTTTTGGGTTTGGTCAGAGTCAAAGACGAGAATTTGAGTGTATATTTTACATATTTAATTTTAATAGTTAAGTCGGGGGGTTTTTGTACAATGCAGGGGGTTTGCGGCTTTTTGGGGATATACCCTTGATGTCGGGGATGATGGTGTTGCCTAGTTTTTAAAATAATATTTTCTGATGTTTTCTGCATCTGTAAGCTTCCATGACTATCAAAAACTCCCATTATCTTTAAAGTGGTCATCTAGAACTCAATGGCTTATTTCTTGGCTGCTTCATATAGATCAGTCAGTTTTGCAATTTGTCTGCAGGGATCCAGAAGCATGTGCATTAGCCAATCCTCTGTGTCATTTCATTTTTTTCCATCTTTCTCTCTACTACTTTCTCTCCCGCTGTATCTCATCAACTAAAAAGGCTCCATTCTTCTTTTAAGGGTGTATCTTCTATCATATATATTAAGCTTCATTAGTAGATACTTTTAACCTGACAGACTCGCAGATTTAGATACCAGGCTTTATTTTTTATAGCTCAATTAAGGTATTCTATTTTAAGAGTTCAAACAGTTGCCAACAATTTAAGTGTCATTAAAACCTTCATTGGACAAAGAGTCTGCTTAGCCTGCATCTTCTGCAATAATGTTCACATGTGGTGGTCCTGGAGCGAAACTTCGTGTTTTGGGATGAATTTTTCATTAAAGTCCAGCTGTGTTTGAAAATCAGTTCAAATTAGTTTTATATTTTGCCCTGTCTGATAAAGTCCATTTAGCTGAGTTTGACATTTTAATTCTGCTGTGATGTTGAAGCTGCTGTGTGTGGACAGGTACACATCCTTCTTATAAACTCATTTCTATAATTGTCATAAGTCATCAGTGATTTCAAATGGTTTTTGAGCAGAAGGATAAACAAAATTTGGATAATGACTCCAGACAATAAAAACATGTTGTTTGAAATGGCAATAATTGATTGACTTATATTGGTTTGGGTTGTAACCTCTCTTCAGAGGTACTAAATTTGCCCAGGGTTAATGCATTGACCGGACAGTCATTAGTGTGCGGAACGTTTATGATAGTAAGAGGCCAAAGCCTCGACTTCTTGTTTTTCTGTGACGTATCACAAAATTGACAATTTGGCCTGAGTCATGAGTTACTGTTCGATATCAAAACCTTATGTTAGACTATTTAAAGGTGAACAGATATTAATTTGAACTCGTAAGAACATTGAGACTGCACACACACATCTTTCTCCTTATAGGTGATGAAGTTGATGTTAACCTAAAACAGGAGTTAATCAGTTAAGTCAAATAGTCAATGTGATAAACATTGAGTTTAAAGTTCAAGTACATTTCAGTTGAATGTTTCATTGTGTAGAATGGATAAAGACAATTTTCGAGGCTAAAAGGTGTATGATGGTATTTCATTACCCTTTGAGAGCAGAAAAGGGAATATAGGTATTTTTCAAGACCTTATTGTTAGCAGCGTTAGCAAACAAGCTTTATTCATTGACATAAGCTTGACTTCTCCTTGTTTTTAAATCTCTTCATGGCTTGGCAGGCTTCCAACCTTTCCAGTGTTCTGCCTCCCTGCTTCTCTCTCACATGTACCTTTCATGCATATCATCATTATATTTGGCGAGATCTCACAGATATTTAACTACCACATTCTTATTCAGTTCATCATTGACTCCAAATTGGTTTAGAGTTTGTGAACAATTTGAAAAAGAAATCCCCTCCAGGTCCAGATATTGCTTTCTTGAGAGTGGGTCAGAGGAGTGACCTGAAAAAATAGGCCTACGGCCACAGCTGTCGGCAGTGAAGAGACACGAAGAGACAGGTTATTTCATCATAAAAATGGACTCCAATCCAGGACTCTTCTCAGCTATATTCGACTCTACAGTACAGAAGTTGGTTTATCGAATATATATCAGCAGTTACTTCCTTTTTATATGGAACTGCCACCCAGATTACGCTTATTATGTCAACACCGGGCAACATTTGTAGTGCAGTAGATGTATCTACATAATTCTCATATTGAATTTGTTTACTCTCCTACATTACACACAATGCTACTTGACTGCTGATGGTTTAGCTGGAAATTCTGGTGTGTCGTGTTCCCGCGGTCATGGCTGATGTGTCCTCGTTTAGCAACGGCCTGCTAACATCAATTCTTTCAACTCCACAGCCGTACCAAATTCCATTCTTCTAACTCATTCAAAATATAACCTTTGACAACGTATTCTGCTTCTCTGTTTCTAATTAATGCTTTATATTCATATATTTTTAATTAAAAATATCTATTTTGAAATGTCTCTCAACAGAAACTCACCCATCATTTGGACATGAAGGACACTCTTTGTATAAAACCACGTCAATGACTTCAAGCTACTGGCATACATCTTAGTATGCCAGTAGAGATCTGCTTTTTCAAATTCTCTCAGTTTTGCCAATATGGCCTTGTGGAATAAACACTGTTTTGCTTTGTGTTTGTCTGACAGGATTCCATTTGCTCACCTTTGTTTTCAACACTATTATCCTGGACCATCTCTACAGCAATGTGTTGCACCTTTACGTTGCTCCATAAAAGGAGTGGTTGGATATCAAATTACCTGACGAATTGAAGGGAGTGATTCCTCAAACCCCAGGCTTCAGGGACAGGTGCATAACAGGAATGTGTGCCTCACACATCCCTACACTAAGTAGGCCGTCATGCTATCCTTCCATCAAGTTTTCCGGTTTAAGAGAAACATTCACCTTGTCTAATTCAACTCCAAAAATCAATCTATCCTAAAATAAAGGCAATTATGTGCCTGCGTGATAACTTCTATTTATGTGTGTGCTATGTGTATCAAAATCCATCTATGTTACTAGTTTAGATCAACTAGGCAATGCATTTCTATAGACATGATAATATCACAGTTTCGCCATATTTACTGCTCAAACACTTTATTATTCTCACCTTTCACACAAAATCAAGGGGGGTGTGGGTGTGTGTGTGTGTGTGTGTGTGTGTGTGTGTGTGTGTGTGAGTGTGTGTGTGTGTGTGTGTGGGGGGGGTTGTACACCTGCTGCTGCTCGGGTCTAATACCCTTTGATCCCAATCACCCTGAAGAGTTTGAGCAACAAAGACTTTATAATGGACTAATTATCACATATCATATTTTGAAATAGCTTTCAAATTTTTTTACTTCTCCCTCTCCTGTTATTGAAAAATTTACATCAGCTCAAGTTAAAACCAATTACATGAACCATATCCTTTTAACTTCAACACAATAGATGCGTTGGGCTCACATCAGGCATTAGTCTTGGGTCCAATTCACATCCTCCTGTCCCAAGTGAGTGCTATCTCCCTGGTGGTCTAGTGGTTAGGTTTTGGTGCACTCACTGCGGCAGCCCGGATTTGATTCCCAGTCAGGGAACGTCACTATGGGGTGGCTGTAGCTCAATGTGCAGAGCGGCCATCTCACAATCGGATGTTTGAAAGTAGCCGGTTTGAGTCTAAACGTCGTAGGGTCCATGAGCAGGAGCCTGAAACCCAAGCTCCCCGGGCGCTTCAAAGGGGGCGCCCACTGCTCCCTCAGGGGTGGGTCAAATGCAGAGAAATAATTTCACCATGTTGTACTGTGTACGACTGTATGTGATCAATAAAAGGATTACTTCTTCTTCTTCTATCTGCAAACCTGAGCGGGCGACTGAGAAGTTGTCAATCCTTCATTAGATTAAATATTAAATACATCATGCAGCAGGAGCAATAACCTGAACTCAGTCAACCTCAGTCAATCACCCTGGCCGAAAACGTTGACTGAAACGCTGACAGACAGCACAGGTCTGCTATAAAATCTTGTCTTTTACCTTAATTGCTTCTTACAAGCACCTTTTACGTCACTTCTAAGGTGCAAGTTTAAGAGGAAAGGACAGAAATAAAAAACTAATTTATGTCTGCAGAGAGCATGTATTAGAGTGTAAATGTTATGCATAGCTGCAACCATTGAAAAGCAAAACAGATATTTAGTCGTGATTTTTTTAAAGTCTAAGACGGATTTTGGAAAAGAGTTAAAAATATACATATTTAAAGGTGCTATGGCAACAATATAGGTTATTACCTACTTTATTGGTGTGGCGTAGCGTTTTTTTTTAAACAAACAGACTTATTCAGTCCATTTTTGAAATAGTTAGATAAGATAGAGGTTTAAAAGATATATACGACAATGAATTAAGGTTTCTCTCATTAAATGAGGATTAGTAGATATATAGGTAATCTGGAGGATGGGACGATATAAAAGGAGCTTGACAAATGATATCATGATAGCTACATGATAATTGGTGTTGAAATTAAAGACTGTATTATATTTAACATCGGTAATATGCATAAATCTGAAACAAAGTGCCGCAGAGTGATATCTCTGCAATAATATGCCTTTCCTTGCTCTTGAGGAGGAGTCCCTGAAAAGGTTTGTGTATTTAAATGACATCTGCCATAGAACAATAAAAAGCTCGTGTCAGGAATGAATTGCAGTATTTATTCTTTTGGAAATGACTCAAACTTCATAAGGTCAAATTCAGTAATTATTATTATTATTATTATTTATTTATTTATTTTTAATAGAAAATCCCTCCAGTCTTAAGCAATAAAGAATTCGTAAAAATATTTAAGTCTAGCTGTATTTGTGTTAAGACTGTATGTACTATTAAGCATACCCTAAAGCTTAGAAGTGGTTTAATAAACTGTGAGTATGGGCGGCTGAGGAATACTAAATGTTTATTCAGTAAATTAATCCAAGTGCTATTTTTTCATTTATCCTTTCCCTGGCTTAGTGGGGTATTCAGTCATTTCTGCTCTAATTATCAGTCCTCCTTTCTCCAACAGAAGTGGATTCCCTTAAATCCCACTGAACATTGAGTGTATTATGAGCCAGAGGCAGAGTGCATGAAACAAGTTCATGTGCTTGCAATCTGTCAGTCAGCAGATTTTCAGCTTTGTGTTTTGGAAGAGTACTTTGAATACGCAATAGAAACAGAGTCACACTCTTTGGTCAACATCACGACTGATTTTAAGATGTATTGCTGAAAGGACTGATTAGAAAAAAGAACATACATTTAACTAAAATTCATGTTCAAACAACTAATAAGGCTAAAAGGCTTATTTTATTTAGCAGTGCAGCGAACGACGGGCTACGGGAAGCTTACTTTGATAGGATCGGTGACCGGCCGAGCGGTGTCAGTATGGCCTATTTTGTGCCTGTTATACACATACGCCGCACACACACACACCCAGCATGAGCCACCATGGCTTGGAACATCCCATCGGGTTGGAAATATTTGACAATGAATTAAGAAAAACACAAAGCATGCAATTTGTAACATCATTAAGGGCTAAATAAGCTGTGGAGGAACAACCCCGAAAATGTTTGTGACAACTTCAAAAAGAATCCAAAAGCCAATGTTGGCAGAGCGGCTTATGCTACATACATTCACGTTTGCTGCCAATTACGAATTTAAAACTTTTTAGAAAAAAAAAAAAAAAATCATCATTGGCCAAAATTGGAATCGACCGATCAAAAATCTGTGATTGGTATAAGCCAAGACAAATCCAATCGGTGCACCTCTCATTTGATTAATTATTGCATTTGGATCAACTCAACACATGAAATATTTAAAGTAATGGATTTTAAAAGCTTTCAGAGCATGAACAGTAGCAATAATAAAGACAGACATTTGAAATGAGCAGTTTAAAACTGGCTTTCAGTGAGGATGGCTCATTATACGTAGATGTAAGCCATTATGAATGTTGTGTGTTGAATAAATGCATTAAAGATGATGAATGTGGCATCTGGTTCAGTAATAAATGCGTTGATGGTTTTGGTCTTTTTGGATTGAATATGAATAAATTACATGTTACAAATTGAGTGTTTGCATGTTTATGTCTTGTTCTTAATGAAAGATGAATTAAATATATTATAATGAGATGAAGAGAGAATATATAGTACGAGATGTAGGGAGGAGGATGGAGTGTACTGTAGATGTGAGTGAGAAAGCGTGAGGGGTGGGGGGACATGGATGTTTGAGTTTGTCCGCATTGATAGGTAATAACTGATAATAAAACATAAACTACGAGCACACACATGGCAGTACAAAAAATTGAGGTGTAAACAGAACACAAAAGACAAGAACGATTCTCAGCTGCTTGGGAGAAGCTAAGGATTGGCTAGTAAGAACTATGCTAGTTTGGCCTACACAAGCTACAGGGGCTTGGCTTAATGACATTGCTAACACTTTTGTTTTATTGGTATCAAGCGGCGCCACCAATACACTAATCCTTGCTTTAAACGTTTCAAATAATAAGCTACATTTAGTTCAGGAACCGTTATCACAAGAGGAGGCAAACGAATAACTGAATATCTGACGCAATTAACTAATTGCTAGTTTAGTCATAGGACAATCAAAGGAAACTGACTAATCCTTTATGCTTGTAATGACGCACTTTTAGAAATCAAACATCCATGTTGTGTGGCATTACATTACTTTTTATTGACTAAATGGTTTCATCTATGGCAATTGAAACAATGGAGTTTGATTTAATTAATATAATAGAAAATGTTTTGGGATTACATATTAGTGTTTAGGTAAATTCAACATAACTGTGTTTAGTACACTTAACATAATTGTGTTCAGTAAATGAAACACTAATGTTGTTTGTACTAAAGTACTTTTTTTATGTTGAAATAACTAAATAATTGAACCATTGGCATGTTAAACAAATTAGTTGAGTTGCATTGATTTGATTGTGAAAGTTTGAGACAACATAATTCTGGTTACTGAATTCAACATAACTGTGTTTGGTAAAGGAAAAAACCCTGCTTATTAATTTCATTGTAACTGCATGATATAATTAAGACTTAATTAAGACGTTCTGGTTACATTTACCTAAAAGTATAAAGTAATTATTAGTTTTATAGACTGTTTATTCAAGCTAGATTTCTGAGAGTGGATGAGATAAATAAGTAAAGTAAATGCGAGGTTTTATTTCTTGGAGTGCATTGAGGGGTATTTATTGATAGTACTGTACCACTGATATCCCACGTGCCGTCGCCGTCGAGCGCGCACAACTCCATTCCACTCCTGTGGATCAGTCGGACGCTCCACACCGATGTCAACCAGACCGTGAATACTCTCTGCTTTAATAATTAAGATATAAAGAGACATTTTTACCAACTACCAAACCGCGAGCCTCTCCATCAGAAGCTCCACTGCCTTCACTGTTTCGATCAGCCTAGCGGCGGAGTGGAGAGAACCGCCGGGGTTCCCTCTGTGAACGTACCCGGGAGAGGAGCGCTGAGAGCGGGGGACTCAGCGACCAGCAGCGACTCGGCGTCTGAGAACACGGAGGGTGTTCGGAGTGGAGTTGGGTGGTGAAGATTCAGTCCAGGGTATCCTGTCTCCGAAGAGGCTAGAGGAGAGTTGAGGGGTCGATTTATCCGCGCCCTGAGGAGGCAAACTTGTCTTCCACTCGATGCTGGGAGCTGCTGGGCTGCAGGAGTGAGGAGGAGATGCGCGCTGGAACATGGACATCCGAAAAGGGATAAACATCCGCAAAAACTAATGCACGCGATTTCAGGTAAAAAAAACAAACAAAACAAAAACGATAAAATACATCAATTTGCATTTTTCAATACCTTGTACCTTTTATTTCTCATTAACTTACCCAATTAATTTCACATTTGCATGTAAAGATGATAATTAACTTTTATGTGTAAAACTAACATTTGAGATATATGTCTTAAATATCATCATATACACACATGCTTTGCTCTGGGCTTTCTAAAACTCATCTCATTCTCAGACAATGTAAGGCAGCAGTCACATTTCAGATTAGAGGTGTCACTGGACGTGCATGATTATATTTGTATCCATGCCTGTATGACTCTGAGCCAACAACAACAACAACAACAACAACAACAATAATAATAATAATAATAATAATAATGAAACAGCCTTACAGTTTCCACATGATTTCCACATAACCCATATTATGTGGCCAATAGGTACCATATCCATATTTATACTTTGCATATTTTTTCTGTGTAAGAGTTCACAAATTTACTCTTCTTTTTTTAATTAAGGATATTTTTTTCCCCCTCATTTAAATCCTTTGGCAGAACTCATTTATTGTCAGTGATCAACAGGGGATTGGACTCAGTGCAGTCTCGCTATCCCCTCTTCTCTTTGATTGCACTGAGCTTGATTAAAGTTCAGATTCTCCGAGGCAGGATGCTCTGTAGGAAATAGTTATCCTCCTGAAATCAGGTGTCCATATGTTGGAGAGGGAGCTACCTGGCATCCTGATTCTGCTATTAAGAAAATTAGAGGTGGGTGCTAGATAGGTATCTTTTGATAATTAAGACTTCTCATTTCCACATGCTGTGCTGTTTTTTTTAATACCTTTTGTCTCCAAGTGTTTAGAATAGTAAAGCTACTACACAACTCCATTGGGAAGTGTGCCTATGGTTGGACAGCCTCTTGATGATGTCACTGGCTCAGAAAGGGGACGAGAGTTGATCATGAAGTTCAAAGTACTTCGCTTAGAAGAGTCTGATCTGTTTAGAATGCTTAAGACTGAGGTTTTTACCACCTGCAACATTTCCCAAGCAGAGCAAAGCGTCTTTATTGTTTGCTCAAAGTTAAGTACAGTTAAGGAAATGGCAGTAGTAGTGTGAGGCGACATTTTCATTAAATTGCTAAAACACACAAAAAACATTTTGGATCACATGCATACCTATTGCGTTCAGATGTATAAAGTCATGACTCTGATTTTGATTAATCAGAATGCAGATAATATGCCCTGCATTGTACTTGTCCTTTTTCCTGTGTAGTTCCTGAGGCACGCCTGCTCAAGCAAGACATGAGAATATTTCTCCATTTTACTGAGTCAGTCTGATCATCCTGGACATGTCCATCAATTAACAAGCATAGCGATCGCATGAATCTATGTTATATCTATGTTTGTCATACGCTGCCGCTGAAATTTTTATGCTCCTGCCAAAAGGGGCATATAGGGTTACAGTATTTGTCTGTATGTAACGGAGATTCATCTTCTCAAAACCTGTTTCGGGGATAGAATTAAGTGAAATATCACAAGTACATGTTAGGCCCGGCCACAAAGTGTTCATAAGTCAGTTTACTTCTAATGCTGGTCCCAAGCCCGGCTAAATGGGGAGGGTTGCGTCAGGAAGGGCATCCGGCATAAAATGGCCGATCCATATACGGAACACAAAATTGATTTCCCATCTGTATCGGATAGGGCCCAGGTTAACAAATATGGTCACTGGTACAGTTAACCAGCAGGGTACTGACTTATAGACGGAAACAGGTGATCCGCTGTGGCGAGCCTGATTGGGAGCATCCGAAAGACAGAAAAGAAAGAGATCACGTGTAAGGGACTTTTATATGTTCATGGTACATTTGAGCTTAGATGATTTCATGGTACGGTTGGTCACATTCCTCTTTTATAGAGGTAATGTTATGCATATTTGTATAATTTTGAAAGAGTTGTTATATAAACAGTGAACGAAGAGTACTGGGCTTCTGGGAACTGGTTTGAACAAAATCTATACCTTTAAATACCAAGTCTTTGTTACAATTTGAACACAACTCCACCACAGATAAAAGAAAATATGTTTTATTATTCAAAAAGAAATCTGTGTAGGCTACTTATGACAGTCTTTGTAAAAATATTGATTATAGTGGAGCTCTCTGAGGTAATGTTTCACTACACACTAGTAGCACCTTGCAGTTATATAAACCTATAACTGTCTTACTCTTGTAGTATATGCATTTATAATTATAATTTATACAGTATGATGTGCTTTAGGTATTTATTGTTAATGCCGTATCATGCAGTTGAGAGAAGTACCAAGTACATAATTTTATTGCAGTCAATTATGTTTTGCTTTAAAGTCATGCCCTTTCTCATCATTGGTTTGTTGTTGCTCAGATAATAGATGATTGGATCCTGTATACGAAACTCCAATTTATTACTGAGAAATGAATCGGGCTTTTAACAGCGAGGGCCAACTCTAAAAAGGCATAAGCAGCAAAAAATGTAATAGATGCTGTCCTAAATCTAGTCAGTTCCTCTATAATCTTGATTTTGAAATATGATGTACAGCTGAAAGACACAAATTAATGTAATAATAATATAATAATAATACAATTAATAATATAATAATTTTACTTGCTAATCACAAAGTTTCCAATTTTTAAACGGAAGGTTTAGGTGCTTACATCACAGTGTGATTACTCTGCATTACTCAAAAATTTATTTTAAGTAAAGTCATTGTTGTTTGGGTTTTAATCCTTTTAAATGAGTGCTAAAATAATCAATTGATTATAGTTAAAGTAGAACTCAAAAAAAATCCACGGTAGATTTGAACTCATACTATCCTACTGGAAAGCAACTTTTGGCCCAATAGTAACAGTCAATTATTTTGAGTACGTTATTTATTTTGACAAAATTTGATATTTTGGACCTTCAGAATTATAAGTACCTGTGAATTTAACATTTTAAGCTGTACAAAAATTTACAAAAAACAAAATTTACAAAAAATGTTCATATTAATCAAATTATGTAAGTTTCATGAACAAAAAATAAATAAAACTCTACTTTCACTCAACATTGCAAAATTAATATAAATACAAAGCAATTATTTTTGTTTTTTTATTAATTAATTTGAAAATGCAATTTTAAGTTCTCAAAACTTAAGATCTTTGAATTCATAATTTTTTGTGCCAGTTACAAAATTTATAAATAAATTTATAGTATTCAAAAATTTGATAAACACAAGGCAAGCAAAAGATTCAAGTCAACATGTTCAAGTTAATACATTTTAAGTTTTCAGTACTCATTCTAATAAATATGGGCTTTTGGGCCCATAGTGTAATCATAGAGCTTATTACACCTCTTTTCTCCATCATGGACTGAACATTTCCAATCATAACAACTGATAAGCTACTACCAAAGTGAGATACTAATTAATATGGTTTTGAATCCTTAGGGGAATCCTAATTAGTACATTAGTAAAAACAGGAGCACTGGTATAATCAATCACATATGTCTAAGACACTTCCACTCTGTGCTTGTATCAACAGCAAGACCAGTGCATTGAATTTTTCAGGCAGGTACCATTATGTGATTAAAATCTAGTTCCATCTAGTTCCATCTAGAGAAAATTACCCATGATTAATCGGTTCCTCTGTGACACATTCATGGACTTTACAAAGAGGGCATTGTTTGAGAATCCACAATTCAATCAATTATGCTCAAAGAAGGAGATATTTAATGTATAGCTCTATAATGAAATTGACTGCCACACACTGTCCTAATTATGCTAAAAATTGGACTTGGAGCCCCAATGCAAAGAGGGAGACCCTTTCAACATTGTCTCAGTCACTGTTGCCACAGGAGAGAAAGAGATGTGCGCTGCTGTGGAGAGCCCCTGGTGTGGTCTGGAGGAATGAAGAAGCTGCATGTGTTATGTCACGCCTGCGGCTAGTGTGCTTAGATCAATTCGCTATAAGTCTCTTTGTCTTGTGCCACTGTCTGAGGTAGAATCTTGGCTAGGGAGTAAATTGGCATTTCCTTGACTCCCATGGAGTTCCATTTGTGGGAGTGAAAAAAAAAGAAAGATGTATGCGTGCATGCAGGCTGTAGATCAAGAAAGTCTGGGATTATTGGTTTTATGTATATACACATAGATTCATGGAGAGCAAATTTGGTTTTACATCGGCTCTTTCATGCTGGTGTGCAATTTGTACATCAGCTGACACAGTCATTACACAAAATGAAAGATAGAATTCTTATATGTTGCATGTATATTTGGATTTATAGTTTCCACTCATGAAATACTCTTATCTGATTAGGACTCGTTAGGACTTCACCACCTCCTTGATGGAGCTGGTTGTAAAAATCTTTGATTCATGTGCGCGCTGAATCAAAGTATGCAAAATAAAGTAGAATTTCCATGTAGCCTACTACTACTACAAGTCTACTCCAGCACCACCAGAAAATGAATTTTGTATGACCGGAGGCACTCAGAGCTGTGAGATGAGCTCCACATTCAGGAAAACACTGATCTAGCTGGTGTCTGCAGATCAAGTGAAGTCACAGCTCAGGTGATTAAAGATGCAGCGTTGTAGGCCATTTTTCCTGGTCTTGTCTCATTCCTGCAGAGTGTGGAAGTCTGGTCTCATTCATGATTTAGAGCTCAGAGGCTCTGGGTGTGTGAGAGTATGTGTGGAGGATGGCCGTGTATTTTAGTGAAAATTTTTTCTTCGTCTTGACTTTTTAACCAACTGGACCTGGAGTACCCTTCTATTAATACTTTTTGGAGCCCTGAAAAATTGATGTGAGTGCAGACATCGGGTGTAGTGGAGACGGTTAAATCAACTGCCACCAATTTCAGCATCTGTGGCTGACTGAACTACCATCTGGGGTTTTTCAACTCCAGCTGGTTCTTTGTGAGGGGAATAGGAAAAGGGGTGTCACTTTGACAACACAGGAATTTGGTGGACGGTTATGATGTCTCCAAAAATCTGAGGCCTCTCTCAAAACAGCTGCATTTCCACACGGGGTTAGCTTTATGTCCAAGGGTTCTGCATCGATTCAACATGAATAGAGAAAAGATCTGTCATGCTAATAGGCAAATAACAATTTCCCAAAGCATAGATAACATAAGGTGAGATATTCTTATTCTTATGGACAATAATATTTATTACAAAGAAATAACAGAGCAAATCCATATCGGTCAGTGCGGTCCAGACGACACATTGTAGCCCGATTTTAACATTATGGTCATTGCCGACTAAGTCTTTCTGTCAGGCCCAAACATGGAGGCGTCAAATAACAATTGGGTCTTAAAGTTATTATTTTTATGTTGTTATCACCAACAAACAGCGTGTGCTGTCTGGGACACGCCTGAACACCAGCTCTCTAGCTTTTTAGAATTTTTTTCACATTACTCCCGATCTGTTCTGAAGTTGACCAATAAAACACGTGTCAAGTAGAATCTAGAATGGCCCAATCTTAGCTGGAGCAGCGACAAAGGAGAAAGACTCGTTGAAATGTGACGACAATACCCCAGCTTTCAATCGTTCATTGAAGAAATTCCATGACAGAGTAATAAAACAGTGTTGTTGGTGAGAACACAGAGAGAACACGTGATTGACATTCCTCCTCATCCAAATCCCATTGCTTGACGTGAATGTGTGGTTGCCATCCAACTTTAAGTGTTGCCCAGCTTTCCAACTAAGACATTGTCCAACTTTTTGGCGCGGTTATCTAATGATTTGACAGAATGAATCAAAAAAAATCATTGTTGAAGTAAAGCATATCCTGTTGTCTGGTCAAAGCATCAGGGGCCAGAATAGTGATGCCAAGCAGATTATTTTTCTATGATACGCGCTTCTGGTGTGCGCCCCTTTCCCGAGCTCTCTGTCCAGTTTTTAAAGTGTTTTTTTTTTTATATGGATAAAAATGTAGTGACCGGCCAAGAAGTTCCTGTATGACCATGCTGCAGAAAACATAAATGCATGAGTTAATATGGCTACTAGTCTTCGTCAGTGAGGAATGTTCTCATAGTGAATGAAGAAAACACAAAGATTGCAATCTGAAATAGCCACATGGCCAACTCAGTCCAAACACGACCGATCCCAAAAATGTTTGGAGCGACAAAATTACCAACTACAGCAGAGCGTTTCAAGCCAGCTGACGCGTGGAGGAAGAAAAGAAAAGGCCTACGAAAGAGAGTGAGGGCTACCTTGAAAAATAAGAAAGTCGTAAAATTGTAATTAATAACAATACAGTCATAATTTGAGATGATTTTCATTTTTCCGAACCAACCCTTTTTCGTCATTTCTTACACAGTGTTTTCAAAGTTCTGATAATTATGATCCTGTCGTGTTTGTCTGCCAAAATATTCCATGTTTATTGATTTGTATTGAAAACTTATATTATTGTTAAAATGTTGATTGACAAGATGCTGAACATTCCTCATTTCCCCCAAAATGAGTAGCCAAAAGATTACGACTTGATTTTAGTTAAGTACGTTTTTTTCTCTCGTAAAGTTACAACAATTTCTCGTAATATCACAAGTCAAATCTCGTAATCTCAGTTTTTTTAATTTTTGTCAATGTGACTCAGATACTCTGACTCCTACTATGACTTTTATAAATATAAAACCTATAAGATAAGATAGGATAAGATAAAGTATACACAAAGTATACAGTGGGTCATCATATGTGCTTAAGCAGGATGTAATATTGACCTGATTTTGCGACCCATCTTTGTTAAACCGATGGAAAAGAGATGTTGCAGTATGTTTATCTTTAGGAGAGAGACGGGCGGCGGAGAATGGGGGCACCTCTAAAAATACAGTGACGGACAACATGGATGTTATTGTGTCAGGATGTCAGAAATAAATTAATAAAAGGAAACTGGGATAGAAACTGGGATATGGACTAGACTGAATAAGTCAATGTTTAGCATTGTGGCTGTGAGCTAAAAAGATTTAACTGTATTTTTCCCGAGAAATGAAAAATGCTTGAACTCGAAAGGCAATGTTTAAAAGACTCTATTCTTTCATGTCATTCAGCAAACGAATGAGAGATCGATTTGGCATGAAAGTAAGGGATTTGCCTACCTCTTAAGCTCACAGGGGCAATTCATTTGCACTGAAGAGGGAGTCAAATACAGCCTCGGACACCTCATGACTCCCTCGGCCATCTTCTGAGCTTCTTTGTAGCAAAAGGCTGTTTTTTTATCCCCCCAACTAACCTCGCCGTCTGATGTCTCATGTCTCAGGGCTCGCTGAGGACTAAAGATCAAGACACTGTTGTAAGATAGCTTTTTCAGTGGGGTTTCTCAGCAGGTCACGCTTTGGTTGGATTGGCTCGCGGTGCTGTCAAGGCAGCATTTTAGATGACCAGAGTGTCAAACAAAAATCACTTGAATAGTGTTTGAGGACAAGAAGTCTGTCACAAGTGCAAGAATGTCAAACTGCAGCAACTGTTCAGTCTGAAGTGAGGTGGCACATTTGACACCCACTCTCTTTGGTCGTCAAAATTAAACGTGATAATCTTGATCATTTTAGCGCAGTTATAAATATTACGTTAAGGGTTAAGCAAACCTTTGAATAACATAGTGGGAGTATGAAGTTGGAACAAAAAATTTGGAATTTCTAGGGCCTCTCTTTTTTCCTTCAAAGACGGCGTAATTTAGTCAGTGCATCTCTGACAATTATTCCCTCAAAGGAGTAGTACTCTAAAAATATCCAGGAGCATTAGAAGTCTCTCTGTTTTATCATTAAAAGCCAACATTTACTCATGACATTTGCATTTTAATAACTGCAAGATTACTGAGAATTGAGATGACACTCTAAACCCAATCTCCACAATGAGATTTATGGAGGAAAAGTGTTGCCTTAAATGGTTTAGTACATGCAGAAGAAAGAGTGGTGTAGGCGAACGTGTCAGGGACGCAGCACATTTATTCACATAAGCATCAGTATGCTCTGTCATGCCTTTCAGGGGTGCAAAGATAACAGGGGCGCAGATAACTGTGAAACTATGAAAGCTTAATCTTTCAATTGTGTCTTTTTTTGGCACTTCTCTCTTTATACACTTCACTGTATGTACTTATTAATTGTATACACACATTTATTTCAACATGCTGACGGTGTGTGTGTATGCAGAGGAAGGTTTTCCATCAGTCAGCTAAATGTAGCATGGAGGGTCAGTCTGACCAAAGGCAGTGGTTTATTTCCTCTCTGCACCCTCTTTCCTTCCGTCACTGACCACACATTTGTCTGCTTCTTTATCCAATATGATCTTTGCTGAACATGGTGGGGGCTTGAGGTTATTTTGATAGATGATTTCTTGTCGGTGTCAGGAGGAATATGTTTCATCACCATTTCCAAATTTTTGGGAATTCCCCATGAGTTTCAACTGGCGTATATTCCACTTCAGTGCATGAAAACCTTCCCTGGGGTCTGGAAATGGTTTTGCTCTGTGTGCTATTGTCTCTATATGTCAGAATAATCTTCTCAGTTTGGACACATTCGAGGAGCGAAGGCAGTGCTTCGGATGTGTCTGACAGCCAGCTTGCATTTTGTTTTGTCTCAGCAGGTTTCAGTACAATCAAACCATCCCTTTATGTTTCTCCCGCAAAACATGATCCCTATTATGCAATGTTAAGCACTTTTAAGTAAGCTTTACAGCACAAGTGTTTTGTAAGTGCTTTGCTAGGACAATAATTTCCTGTCTCTGCACAAGACAGATAGCTTCATCAATTATTCCACTAGATATAGATTGACTTTCAGCAAATCAAGCCGAGCTGCTCCTCAATGCTGTCAATGTTTTTTTGTTTTTTTTAAACTAATCAACTAACCACTTATATTTTGCAGTTTCACTGACTTTATGAAAGACCACCCTCTCAGGAGACAAGTTGCCGCTGGGTATGAATATCTAACTGCTTCCTCCTCTTTCTCATTTGACAGAAGAACAGTGAACTCGTTGGACAGGATTAAGATAGGATTCTACACACCCGTGATTGGATGTGAGCTTGTATTGACCCCAGACCATTAAAATGGAGTTGCTATGGAAACGAATACTGCTACTGTCATTGTTGAAGAGCGTGGCAGGTAAGCATACCGAATATTTACGTTTTTATGTAGCTAATACAGCAACTGTCTTATGTTATCCCCTGTTATTTATAGATTTTCGTGATGATGCCTTCAGGACAGATTACACTTAAAAAGTAAAATGGAAAAGGACCATCTTAAGCTTTCCTGAAACTTTCACCCTGCTGCTATTTTATTTGCTCCTCAGTGCAGAAAATCCACCCTCCTTCAGCTTCTTTTTCCTTACCCATAGTTTCTGATGGAAAAGAATCACCCATATTTATTGAGCAGAAAGAGATTCTCTATCCAACAGTTAAACGTCCATTGATGTATTTTAAAGAGCGCCCCAATTGTTGGTCTAATTGAGATTTCACTAGTAGTAGTAAAGTATTCTTGTCATTGATCTTGCTTTTAATGGAAGACCTGATTTTCTTCTCTTACAAAATGTTCAGGGTCAGATGTTAGTTCCAGTCAGGATTTGTGAAGCTGAGAACAAAATGAATAAGGCCTTTGTTGCGTGAGCACAGTATCCTGAGAATGAACAATCTTTCAAGTTGCCTAGCTCCAAATCACTAGCCCCTCCACACAGCTGGAATCTAAAATAATTAGTGCCTGTGAGCGTGTGAAGACTTGCAATGGTTCCTTGTTTGTTTGCGCATGCATGTTCCTTATCAGTAAAAACAAGTTTGCACCTTAAGTCAACAGTATGACAATTAGCACCAATTATTAACCCAATACACATTTGTCAATGTGTCGTCAGGGAACGGTCACTCATTGTGGGATTAGGATCTGAACCATCAGTCTAAGCATTCTATTGAATATACAGATGAGTCAGCGTCTTCAACGTTGGGATACTCCTGCCAGCACCCTTACACAGTTTTGTTTTTGTTTTTTATCTCCAACGGCTTCAAGGAGACAATTTAAGTCTGCAGTCTGTACTGAACAATTGATACCAGCCATTAAAAGATGTACCACACATTCATGAGGTGCCCAAAACCCCAAAGAGTTATCTTTTTAAAGCAAATTAGTGCTTAACAAAAGAGCAGAGGGCAAGTCGGTTGCTGAAAAGCAATGTGTTGCACAGCCCTTGCCTCACTCTTGAGGCAGACATTCACAGTTGGGAGCGCCGAGTAACAAAGCATCAATATTCAGAATGGAGTTACATTACATTCACTCCGCTTCCAAGACAGGCATGGCGTGACATGTAACGATGGAGCTCCAAAGCCTCCAAAGTCATTTTTCAAAGACTTGAGAACCATTTTAGAATGCTGATGTGCGCTAATGGCAGAGGAAGCCGAGTGCGATAGTGGTAGACAGGGTTTGAAAGTACCCCATACCGATACAGGTTACTTTCACCAAGTAAGAATTCAGTGATTCATTATTTTCTCGGAACATGAAAAAAAAAATTCCATACATCATTCAAATATTTAGATGTACGTAAATCCATAGCTTGCTTGAAACAACCCAAAAATTACTTCTCGGCTGAAATAACATTTACTGGCTGAGAGACCTTCAACGCACACCTTATCACCCTGGACAGCGGGGAAAGATGCATTAAATAGCAAGATTGGCTTTTTTATGCGATGCATAAAACCCTGAGCTGAAGCAAATGAATTTGGGACCGCACAAACGACCAATACCTCCCCCACAGTAAACTCCCCGTTTGCCTATTTATTCATGCTGAGGTAAGCTGGAGGAATTCATTTGCTGTCAGCTAGTATTGAGTTTGAGATAGTTTTTTATTTATTAATGTATTTCTCCCTCTGTCTTCAACTCGGGCTCCGAAGCCGGGTTTTGTGTCACTGACACATGTGATCATCTGGCAGCAGGTGACATATATGAGTGGAGACAACCCATTTTTTAAAAGAAAACCCCTTCATGGCGACCTCCCTCTCTGTACTCAGCACTCCTCTCTGCAGTTCACTTGCTGTTATGGTTCCGGATCAGCAAGTGATTTTCTTAATTTTGCTTTCTTTGCTGTAACGAGTGATGGACCTGCCATCAGATTGTGACAGTCTGCCTTGAACACAGGTACTTCTTACTAATCTGAAAGATTTATTTCGAGTACTTCAATGGTCTGGTTGAGCCACTAAAATTAAATTCTTTGAAGAAAAGCAAATCAAAAAATCCTTCAATTTCTTCAGCCTGTGGATCTCGTGTGGTGTGTAGGACCCCAGTTTTTGACTACCAGAAAGAAAGCCTGAAAATTATGTCATTTTCAATTAAAACCTGCATTCATTCCTGGTGGGGCATCAAAATCAGCTTCAGGCTCAGACGAAGACATTGCATCTGTTTGAACTGAAGCCCCGGGAATGGCCCCCGAACCACAGGACCCTCTCATTATTCACAGACTAATTCAACATTATAATAATCCTGGTTTCCATGGTGCTGCTGAACCTCATGCCAGTACAGTGGGAACCATAACCGAAATACTGGCTGCAAACAAATATTCATTTTGATTAATTTCCCTTTAATTGAATTTTGAGTAAGGTTTGTGAGCTTCAGTCCACTTCAGGGTTGTTCAAAGTGCAACTCACTCCATTTATGTAAAAGACATTTGGGTGTTTGCTTGTGGGTGCCTTGGGTGTAATTTTAGTTATTCATTCCATGAGTCAGCCACAGACACAATTATCTCCCACATTCTTAATCCGATTGTTATTAAAGAAAAATCATTTGATGATGATTCAAAGCAGGGCATTTTATTTGTTCATTATTTCCATGTATTCACTGAGTTGTTCCGTGGTAACCCTAAATTATGACTACTGCAACAGTTCGGACCAATAACTGCAAAGCAGTTGTTTTTAAAACTGTTTTTAATTGTGGATTACACAGAACTAGCATTCTCTTGTTATAGCCACTCTGGAAAAGTAAATTAATTACAAATGTGCCATATATACAGTTTATTTTAACACTTGTATGTATGCATTTTTACTCTTTTGTGGCATCCCTATTTTCTACATCTCAGACTGCAGTAAAGTATGACCTACATAATGAATTAAACACTATTTAAACACACGTCAACGTGGTGAAACATGTGTCCCAAACTGATTAAATGCATAGTTCCCAAAAGTTAAGTACTTGATTTTTTTTAACCATGAAATGCAAATTTTTATCTTGATTCCTGTTACAAAATTTAAGTTTGCGTCCATTTAACAATTGTAATTCTTTATTAAAGTGTTCTGTATTACGAAAAATAAGTTCTGACCACATATTTCAAACACTTTCAATATCATTTAACTTTTTTCCACCAATGTCTTTGCATCATTGTTAAACCTAAGTAGTATAGTTCCAATTTTAATATATGTTGCTCACATAAAAAGGGATATGCTCCTATGCAATGAATAAATAAATAAATAAACTGCCAACTTATTTTATTTTCAGATGAGGAAAAGAATCACCATGAAATCAAGAAGGCAAATACAGTAAATGCAAAATTAAGCATCTCTGAAAAGGGAAAGAACTTAATAAACATTTAATTCTGTGGTCCATTTAGTCTTTTTTATATCTCCCATAACGTTCTGTTATGGAAACGTGGGTCTGGGATCTGAGTTTTAATGGGTTAAAACCCTTTAAGGTCCTCACGAAGAAAAAAAAACTACATTTCATTTATTAATTTGATATCTCTCAAACTCTAAATTTAGGGTTCCATCTTTGGCCCCTTACCCTTTGGCGTTAACATTCTGCCATGGGGGAACTTTATAAACAGGTTCAGTCAAGCAGCATGTTTTAATAAGAAACAGTACAACAAAAATGTTGAGCAGGACATTAAATGTTTAATAAACAAACAGCACAGCAGAACAAAACTGAAGTACTTTTGCGTTTATACCATCATATGTGTTTGTAACACAGTATTACTAATTCTTACACTTTAAATCAGCAGGGAACTTGCTTGTAATTTATTTTACAAGCAAGGATTTTAGTTCTTAAGTTTAGATACCTACAAATTAAACTATCATTAATAAATAAACAAAAGAGTCGATTAGGTTTAACTTTATTTTAAGAATTCCTCTAAATAATTCTATAATCCTGAATGTAAAGGTTTGTCTTGCGATTACTGGAATCATTCATCGATTCAATAGGACACAGAGATATAGCATCATGCTTTTATACAGATACTAGACTTACTTTAATATTGACTATACAATATGTGTCTCCTTGAAATCAATCGACTGTAACCTCTGCTTTGGATGGCGTGCTTCATCTAACAAAGGTAATAACTAGGCGGCCTTTTGTTCTGGTGAACTTTAAGTGAGGTTTATCCTTGTGGAGAAGAACATTACATCGACAAGGTCTCTTGACAACCCGCTTGACTCACCAGAGAGATATTTTGAGTCTTGAGTATAAACCTGTACTCCCATGGCGCCTGAGACGTGACAAGCATACCTCTCCTTCCTACAAATGAGCAGCTCTAGGTACAGAATCTTCCTACTTCTCTACCATCTCAGAAATGCAAATATATTCTGACATATCCAATGGTATTCTTCTCCCCACACAAAGAAATGTTTATTCCAGTGCATTTTTGATTAACCCACGGGTCGCTATTACTGTGGACTTTTCTTCCAGAACATGCATTTATTTGTCCATGTTGTAATTAGCTAAGAAATGAATGTCAACACAGACATGCTGCTGTCTTTGTTGTAAGTCTTCCTTGTTTGTTTTTTTGCCTCATAGCTGATGGATCAACCATTCTACAATACTGCTCGGGTTATCTATTTCTATTATGCTGTATATATATATATATATATATATATATACTGTATATAATATATATAAGTATATTGTACAACATACAATATACTTGATTGATTTTGTAAGTCATTTTGAGCTTGCGATCTCCTTTACATGATCTATCTAAGGGAAAAGTTAGACAATAAAAACAAAACAATGATAAGGGTAATAGTACAAAAATTACAATGGAATAGCAATATTCTGTTTACATATATATATATAAATATATAGATACAATAACATAAAGATTAGAAATTAAAACATGCCAAAAATCTATATTAATTATTAATTTGAATTATTGTTCATTATTATTATTATGAAAAAAAACAATGACCAAAGTTTTAATTCCCCCATCAAAATAAGCGTGTCATGTTTAAGTCTGTCCTGCAGAGTAATACAGACAATTAGGTCAGAATATGACATACAGTACAGTAGAGTACCCTATGTGGTTGTTAATTCGTTCCATGGTGCACGACTGTATAGCAAATCGATATAGAACCAACTGAAACACTTGTGTGAAAAATAAATTGGTTCCTGACGACCCCAAATAAAACACTTCACACACATATACATTACTCTGTCGGGAAACCGAAATCTGAGTGTACCAAACACCATCTCAATAAATTAAAAATGTCGTTACCGGTCATTACAAGATCAGTACCGGTACAGGACAGACGGGAGCCGACAACCGTGCGCCCCAGCATGGTTGCATTGCCGGGGCGGGGACCTGCCCTCGTCAAGGGCATCATGTGCGGTGATGTCGCCAGCCCAGCCGACCCGTCCTGAAACACAGACCTCTGAGTCTAACGTTCGCGCAAGGGTTTGGTTCGAAATATGGAGTATTTGTGCCACAACCTTGATCATGCAGCTACTCATTATGAGCATGAAGTTTGAATATCTGGCCATGTTACATGCTAAAACAAACCTGTTGACTCAGCACCAAAACACCTGTGTGCGCATCTGTAAGCGTACACAAAACTATTGTGTGCACAGAAATTCAAACTGTGCACGGCTACGGCTACGCTACCCGGGAGGAGAGATGATGCGCTCTCAGCCCACGATCACGTGGAAGAGGTTAGGTCCGGCAGTGAATGGGGCGCTCTGATGCTCACAGGCATCGCCGCCAGCCTCCTTCCCTGTGCAGCTGCAGGGAGGGAGGCTGGCTGGCTGGTCAGAGCGGAGTTCAATCCTCCGAACTACCACAGGATTCTACATCGAAACGCTCAATGAGTCTTCATGTTTGCTTTGAGGACGAGGCTTGGCGCTCTGTTCCTTTATCTTGGTTTAAATAATAAATATGATCATCCATTTTTCAAAACATAAAACATACATAAAAGGCAAATTTTCTAAACAAACATAAGTAAAAAATATTTTTACTTTCAGCTGTAAGTATACTAAAAAAAATAGTTATGAATATTATATTACGTTTATTTTAAGAGATAGCCCAAAATGCCCCCTTAATTTAAAAAAAGGCCCATTAAAGCAAGGGCCATTTACTCATGCCTTTAAATGAAAACAGCTTTCAAGATTTCCTATATTTTGATAAATTGTTAAAATGAAGTAAACACTACCCAAATATTAAATTAAAATTGAAAGTCACAAAGATCACCCGCAATCTTCATTCTGTGGTGGGTTCGCGCGGGTATTTTATAGCCTGGCGCAAGAATATTCACCATATTTTCAAACTCTTTGTTTTCCAAAATCCTTTTTTTCCATAGTAATGGAAAACAATTATCGTACATGTATATGTATAGTATTTCTGGTGCCAATCCCAAGCCCAGATAAATGGGGAGGGTTGTGTCAGGAAGTGCAAAACCCACACCAAATCGAAACGCGGAACGAAACGATCCACTGTAGCATCGCCTAAAGCGCAGAAAGAAGAAGATTAGCTGCAAATGCATCAAATGTATTGGATTTATAACTAGAATTTATCATGCCACAACGCTTCCATACAGATAAGCCTACCATCCTTCCAACATGATCTGTATATTTCCCATACACGCCACAAACTGCTCACATACTTGCAGCTTAGATGAAGCGCAAAACTTTTCCACTTCTTTCGGTACTCCAACATTCATGGCGTCTGCCTATCAACTGCTTTTTAACCCGCCCCTTTCACATGACCACACATCTGCTGTGTGCAGACTGTCTTTCACAAAGTGGTGGTTAGATTTGTGATTTATCTGCGGTCCACTTGCATGCTGGGCTGTGGGCGGCAGGTCTGTGCAGATCGCCGATCAACTAGCCTGTCATTTGATAATAAGCTCTCACATTGTTTAAACAACCATGAAAATATCATTTGAAACCATATACTGTATATCACACATCCAGTGTCAGCTGGACCTTTGAAAAGATATCTTCAGCCTGACGGAAAGGGAGGATCAGTCCAATGTTTTATAACCGAGACAATGATGATGTTATAATAGAAATCGACTATATTCTTCTAAAGTAATTGATTTGAGCTTGTCTACAAATAACTTTGCAACAACACAGAGAGGGTGTGCTTCCACAATAAGATGTAAAGCTCATCTAATCATCTTATGACTCATCCAATAAGCAGATTTGAAAATAATGCGCACTGTACACACAGTATATATTTGCAAAAATACTACAAAATTACAATTAAAAGTTATTTTCAAGCAGCGTTGGTCATTTGTGGCATTATGGCGCACACACTGTCTAAACAACTATAATATATTCTATAATAGAAGTCATTTGATGTATTCCACTTTGGCACCAAATGGCAACCTTCAAGGGTGACTCAGATCAGATGCTTTTGATTTCAGGAAAGAAGATCAACTCCTCGCTCACATAATTCCTCCCCCTCAGTTTTTCTTCTTCAGTCACAAACTGCACTTTCTGGTTCAAATAAGATGGGCTGATTGAAAATTAGACCACATTACTTCTAAGTATCCGTTGTAGTGTAATGTATTTTTTGTAATTTAATTTATTACATCTGCTGCAAAGCAGGTGATGAAGATGTGCTGAAGCCTGGAGGGAGAGGAGGGTCCTTTTGACAAGTCCTTTTCTTCAGATGTTGGCATTACATTTTATCAAGGTTGCCTCATTATGCAAAAAAGCTCAGGGATATAGCAGCTTTTTTAAAGACTTATATGAAATACGATCTTTGGTTCTGTGCTCACTTGTCCCACCAATCCTTGCAAAACCTAGATTTGATTTAGATGCAACCTCAGATAGACATCAGATCTCAGGTAGCACTGTTTTCCTCTTACTCGCCCCCACTGTAAGCCTTTTAAATCTTCTTACCAGCAGAAAAATGTGAAGATTGGCTTTCAGGCTCACCAGCTCATCAAAGCTGATGCAGTTTGTTGCTTTTCCACCTAGGGAGTGGAGTTCTGCTGAGACCTGTGTTCACCAAACAGCCCGGCAGTGTGGTGTTTCCCCTTCAACCTGGCGAGAATCGCAGAGAGGTGGTGTTCAGCTGTGAGGCCCATGGACACCCGGCACCCTTCTATAGGTAACACCTTCGGACTGACCTTGTTCATGTGTTTTTTTTTACCCAGAACCTGTAAGATTTACCCTAGAGCAGTCAAACACAACGTTTGTTTTAAAAACCAAGAGTGAACGCTTTTATTGCCGCGGAGAAACTGGAGATTTGTAGAGCTTAAAGCTCAGCGCTGCTCACAGTCAGAAGCCCTGAGCTTCACTGTCAGTCATAGTGATATAGAGAATGAGGAATTAATGAGCCACATTCGCTGGTCTATATTCTAACAGGCAGTTGGACATTTTTCCACTGGAAAATTCACTTTGAGAGCTTCCTGTCAACAATATCACTGACCGTTGAAAAGATCAGGTGACAGGTGTAACTCTGCTGATCACATGACAGAGATCGAGTGGAGAAAACACCAGCGGAGTGTATTTCATGTACCCAAAATGATGCGGCAGAATTTGGCTGTGGGTTTAACTGCTAAAGGCTTTCTGCATTTAACGTTGCCTGTATCACATCAATGCCCAGGGCTGCACAGACATCGCTACAGTGCACTGCTTTGAAAGCTATTACTAGGTGATAAACAAGATCCAAATGGCTTAGTGGGCTGAGCTACAGGAAAAAAACTGCTGATCCTTGTTGTCCTTATGGTTTGGTGGCTCGCCTGCTAAATTGTCTAACAAACAAATTGATGTTGTTTCTAGACTTCTAAATTGATGACAAATTTAAACATACGATGATTTTCATTAAATTGTATCAAGCACCCAAGCTATTAATTCATAGTCTATGAAATGGGGCAATGTCATGTCAGTGTAATTAAATGCAGATTGCAAAGCCAAGCATTAAATGTGTAATAGGTTGAAGCGATCCCTCATAACATCAGCATATGTGGCTACTAATGTAGCTTGAAGATCCTTGGTTTTATGCCTAATGGGCACAAATTAAAATGAATGTAGTACATCCGATCACTGGTATTGTCTGGTGTGCCTATTCATTCAGAAATCAGTTGCTTTCTTCACTATCTCCATAGTGCTACTTTTTAAATTAAAAATCTTTGAGTTCCAATCTGCAAGTATTTTTTTTTTTTTTGCCCTTCCAAGTTCAAAGTTTTCAGAGCAGGCCAATATGCATAGCAAATCAACATTTACCTGAATTATCTCTTTTAATTACAGCAAGTGCCACCAACTGTGGTTGACTATGTTTCACATTCAGAAGCGCTTCAGACTGACCCTAAGCTGTTTCCCTTTTATTAATGGACCTGATATTTAAGTGGACATATTTATTTTTTCTCGGTCAGTCCTGACACATGTCTGCATTTTCGCCAATATATCTCCAAAAAGTCAGCGAGGAAGAACTGGATACATTTTCGGAATGGTCGGTTATATAATTCTGACACTGGGGGAGCTGTATCTCCGAAAGGTGTCTGGTCATTATTTCATAATTTTCGATCCAAATTTGATGCATATGAAATGGAGTTGAAGAGATCTATCTTGTAAATTGAGTTTGACTCTAATAGGTCATATTTTACTCACTAGGAGGAAATTTTTTCTGTTTTTTTTTTAATAAAAAACCCTATTTTTTGGACATAACTTCCTAAACTTTCGTCTGATTTAGTCCAAATGTGGTTGGTATGAGTCAAATCGAGCGAATTATCTTTTATATACTCTAATAGATCATATTTTTGTCACTAGGGTGAATTCTTTATTTTTCACAAAAATATACATTTTTGGACATAACTTCACATTTATTTGGTGTTCAATCAAGGCGCTTGCTCATACAAAGCAGGGGATTGGGGACTTTTCGGTGATATAACCATTGTCCTGGGATGACAGCGTAGGTGTAGTATTTTATATAATGAGATAAGATGTCCACACTAACATCAACGGGGGAAAAAAAGAAGCAGAAAAAAGCAACAGCGAAAAGAAAAAATCCATCCAGGTGGGCTAGACAGACAGAAAGTTAATCTGAGTATCGTAATAGAAAGTGGAACATGTCCTGTATCACTGGACTTTTTTTCTGTCAGCAACATGTAGATATTTTTGATAAAGGGAGTGACAACGCAGCGTCACGGTACTAGAAATCCAGCAGCTGGACGACCTCTATATCCCTCTTTGCTGCTGTGTTTGTAGGCAGGTCTTCTTCAAGGACCAAGGACAAATTCATTTTTCCGAGACTACCCAATGACTGCTGCAATATAAGCCCCAACTCCATGTTGTCACCACAGCATCATGATTTGTCTCATCTGGAACTGTTGGACCGCTTCCAGCTGCAACACCCAATCATTAAATAAATCTAATCAGTCAACCTGATGTTGAACATTGCTGCATATGTTGCCCCATCCCCTGTCGTCTTCAATCCGGACTCCCTCCGTCTTTGTCTAAATCCGTCCCACTAACAAAGAAGGAGAATGTAAAAAATAGAAACCTCAAACTTCCCTTATTCTCACAGAGATGTGAAAATCCAATCAAGAACAAGGAGCTAATATTGAGCATAATTTTTACTCTTCAGAGTTAATATTTACCTTGTTTTTTTCGTATTACTTTCCCCTGTAGAGGTTATTTAGTTTTAGAATGTTGTTTGCCTGGGAATATTGTGTAAATTTTAGTAGTAGCTTCTAATGAAATATATCTGAATACATTTCAAAAAGTTTTTACACATCAAGACAAATGTACTAGGATGTACTGCAGTAAACATCTATATGATAAGCTATGATTGGAGGGGGAGGTCATGGTAAATGCTGCATTTATGAATAGACATCAAGTCAGTATATTTCGTTGGAGTTGGCATCTGTCTGGTCTCTCAAACACAGACACAGTTACACCATATTATTTGAATCAGTATGCTGTGCTTTGGCTGCAGTCATGTTGTGTGAGCTGCTGTTCGGTCTCCCAGTCTATTAATCACTATGATTTGAACAGTGTTTTTTTCATTCGTGGTGAAAGAGCCTCCCTCAAGTGACTTTGTGTGACAAGAAGCCTGCAAAGGATAAGCAAAAGTTGAAATAATGTAGAGCCTTTAATTTATGATGAAAATCTGTAGTCAGAAAAATCCTGAATAGAAATTCACCTTTAAAAAGGCTGTTGCCAGTTAATGGTAGTACATAGTTTAATCCATTTCTGTTTACAGTAGGTGGACAGTGTGATAATAACATAGCATTATACATCTTAGCATTAGTAAGAAGTCATTATCAGACACCAGGGTCGTGGATGTGACAAAACACAAGTTATATAAAATGTTTGTGTTAAGCATTATTTGTTTCATATATCCTGCTTACATTCCCAGGTGGAAGCTCAATGACTCTTTCATCGTAACCAGACCGGGCTCACATTACTCTCTCATGGGAGGAAACTTGCACATCAGCCATCTGAATAAAGAGGAAGATGTGGGAGTCTATCAGTGCCTGGCATCAAACTCTTTTGGCACCATTGTGAGCAGAGAGGCCAGTCTGCACATTGCATGTAAGTCCACATTATATACAACCAAACATTGTGCCATTGTATATGCAGTATCATTTTCAGAATTATTCATCATTGTGGGAATTGTTTATGTAGACATGATGTTGTTCCTCTCCAAACATGGTTGTATTTTTTTTGTCTTACTTTTATCTGCTTCCATATTTATCACTCTCTCAGCCTGTTTTGTTCTTTATTCTTTTCTCTCTAACTCCTAAGCCGATTTCACAAATGAATTTCCTTGTTGTGGGATCAATAATGTTCCATCTTATTTTTGGAACGATTGATATAAACCTTTTTGAAAATTTCAATCTAAGAAACTTAGAATATTGTTCAATTGCTGGTTGAAAAAATGACTTCTATTGTATTATTTCCCGTCTGGTGAGTTCAGATCCCGTCATTTCAACTTCAGTTTTTCTGAGATCGCTTCAGTTTCTGCTGTCTTACAAAGTTTCATTAATTATCCCATACTTTGGTTCAGAGAAAGTATAATGACCCAGCGTGATTCTCAAGACATTGTTGTCTGTTGTCAAACACCCGGTGACACCAGAGTCTAACATTTGGCTCGTATTGGTAAAGTCAACAAATGAGAAAGCACAAATGACTAGCCATGTCTCTCTCATGGAATCTATTTCTCCTTTAACCCTGACCAAAGCTGCTGTAGTGATGTTTACTCTGCCTGATTGTTCTATCATCCTGTGATGATTATGAGGTGGGCCTTGATGGCCCCATATATTTGAAGCTTTACAGCTCTCATCCATCACAGATTATAAGACCAGAGTCACTCTGGTCTTATGTCTCCGGTGGCAAGGTGAACTTGAGGCCTGGATTTGTGATCGGCTGCCCATATCAATTGAGAGCTCTGGTGTCTGTGAACAGATGGTGTAGCTAGATTGAATTCAGATGTTTGTTTCTGTGCCATAGCGGGCAAAGAGATGATTCTTGGCAGAGCGAGACCCAAAAGGAACCGTCTAGTCACAATTTAGTGCTTCTTGCCACATAGCAGTGTTAGATCTTCAGCACATCATTTACAGTGCTGCCAGCGGATCGTCCTCACATCTCCTGTCCTCAGGCCCCACCAGAAATGTATGTCGTTGTGATTGGTCTCTTCTGATGGATGGCTCTGACCTGGGACCTGCTGCTATTGTCAACAGATGACAAGCATCAGGGCTGATGTGTCATACATTTTTTTTATTGCACTTGGTTTAACTTAATTAAGTGCGAGATGTGATTGACCGGTTTCGGTTCAAGGGAATAATTCATGGAGGAGCAGTTTGTTGTGAGAGTCAGCATCGTGTCATTTGTAAGGAACACTGACACAGTGTGTCTTTAACGCTAACATGCTTGAACCCCTCTTCGTCTTGGCCTGTAAATAGTAATACACATACTGAGTTAAAGCCATTCACCCTTCCATGTCTTCACTTAGAAAAATAAGGAATATGGAAAAAGTATTTCATTGCATATTTTGTTTCTTTGTGGCATTTATCAATTTACTATATTAGACACAATTTTTACCTTAAATGCGAAATTGTTTGGTCATGCATGATTTTAAATAGTAAAAAAATAAATACATTTGTATTTCATGGAAAATAGTCTCACCATAACTATCTTCGTGGTCGAGTCAAATCTCTTCACTGTTTTGGGAAAGCTTGTTTCTAGAAATTTTTTTGACCTTTACAAATTTTTTTTCACATAATTCACATAACACAAGTCACATAATTGTGTTTAGTAAGTCCTCACATGCGTTAATATGCCAAAAATGGCCTACTACCCGGACACCACTTAAACTATTCTGTCTCCATCATTGGCGCCCTACTCTTTAGCATATACAGCCTTTGGGGGCGGGGAGTCATGTAATAAACAGGTTCAGTCAAGTGGTAGGCATTTTTCAATAATAAATAGTGACTCAAAATAGACTCAGCCAAACAGTTGAGCAGGACATTAAAGGGCTAATAAAGCCAAATCAGTGATATAAAAAAAAAACAGTTTAATTCAAATATTAAAAATATAAATATTACAAACAACAAATGAAACAACATTGATTAAACATTAAGGCAGATCTGAAAAAGCGAGTCATGAATGGTGGTTTGAACAATGAGGGGTCGGTGTGGTCTCAAATAGGAGGTCGGTATCAGAGGAATGGAGGCAGTGGGAAGGAGTATGAGTTTGTTCCATTTTGACAGTATAATCTATTTCAGACAATTATTTCATGGCAGGCTCTATTGATTATTCTACACAAAACCTGTGCTAGAAATTCCCCCTGACTCGAAACATTCTGTTTTGTATTTCATGATTGTAGAGTGTACACACAAGAGTTAAGTTTACATTTTAGTCCTCGTCAGGATGGATGATGTAACACTTCCTGTTAGCAGCTGGTTGGAGCTTAAGCCTCTGAAAGTAAAAACGGTCGTGAGCCTGTTTAACAATACAGAATTAAATGTTTAAAAGGTTCTGCTCGGCTGATAGGATGCTGAAAGGAATAATGTTATTGAGTCAGACTGAGTTTCCTAGTCTGAAACAGATATTTTTAGTGTGCATAAAAGGATTTTCACTGATGAAAGATGCAACATTTTACAACAGCAGTAGAGGCAATGCATATGATGGCGGCCGCCCTGGTGATGCATGGCTAACGGAGCCACAAGGATAACACATTGTTTAATGAAAGGTGAAATAGCAGTATTTAGGATGGCAATGCAGAATTAATATTGGTGGCCATAATTTCTCCTATCAAATTCCGTGTTTTGATTGTACCCAATTTGTGCGCCTGAACAGTGTAACTACTTTACAAGATTTCCAGCTCTTATTGGTTGCGTCTTCCATTCCTACAATGTCTATATTTTTTATGCATTGCTTTGTTTTTTCCTTGGTTGAAAATTAAGTCTGATTTGAGCTTGAGAGCATTTGAAACGAGGACAATAACATTTATCGTCTCCACTGTGATGCTAATTGCTCTATCTGGGCTTGAAATCATCTTTTAGTGAGGAAGGCAGCAGACATTTTCTGAGTGCAGTACTTCACATCAGTGTTGTAATTGTTAGGATTTGGAAGGGCTACCAGCGGGAGCCTCTTCTATGAATAAGAGCGCTTTGATGTTTATTGCTCTTCAAATGTATTTAAATTAGGTTGTATTGTGAAAAGTCGGTAAATGCTTTCAGAAAAAGCCACACATCTGTCAGGAAAATTGAACAGCCTTCCCTCTAGAATCATTGACTTAGTTGCTAATCAGCTGCAGCAACCAGCTTGTTTCTATTACATCCAACAATCTCTGTATTTCATAGATTGTCTGACACTTGTTCTGGGGAGTTTGTGTCCCAAATTTTAGTTTTTGAGGTTTAAACCATTGAAGTAAAACAAGTGAAAACAAACATAAAATCTGGCTCCACTTTACTTTACTATAGTAGTCGGACAAGAAATGGAATTTGCCTTCAATGCAAATAGTTCCGTAGAGGGTGTAAATAGCACTGCAGTGGAAGGAACAAGAAAAGACAAAAAAAATATCCTTTTCTTACTACTTTATCATTTAGACTTATTTTTGAAGGTTTTAATATGGCATGAAAATGTGGCAACTTTTGGGAAAACATGGAAGAGCAACAGATGTCATCATATTGAAACAGCTTGGTTTGGCAGCCTGTACTGACTTATAACTATGACTTTACTCAAGAAAGACATGAAAATAATAAGAAAAGTCTATTTTTATATGTTTATTTTGTGTTGATTGTAATGTATTTCAGGAAATCCAGCAATTTGTTCCAGAATGAAATATCTATACTAAATATTTACACTAAACATCTTGGGATCCTGAGAAAAGTAAGATATCTCCTACAAGAGTCATGTTTTCTTATACAACAGTTTAATGTATCCATATTTAACCTATTGTCAGGGTAGGTACTTTTTCAACTCATCTAAACAAAATATTTCAGTTGCAGAAAAGGATATTACGTTAGCAACTTTTTCAGAATCTGATGCACCAACTGCTCCTCTCTTCTTTAAGATGCAGTTGTTGTCTGTACAAAAATACTGATTTACCTTCCAGCTTTAGACATTATTTTGCTTATAAAGGCCCTATTTTAATGTTACCCTACCAGAGAGGCTGATAATCTTCATCTTCCATTTTACAAAATATCTCTTGGTCGGATTTTTATCGAGTATCGTCGTGTAATGTTATGGAATGAAAATATTAATTTAATGAATCTGTTACATTACTTTCTGCTTATAAAAAAAAAACTTATTTTAATGTGAACCAACTTTTGAAACGTATTCTTGATTTTGTATTATTCATATCTAATTCTTTCTACTCTTGGGTTTGGTTTTTACATGAGCCTTAATAGCTTTCGACCATGCCCTTAAACACACTTTTTTTAACTTTCCTTTTCATGTCTTGTTTTCATGAAATAAATAAAAATAAAATAAAAAATAAGAAAAATAACCTAAAACAAATTAAACTTCCAAAATGAATGCCTTTCAGCCAACGATGTTTTGACAACTGATTGTAATCCCATCACCATGAGCTCAATCTCGACAAAATGTCTTAATGTTCTCTTTTCTACAATGGACTCTAATTCATAGCAATGGGTCACATTCATGTGGCTAACATAAAAATGAAACTTCACACCTAGGTTCATGGATCTGAAAGCATTAAGAATAACCTGAACTCTGCCATGGAGAAGCACATAGAGGGGCAGAGCCATGAGAGGCTTGATGAGATGATCCACGGGGCACAGAACAGCTTGGGTTGTCAGGCATTGTTGGCTTTTAGTGGGTCTAGCTCATTTACTCCCAAACATACACCAAAGGAATATTGATCAGGAGGACCTTCACTCTCACTGTGAGTAGAGCAACTCTCACACATTATGCTTGATTTTAGAAAACTCAACAGTTCCCGTATGAAGATCACAGAGCATAAAACCCTGTAATAACTGCCCCCTTATTAATCATTAAGCATATGAACCCACATGCATGCACACAATCCCACATGCAGGCTTTCATTCACTGTGAGTGTGCTACCCATATTGAGAATTACTGGTTCCAACAAGATCCATGTTTATACCACATGAGTTTACTGGTATTTAACAAAAAAGGGTGAAAGCAGATTGTATTTAAATAGATATAATACACTAATGCACTGCTATTATTTTTATTTTATTGTGTGTTTATAAGATTTAAACCACCATTACTAGGTTGAAAAACAAGAATTCCTGGAATAAATTCATATTTTTTCAAAGGATTTTTGCTTATACCTATAGAAAAATGCATTTGACGGGAAATAATCACTTAGATTGTCACTAAATACATTTCTGATATTTCTTTGCTCTCCCAATCTGGATTATAAGAAGAAAAGTAGTCTGTGAGGCTACAGACTGAAACCACAAAGGAGAAATTAAAATAGAAAATGGAATTGAATTCTTCTTTCTATTTGAAACAGATCCATTACTATAAGAAAGGGTTTAGTATTAGCTGATTTTGACAAGTGCTATATAAAAACATTCTTATTATTGGAATATAGCCCATACTTGATTGTAAACATACATAAGTCTGAAGAGCAGATGGTGGAAGCGATGCTAATGACAAGTTTTGAAACTTATTAACCTTCACATTTAGAACACCTATGTTAGCCCTACTTAGACACAGTCGTCTTTTCTCTGAGTAAGGACACACAAATTCTATACAGAAAATGCTTTGTCGTCTGACAATGAACCAAGTGTGTCCTGCAGTATATCAGAAACCACAGACGCTCCACTGCAGATAGTGTAAATTTTATCAACATTTGGATGAATGTGCAGAATAATAACTCAAACGATCGCCACATCAAACCGTTGAGAATTGTTGCTCAAGCAGCTGCTGGGATGTACCGTCTGACTCAGCAGCTCGTGGCTCTGCCAGAGCAGCTTTGGTTTAATATGTAATCAGATAGCGTCTTAGCCTGCTCACTAAGCCAAACGAGGAGATTTGAGTAGGCGGAAAAAAAAAAAACCCCTTTGAGCTCTTAACAAATAAAAGATTTGTTATTTCAAATTTAGAGTCTTTAAGATATTAAATCAATAAATGAAATAAAGAATATATAAAGAAATAATTCTTCCATGTTTTCTTTTTTCTTGGTGAGGACATTTAAGGGTTAATATTATTGATGACTTCTGAAAACTCCAGTGATCCTTTAATTGGTCCAACACTTTTCTTGACCGTCAAATTTTAGCCTGCTGACATACTAAATTTGGAAGATGACATTAGTTTTCCAGTACAAACTCAAGCATTCCAGCATTGTCATTATGAGCATGTTATAGTTGTGGCATTTTGGGTCGGGCTAAAAGTCCTGGACTTACCCTGAACAACATATCGTGTAATTTCTTTACCTTTGTCTTTCATTTTTTAGAAACAAAATAAGAAAAACATAGCAGGGATTGACAATTCAATTTAAAATGCTATTGGCTAAAGTTTTTAACTTTTTAAAGATGATACTCTGTAATAACAGGTGACCATCACCATTCAGATCTAAACACGTCCACGAATCTGGGATTACAATTATCAACTCTCACTTAAGTTGTTTTCAGCTCATCTGAACTACCATATATATATATATATGTGTGTATATATATATATATATATATATATATATATATGTACTGTACGTGTACTACCATCATATACTTTCAGCAGTTGTAATTTACAACTTACTTGACCTGTCACCATTAATTGTTGAACTGTGGGTGGGCGCTCTTCTGCTGGGTACTTTGCTCTCAAACGATGATGAGTTGGCACTTCACTTTCCTTTATTGCTTCAAATGAGATAAACACCAATATATTTGAAAGCTGTATCAGTTTCAGCTGTTTCTGTAGTTTCAAACTCATTTACAAGCTGGCAGTAGTGCTAAATTAATACTAGTCAAAGGTAAAAACATAGGAAAACATTCTCCCAACAAAAGATAATCATTCCTAGCATCAATTTATTATTATTATATCAATATACGAATATTTGAAAATCACAGCCCATTGATAGAACATACAGTATATTTTCTATACTTTTATTTTGCTTATTCAAATTGAAGTTTAAAGAAAGAAAATTGTCTTTTTGTCGCCTTGAAACCATATCAACTATTTCTGTTTCGATGATACATGAACTGATAGGTTTCCTGTGGAGAACGGCGCTCTCTCTCCGTCTCATGCTGACAGTCAATCTAGCTTTTCCTGTGCAGAGACAGACTCTCTCTGTCTCTGTGAAACCAACAGAAGCGAATCAAATAACCCTGGCAGATCGCCCAAAAAAGATAGCATCAACTTAAATAAAATTAGAAGGTCATTGTTTTAAAAGAATGAATATGCTGGTCTTCACAATCAGCAGGGTAAAAACATGATTAGGAAGCTCCTTATATTCATTTACTCATGATTTGATCGACATACCGTCGAAGGAAGAGCAATTTCCGTTTGAGGAAAGATAGATATAAACCCTGAAGAAAACAAATGTCAGTAACTCTTTCAATCGAAAAGGATTTTGAACCAGAAATGACTTTGGACAGCCTAAAGTTGAAACCCTGGTGGCGGGCCTGGTATATTAGCATGCTGCTACTAGCTTTTATCGCACATAATTCAAAGTAAAATCTCAGAGACAGCAGTATTTCTAACTCTCATTAGATTGTGTGGTTTTCACCTGTGAATGAGTCACACCATATTAAGATAACACAATCAATCTGTTCACGCTTAACATGAAGAAAGATTTATTAACTTCTCTCCGAAAAACTCGTGGATATTATGGGATCGTCATTGCCGGTGGAGATCCTTCGTGGTAAGGCGATAACACGAAAACTCTGCAATGGATCATTTACCAAATTTTAGACCGACATAGAGCTTAGTGTGAGAAATAACTGGAGTGATTTTGGAAAGCTCGGTTGTATATTTTCAACACTAGGGGGAGCTTTATCTCTAATTATTCCTAGTATCTTTAAGTTTTTGGGCTATTATTTCTCAACCATTGAACTGGGTCTATATGGATTGACTTGAGGAGATGTCCCTTGTTTCATATATTACTCTAATAGTTCATGTTTTACTCCCTAAAGGTTATTTTTTTTAATGGGAAACACGTTTTCCAATGTAACTTCAATAGTTAACCAATAACTCAAACCAATAATCACATTTAGTCCAAATTGGATCAAATCAAGATCTGTCTTGCTTATATTACATTTTACTCTAAAAAAAGAACAAGTATCCAATTTTTTAAAAAACGTATCAGTTAAAACTACAAACTGGGATTTAAAATTCATAGTCATCTTCTGCCATGTCTATGGCCCAGGCAAACTTCTCACGCTGGGTTTTGTTGTAGATCTTCTCTACAGGAATACCCCACTTCTTGCACCATGCCACAGAGATGCGAGGGTCAAGATAGTTGAGCTTTGAGGTGCCGAGGGCGATCTGCTTGTTTTCTTCACGATCAGAAAGATCAGAAAGAAAACAAGCGATTTTACTCACTAGCGGGAAATCTTTATTGAACCATTTTTGAACATAGGAATATTCTGGAAAGTGGTAATGTCATAGTTATAATTAAAGTGTTCTGGCTGGATGCATTTTTTGGTATTGCAAAGTTCATAAGTTTTTTTTGTCATTCAGAAGTTCAGCCTGCTGTGTTTCTACACCTGAGATGTTGGTTTTGGATAGTTTCCCGCTGTTTTTGAATCTAGTCATGATTACATCATTAAATGGACACATCTTTGGCTACACTGCCTGCTATATCTCCAAAGAGCCACAGCAGATGACAGAAGTCAAAGTGTTCAAGAATTGCTGTCTCTATTTGCTTTCTGATCAGCAGGTTATCAACAAGTAATCGGCCTCCATTAAAATTAGGTTTAAATGTTAGTCTTTTAATTGTTGCTGGACTATGTGCAGTGGATGAAACACGGAGAGTGATAACAATACGCAGTCGCAATTAAATTCACTCATGTGTGACTTATACTTGAGGGATTGCTTTCTGCTCTAGTCAGAAGTGTATAGGCGTTACAGAAGTGGTTCAGCATTTATGCAAACATACATAGCATAAATTTCTTTTTAAAATATGCAAAAACATAGCTGAGTGCTACTGGGGTTGGACTTTTAACCACACATAACATTATTGAGTGTCTATGGATTAAACTAGTTGTCAATTTCTATCTCTGCTAACAACTGGCATGTGACTTTTGTGCTCTTGGCTTTTGTGTAAAATAAGTTGCTTTATGTCTCTATTGGTTTTGTTTTCTGGTGAACAGATTTGGAGAACTTCAAGGCCCAGAGAAGAAGTCCAGTGAGGGTTCGTGAGGGTCAAGGAGTGGTCTTATTGTGTGGTCCACCACCACACTCTGGAGGTAAGGTGACCGATTTAGTTATATAAAGAAATATGGACATAATGTGGTTCCTTTTCTCTGAATCGTGATCTTCTTTTGAAGTCTGTTTTTTGCTCTCGACCTCAAATTTCCTGCCATTTCATTAGTGTTGTTGGGCGGAGTATAAACTCTGGCCTACAGACTGAAGAGGCTGTCTGGAGCTAGAGCCTGGCCAGGCTTAGTTATAGACCTTCTCTCTGAAGGTGATTTTCTGCTATTCATCAGCCTTGTTCATCTATTACATCATCAGTGGGAGTTAACATCTACTGTTACTAATCCCTCCCAACACAGAGGAGATATTTTCATTCCACCAACAAGCAAGGCTGATGGTTAATTCTTCACTTTTGGCAGGAGGTGAAGGGGGATGTTTTAAGTTTTAAAGCTCAAAAGAATTTATACAGCTCATTTTCGTTTTTCTCTTCGCTTGGACTATATATTTTGTGACATTCTCTTATCTTATTTCATAGGGGAGTTATGATTAAATTCATCATTTTGACTCACAGAAGAGTCAGGGTGCATCTTGTTCTTTGTTGATTTTTTTGGGGATTTAGGACTCTTTTTCAAGAGGGAAAAAAACTAGTAACATTTAACCTTAACGAAAACACCGCCACATATACTGTACATTATAACAATTTAAAAACAATTAGAGTTGATGAAAAAAAATGTATGTCCCTCTTAATTGTTTAATGAAAATAATTTCAATGTATGTGCTTCTGGAGCTCATTCCATATCACATAATACAATTGACTCAATTATAATGCTAGAAAATTACCGAAAGGAAGCTGGTAAAATCTTATGCTAGACGTATTTTTAAATGTATGAAGTGAGTTTTAACTTACAAATGCATAACAGCTTAATTCAGTGTGATTGTCAGGAACGTCAACCTTAACATTACCTTCACCAATGAGGTCTTCTCTTGTTTTGTGGTGGTTGATTGGTTGGTTGGTAGTTCAGTTTTTCAGCATGATCACTTAAAAAACTACTCAACTGATTTCTACTCAACATGGTGGAGGGGTGGTGGCAGGCAAGTGGACATATGTGTAAATGGCAGAGTTATACACTATATATACATGAATTATGACTATATTTTACATAGACTTTTATTAGATTTTGGCAATATAACCCAGCTCTACTAATAGAAAACCCAAAAGTTAAAAAAAAATCTTAATGCAATCAAAATTAGAGAGAAAAAAAAATAGTTGACTTTAAAATAGCTTTACAATATCTAACTAGAAGATAGTGGAAAATGGACTTTGGACTGCAGGTTGTAATGTCTTCATGCTGAGCACATAGTGTTGCTATCATTCTCTGCTACGTGAAACTATGTTGTTCAACTTTTGTCTAGTTTCTTTATATAAGCTTGATGACCCTTTTGTTTGAAAGCAATCCTGCAGGCACCGGGCTTTGAAAGAGGGAAATCGCATTCTTTATTCGAGTGCACTGTCAAGTGTAGCACTCACCAGACAACCTTCAGGCTTAGGAAACACTGTGGCATTGAGCGCAGAAATGAGACAAGATTGACCGACTTCTCCTTGTGCAGATTACACGTGCAAAATCCTTTCAGGCAATCTGCACATATTAAGCAAACAGGCTTTGCTAGCCGGTCAGAAAAGGGAGACATTCTTTCTATAACCATTCATTTATTCACTGGAAATGGTATTGATATATTTAAATGTTACCTTTAAGTCACTTAGAATCCAGACTAAATAGTATGGATTGTGTGCAGGTTTATTTACTCCTTAAGCCAGTGTAGGCAACACCACTTTATTCAGGACTTTTATGTGGAATATATTATGGCTATGCACTGCATATTGTACTTAATATGAAACTTTTATATATACACATCAGCCATTATTTAGACATTTTTCTTGTAAGTGATTGGCGCCGGCATCCAAGGATTTGACTTATTTGTACATCATATCCAACCAATGCTGGGATTGGCTTGAACTCTGGGCAATTGCCAGGCAAAGGCGACCTTGAACCTGAAAGAGGCCACCGCCATTTGGGAATACAGATTTTATGAAGGGATGTACTTGTTCTGAAACAATGCTTAGGTATGGCACATATAAGGGCTGGGTGATTAATCGTGAAAGATCGCAATCTCGATTCAGACGAATATAGGATCTAATTTCATAGGAAGTTAGGGAAGGAAGACTGATGTGGGAACTTCAGGGAGGGGTTGAGAAAGTATGTAAAGTATGAAATATGAGATATTAGAGTAAAATATGATTTGTGCATAGTAGCGTTAACACATAGGATCTGTGGTGGGCGTGTGTGGCGATGGCAATTCCGTAATAAACCCAATTTTTGGGAGATATAATAAAACTTGACTGTATCTGTCTGTAACTTTACCCATTTATGTTTGTTTCTTGTTGAGAGAAACCAACAATAAAAATAGGGATATAAAAAGTGGGGCAACATTGAATATATGCTGATAATAATTTAAACCGTGTTTTGCAAACTCACTAGTTATATAAGGTGCCTCATCATACATTCTTGTTGTAATGGATCATAGCTCTTCTCCAGAGACATGGCAGAGGATCATCCATTTTCTGACAGCATTTTCAGCAGCTGTCATCACAGATTATGCCTATTGATGGAGACATTGAGAATGCTGAGATGTGCTTTATGATGAATCATTTCCAATTTTCTGACATGTTTTCTGGAAAGCTAGCCTGACCATAACAGCCATGGTAATGATTTATACAATATTACTAGATTTGCATGCTCAAACTTACACCCACAAACTTGTAAGTAACATTTTCTATACTTTATCCAGGTTCTGTCTTTAATACACGGAATAAATGTCTATACCATTCTAAGGTACCTTCATCTGATGAATTGTTTTTAAGAATATTTTTGATCCATGTGTTATTTTTCATGGTCTATACGCCTGTTCTGATAAAGAATGTCACAAGTTCCCTAAACAAAAGACAAGAAATGAATGAAGTGTTGAGTGACAGGATTCCCAAACCTATTCCATTTGTTATTACAGAGTTAAGAGTAAGAATAATGGCAAACATTTTGCAAGCGTAAGCCATTAAATTCTGATAACCGATAAGTTGTGATAAAAATAAAAGGTTACAAAAAGGAGAAAGAAAGAAGCAGTTTCATAGCTTAATGCTGAGTATCAATTGCTGTCTTCAGGGGCTTTTAGTGGTTCTTTTTCAAAGATTTTGATATAGTTTATAACACAGATGATGATTTTAAGATGAGAATGAAGCAGATAATATTGCTAAATACCGTAACAAAGAGATTCACTGGAGTGAACAAAAATAAGAAATAGACTGAAGAACCTTGGAAATGAATGAAATTGTGAATGTGTGATGATTCTCCGATTTTTTCGAAGGCTGCCAAGCTTTATTTACATCACTATGGCTGTATCATATATTGTTTTGATCTCGACTCTCACAGAGTTGGAAAAGTGAGAAACGTTCTCTATTTGAAGGTGAAAAGAAATAATTCATGATTAGGACAATGCAGCTTTAGACCCCAAGTACCTCATCTCTCCCTTTAAAGGATTCCAATAATCCATGCATGAATCCGGAAGCCATTATCTAATTTTAACGAACCCTCAAACCCCTGAGACAGCTGCAGAAATGATATTGGAGCAGCCTGTATGTTGTTAAACGGTAAGGCAGTTTGACCTTTATGTTAGAGAATGATCAAAACATCCAGGAGGACTTGTGTTGTCTCTGTTGTTCCAGTGTCCTCCAACGTAGTTGCATCAGATGTGAACCTCTGCCATATTTTGCTTTCAGAGGCTCTGAATGACCTAATGCGTCTGACCTCCGTTCACTAATGGAAACAGGCCTTTTAGATTTGATCAAGGTTGAAATCGCTTGTTCTCTCTATACCGTGCATCCACCCCAAAACGGAGGCTGCTTGGTGGCGCACACATCGGCTGCAGGGATTTCTCCAGTGCGTGACTGAAGCCATTTCATTGAGTGAGCTTGCCATGCGTTGTGAATACAGATATATTGCCCTGGTTAAAGGCTGTTGCCGTATAGGTTAAAGGGATACAAAGTTTGAGACAAGTTATGCATACATCTCCTTTTGATAAAAGACACATTTGCCTAAAAAAACTCTGGATTCTGTATGTCCTTGGCCCGTCATGTTCCATTACTCTTCCCTCCTTTCAAGTTATTAAGGGGGGAATTAGTGGTGCCTGTTCATTACACAAGAGCTAAATGGGACCACAATGAAAACCTGCCACTCTGTGTCAGTAATGATTGCATTATTCCATTACCATCCATCCACAGAAGGCTCTCAAGCCAAGTCATCAAATGCAACCATTGGCACTTTCCATATCCTATTTCCTGCTTTTTGTTTCTCACCATAAATCTTTAACCAACAAATTAGTAACCTCTTATTTGCTGTTGTTTCTGTTTGTTGTGCCCGACACAATTGAAAGATGAGGTTTCAAAAAAGAAAAGAAATTGAATATACATGGCATTTGTCAGGATGGGAGCTGGGATATTTAGGGGAGAGGAAATAACAGCTTTCCTCTCTTTTTGGGATGGATTGATGAAGCCAGCGAGCGTTTTCCCATGTTTTGTTTCATCCATAAGTTACTGTACATTTGAAGTACATGTATAAAGTAAACAGTGACTTTAAATAGACATATAGTATTTGAAGCTATAGTGAAATGGCCAGTATGACCTCTTGCACCTGGTTTTATGTGGTAAAACAGTGGCAAGCAGTGTGTAAATTATTTCAATTTGTACCCTGGGTGTACAGAATTACATTAACTATCCTGACAAACCAAACTAAACCGTATTATTTAGCTAAAACTGCAATATAACTTAAAAAAAGTCACATTATAGGGAACAAAATATTGACATTATGGGCATAACGCAGAGACCAAAATGGTAACTCTTTGTGGTCAAAGTTTCAATATCATATTGTGGTTATGGCAAGTGCAAGTTGTCCTCTGACTGTCGAACCCCATAAAAACCTATACCTCACTCTGTACTTGACAAAAGGGAACATCCCATCATGTACCTAGTTTACAAGTTCCTGTGCCATGTTGTCTTCAGTAGTGTTCAGTAAAATGTTTAGTCTACACATCTTCTTGCCCTGTAAAGAGCATAAGGGAAGAATATTAAATCAGTAGATTAATGTCCAACTACTGTCTCGAAATATTTTCTGTTCTGAGTTGTTGCAGAGACAAGTGCTGACCATTGGCCAGGATTGCTTGTGGACAGGGATGCAACATGGTGTAGAGCAATCTATCCTTGCATTAATATATTAAAACACCATCTTTCCTTTTTATAATGCTGATGATTGTGAGTGCAAAGCCTCTCTGGCTGCATTCCATTTGGGATGTACTGGAGGTCTGTTCCAGAAGCTTGTTCTAATATATGATGAATAGAAGACAAGGTGTTTGTACATTGAATAGCGTCATCATTTATACATTGATTTTAGTGGGCATTAAACAGTGCTCATGCAATTGTTGAAGCTTAAATATGTGTTTCGGGTTCTCTGCTTCTACTGTGTTTTAACATAAACCGTTCCAAGGTAATAACTGGAAAGAACAGGTACAGAAAACCCAGATAATGTAGATAATTAAGATATAATGAAATGTACTGTATATGCAGGCGTAATTGTTATAATGTCCCATGGTCATACAAATACAGACTTAAATATGTAATGGGGAGCTTACTTTACACAAAAACGGTTTGCTGCCATTAATAGAAATGCCATACTTTCCTCAGTCATGTGCTGAAAGCCGGTGAAATACCAGGCTGGTTAGAGTAATATAGTCATGTGATGGAAAGTTTACCAGATGAAACAGTTTGAACATGGAATTATCCTGATATGGCTGAGCAATGCCTGAAGTGCAGATGCTTTTATTCATTGGTGCTTCATTGAATTAAACAAATTGATAAATATCACCACCCCAATTGTAAGCTTTTAAACAAGGGAAGTTCCCACATTGTGAGCATTGTGAAACAGTTAATGAGACTGATTGTATTTCAGTCATAGATCGTATATTTCACTTTTTCAAAGTAAGCATTCTGAGCAATCCATTTATTGCTTTATCTTACACACCTAATGTGTACATGCCTATGGCTGGTATAAATGTAATATATTTTTATGCCCTGTGTGCCTAATGTCTCTGGCTCTCTTCACAGAACTTACCTTCAAATGGATCTTCAATGAGTACCCATCATTTGTCATCCAGGACACGAGGCGATTTGTGTCCCAGAAGACGGGCAACCTCTACATTGCCAAAGTGGAACCATTTGATGTGGGCAACTACACATGTGTAGTCACTAACACAGTCACCAAAAGCAGCGTTCAAGGACCACCAACTCCTCTAGTGCTGCGGGTTGATGGTAGGCTTACCATATCATCTTTACCAGGTTGTAGGTTGGTCATCAGTTTCTTCAAGGAGAAAGCAGCACATGCTTATTTATTGATTCATTTAAAAAAAAAAAAAAGTTTTTTAACCTGTCCTGTCTAGCTGGAAATGGAGCTCGGCGGGATCGGGAAAAATATGTCTTTTCTCGAACAATACGAGAAAAACTACAAAAACAACAATAACAGCAGCTATTTATACATAACAATTTGTGCATATGCATATATTTCAGACAAACACACATATACATACACATGTCAACTTTACATTAATGACTATATAATTTTGTGTTCACCTTATTCTGAGTGCGCACGCCGTGTATGTGTGTGTACGTACGCACACGTACATACATGTGTGTGTGTGTGTCGGTGAAGAATTGTGTACTGTATGAACTATAGCTTGGTGCATTTGGTCATTTTATAGGAATAACAACAGATTTGCACCCAGAAATTTTTGTCTGGGTTGATGGATAAATTTGTCTCCCACTTGGTAGAGAAACCGTCCAATCTGCTTTAGCCAGCAATTCATATATTTTGGATAACAATTTTGGTCATGAGAGATTCAGTAGATCTTTTACCCTTGAGGGGCAGTTAAGATCCATTTGGCTGAGTCTAAATCTTGCTTGAATTATGCATTTACGTTGTACATATTGAAAGAATTTCTTCTTGCTGATTTTGTCACCAGTTCATAAAATTGAGTGAAGTTAGTACCTTGGATGATGATATGGTTCAGATGTATTATGCTTTTAACAGGAGAAGTTAAGCATTTCTTTTAGTTTTGCAGGATGTACGCATTGTTCCTGAGTGTTGTGAGTCTGCATGGGATCAATGAAGCTCTAATTATCTTCAGAAATTCCCAATAGGCTGTCAGGGAGGAGCTTATATTAATGCTTTTAAAGCAGCTATGATGTTTGACAGTGAGACTGATGAATGGCAGGTCTGAGATTGGGATTTCATTGCAAAATGTTTGTTTTACATCAAACCATGAGTTGTCCAGTGGAGTGGGTTTGATCCGTATTAAGATGTATTGTACTCTGTTGGCAAGAAAGTAGGTGAAGGAGAGAGTGGACAACCTTGCCTGTTTCCCTTTTTAAGACTGAAGCTTGGTGAGATTTGATCATTTGTCCTAACAGAGGCAGTGAGCCAGCTAAACAGTATGCTGATCCAGGATATGACGTAAAGAAGCAACTTTATGTAGCGTGGGAAAAAAAGAGGAATTTCCAATTAACGCTATCAAATGCCTTTTGGCATTTGGGGAAGGGGGGAAGTCTATCAGATTGTGTAGTCTACGGGTGTTGTTAGTGAAGTGTCTACCTTTAATAAAGCCTTTTTGGTCAGGGTGTATTATCTGCGGGGTGTTTTTTTCAAGCCTTCTGGCTAGGGCTTTGCACATAATATTAAGATCAGAATGAATAAGTGATATTGGGCGGTATCTAGCAGGGAGGGCAGGATCTTTATCTGGTTTAAGAAGGAAGCAGGTGCAATCTGAGTTCATGTTTCTGGAAGTAAACAACTTTCCTTGATTTGCATGAGGGGTCTGTATAATGTGGGCACAAATTAGCCAAAATTCTTTGTAGAACTCTGATGTAAATCCATCGGTCCCAGGGCCTTACTATTGGGCATATGTTGGGGGTTTTTGTGGAGTTCAGCCAGTGGAAAAGATGAATCCTTGGCATTGATCTGTTCATTGTTTAGTTTTGGTAAATCTATGGTGTCTAGAAATGCATCTGTGCCAGAACTAGCTGGATCAATTTGTGGTTTATAAATGTTTTTGTGGAAATCTCTAAAAGTTGTATTTATTTCTTCAAGTATATGAGTTATTTTCCCAGCTGAATTCTTGATGGATAAAATTGTGGTCTTTTCTTCATTTAGTTTCAGTTGATTAGCTCAGAATTCCTTTGATTTGTTGTTATGTTTGAAGATTTCCAAGCCTCGTTTTTGCAACTGGAACTCAGTTTTTTTTTATCAGTTAGTTCACTCAGTTGGAGTTTTAATTTTATTAACTCCCTGTATAGTTTTATTAACTATTCTGTATGGCCCTGCTTATTTATGCTTGCAAAGCTATTTTACAGAGGCTACCTAATTAGCTCTTGTCAATCATTTCATGGCATTCAAATCTCCGGGTTAGTTATTCCTCGAGGTTCCTGCAGCTCATACTGAACTAGGAAAAAACACTTGTAGCTTCAGCGTACCTAGAGCCTTGAGTAGATTCCAGGAGGCATCTCGATTAAACACACTTGTCTCATTGGCAACTTCAAAGATTTATTACATTAGTTTGATGTAAAATCCTGCAAATGTTTTATAAAGTTTATTTAATATCCTTTATTGGAATTAGTTATTGATTGATATGCTGATATTGATTTTTAACTACATTCCCATTGTTTCATTTTTTTAAAATTATTATCACCTTAGATTATTGTTTAAAACCAGTGTATCATTTATGGCTGATGTTTTATTGCATTTTACCTTATTCTATTGTTTTTTAAATGTCTCTTGATTTTAAATTATTGTATGTAACCAGGGCACCATTGTAAATTAAACTCCAGTCACAATTGATTTCCCTGTATGAATGAAGGTTAATAACAATAACAATAATAATACTACTACTACTACTACTACTAATAATAATAATAATAATAATAATAATAATAATAATAATAATAATAATAATTATAATAATAATAATAATAATCTTAATGATAATGATAATAATAATGATATAAATAAAAAGCAAGAGGGCTTGCTTTGTTTTGGAATTTAAATTTGAGGCAGTGTAGCCAAGATAGTTCAGGTTAAGTGACAAGGTTTTTGCTCTTTTATATCTTACTACAACTTGGCTTACAAATACCACCATTTGTCAGTCTGGTTAGTGTTTTCACTGTAAGTGCTGAGGTCATAGATTATGGTCTGGTAAATATAATATTACCGAATTTGTATTTTAAAAACAGGAAGAAATGGAAGTATAGACTTGCACAGTCTGTAGCTCACTATTTCCTAAATAGTTGTAAGTATCGTGCTCACACAATATAGCTGATAACCTTTTCAATTCTTTCTTGGAAGATGAATCGTGTGGTTGGTTTCTCAGGAAAAGTGAATCCCGAGTTTAGTTGGCCTTTAGAGGCAACAAGGAATTACATAATTTCCAATGATATTTGATGATATGTAACCACCAAAACAGGCCTTGAGTATCTTTCATAGAAAGTAATTGCACTTTAATTCAGAAAAATGTACAGATATGATTTCCCCTCTGCCCCGAGATCCAATGTTGTAATTGGTTTCAGCTAACACAGTCATAAACTTGCCATTGTTGTGGATTTCTTTGTGTGTGACACCCTTCAGATTTGTGTGGCATAATTTCTATATTTCTTTTTGTAACTTCAGGTATGATGGGCCAATACGAGCCAAAGATCGAGGTGCAATTCCCTGAAGTTGTCCACGTAGCAAAGAGCTCAACTGTCAAACTGGAGTGCTTTGCACTTGGAAAGTACGTCCCTCTTTGTAATATTAAATTCATGGTCATAATTACACAATTGGTTGTTTACTGTACCAACGTCATTATGCTAATGTGATTCTGTGCAGCGGTTTTTAGAGCAGATTTCACATTTTAATGAATCCTTCTTGAATACCCAAAAACAACGATTAATTAATTATCGACATGCGGTTTCAGTGTCGTCAGTAGTCATTGTTATTTTTGATTTCTTCAACCAAGATAAATATCTGGATAAAACAATATTCAAGACTTTTTTTCATCGTCATCTTGCTGTGTGCTTTATTATTATTCCTTCAGCCCAGTGCCAACAATCAGCTGGAGAAGAGTGGATGGAGCCTCTTTTGGCAGGAAGGTGGACATAAATAAAGCCAGTGGAGTTCTCGAGATCCCGTACTTTCAGCAGGAGGATGCTGGGATTTATGAGTGTGTGGCTGAAAACAGCAGAGGAAGAAACTCAGTTAAAGGAAAGCTGTCTTTCTATGGTGAGTCAAAGACTGATTTCACTGACCCTGATCTGAAACATACCATACTCACAACTTTTTACATTGGAGACAAATGTATGCCCCCAGACCGCCAGTCACCTTCCTAACAAAACACATGATCATTTATTGATTGATGTCTTTATTTCAAACATGTAAATACATCAACAAATATAATGGTCAAAACAGATAAACAGAAAATACGAAAATTCCATCTCAACACTATTACATTACAATTAACATGAAGGAAAAGGAGCAGGAACAAGTATAAACTTATTCCACCCCTTTATTCAATAATGAATTCATTTCCGTAACTCCCTTATTGAATCCTGATAAGGTAGCATATTTATACATATATTTATTGACTTCCTACATGTAATATAAATACAATAAACTAATCATATACCATAATACAAATATATATAACATAGCCACACACATTCTTACATCAACTCCACATAGTAACACTTCACTCCACAGACTTAAATACAAAAACTTTTTATTGTTGTACGGACACTTTTATACTTGATTTACCCCTTAAATTGAAGCCCCCCTCTCTTTCAAAAAACATTGTCTGAATATTTCCTTGTAACAGATTATTCTTTACTTCGTACATTATTTTTTGAGTTTAAATTCTACAACACAAAAGAATTGTAAACTCTTAGACTTTAAGAAAAATGGGTCAACGTGTTCAAGAAAGCCAACTTTATGAAATATTTTGATGGCTCTTTTTAAAAGTACACACAGTGGTTGTAGTGAGAACCTTCTAGATACTTTAGTTTGGACATGTTTCACGTGAGGTTTCCAGCAAGTTTTGTCATCATCTATTTGCTTTAAGCTAATCCACTAATTGTTAATTCATGCCTCAAAGGTGCACTACAACTGATTGAAATTAATGCAAATACATTTTTGTATGAGTTTCACAACATGTGAAATATGAGTTTCTGTAGCTTTTATTAGAAATCATATATAACTGCATCTTACAGTGGAATGCAGTTATAAATTAACCTATTACCAGTAGTTCATTTCTGACTAGCACTTTAATGAACCGGTGGTGAAAACAGGGCAGTAACACACAGATTTATACCACCTCTCAGTGAGAGAAGATTTTCCCTCTGCAACACCGGACTTATGGGCAATATTCTGTGAAATCTTTTACTGTGCTTTGATGAAAGATCTTTATGGTTTTTCGCCGTACATTATTTTTCAGTTTATGCGTTGATGATGTCTACTTCCTAGGCCCTTTAGGGATGCATTTGACTGAAATCATCAAATCTTTTTCCATCCTGTGAGGGAGAATACCTTTGATATGATAATGCTGGTTTTTGAAGCACCTGTGGGTGAGATGGAATGTTCCGGGAACCTGTAGATAGAGTGAGGATTAAACATGCTTTACTTTGCAGAGGTGCATAGAGTAGTTTAGCTTCACAGCACTGGCCCTAGACAATTCTTAAAACAATTTAAACATGCATCATATTATGATCATTTTGTAGTCAAGGTCAAAAAATGTCCACCATTTAGGTGTTATTGCTGTCTCCCTACAACATTGTATTGTCTCTGCACATTGGCTCTGCTGTGGTTGTTCGTAAATTTTCTTGAGTTTCTCCTGGTAAGATATAAGTTATGTCACATCTCAAAGCCCCACAGACTCGACGCTTACAGGGGATACAAATATTTTATTTCATTTTAAATTACTTTAGTTGGGAGTTTTTTGGACATCCATCAACTTAAAACCGTAGAATGGGAGAATCAATACGGGATGCGATGTTTGCAACACCCAGCGAGAGACCTCTCTTTACATTTCCCACGTAATTGTGTATTTATGTGTTTCCAGGAGATTTTTGATATGAGATCATGATTTTGCAGTTGACTGAATTTGAATGGGCGGTCATAAGACTCTGATCCCTTATCATCTAATTTCTAATACTGCTAACACAGCATTGTTTCATATTTGTTTTCTTCATAGGGATTCATTATAAACTCAGGATTGCTTGCTCTTTTTAGGATGTATGTGTAATGCAATTTCTTCTGAGCGAAAGACCAGTTTGTTTTTTGATTATAATTCTTGTTTAGGGCTTCCAAAAACTTCAAAGTGGCCATAAATCTTGTTGTGCTGTCGTCAGAGATAAGTTACTTGTCACATATGGACATCTGGACCACCAATAACATAAATAAAAAATATGTTGTCAAAGGTCAGCTTAACTATATCTAATTCCAGATTGTAGCAAATCCAGTATTTTATCTTAAAGCTCCCATCGCTGAATTCATTTCAGCTCTTCACTATTGATCTTTTTTCATGTTAAGATTCTACACTTGTTTTATTTATATGTTTTTCAAGTCGAGGTTAATTGGGAGTGGATTTATGATTAGTGCTCTTTGATGCTTCTTTAATGAAGTAATCGCCCGCTTGGTTGGTTCATTGATTTATTCTGAAGCTGCTGCATTCTGTCAAGGCTTAACTTCTTTTTTAGTGCTAATGTGTTCATTTACAGTATGTGGTGTGTGACCTTGCAGCGGCACCTCACCTGACTGAAAAGCCTCAGGATGTCCAGAAGACAATTGATGAAACTCTAATGTTGGAATGCAAAGCGAGCGCAAAGCCCAAACCCTCATACCGCTGGCTGAAGAATGGAGATCCTCTGGACCACTTGGAGGTAAGAGTTTGCATAGCGTAACTGCGTAGTGACAAAATAGTTTAACCATTATCCACAGTTATTCGATCATTCAGCATGAACCACCGCAGAGAGCTCAAGAATTCATCTGATAATAAGTCAGAATTGTCCACCACCAATTCATGGATTCCCAATGATTGTTTGGTTAAGAAATCAAACATTTAATGTGTTTCTTAGCTTTGCAACTAGTTCAAATTCCAGTCATGCAAATCACCTTCTGGTCCCAACCTTGATTTCAACTCCAACTTCACTGCAATATTTAGTTTGTCCTCCATATTCAATCCAAAAAGTCCCCATATTAGTCATCCGGTTATATTTACCTTTTGGCTTGTTATGAAATTGATTGGTACCACTTTACAATAAGTCTCCCTTTATTAAGTTTTGAGAAATGGCTTTTACATAGTTTACCAATTGAGTTGTAAACACTTTACAAATCTCCTGATGCTTGCCAAATAGTGTGCCCACTTATACCTACTGCTAACTTCATACTGCCAAATAGTGACCCATGCTGTTAATTGAGAGTTATGTTATAAGCTGTTTATAAGCGTTAACTAATTATTTTAAAAGTGTTACAACCTAATTCATAAAATAATTATAAACATTTATGAATCCTTTATAAAGGTAGTTTTATTATAAAGTGGTATCAATTGTTTTGTTCCAGTTATTATGAAGTTGATATTATTTCAGTCAGAGAAGACAAAATGTAGAAAAGACGAATGATTTATTCCAACAGAAGACGTGTGATAATGAGTTTAGACTCAGACTCGCTCAGACTCTTTCGGGTGATTGTGATCGAAGGGTCTCTGCCCTGAGCAGCAGCATGGATTATTCCCTCTCTGGAGTCTGGCTACTGGTGGTGGTGCCTGATGACTCTGCTGAGGCTGATGAATGATTTCACTGATGGATCTCCGAAGAATGGATGCAGATGGGGGGTCGGAGGGCGCGCAAAGCAGCAGCATTAAGAAACTAAATGAATGGAGAGGAGTCATATTTAAAGACAACAGCTGCTGGTGATAGGATGGATGAGGTTACCTGAATGAGTGCAGCTGATATCAATTGACTGTACTTTCGCTAGATCTACATTTCCATAAAACAGCCTCTTGGCATTAGATTTGTTAAAGATAAGCTTTGTCTAATGAGCAAGATGGAGTTTACACCATTACAGCAGATTCCGATTCATCTTAATTTGAAGATTAAATGTCTGGTTTCATTTTTCTTAGAAGCAATTGTTTCCAACTCAGGGACATTTAATTTGAAATGCCTCTATTTGCTTGAGACACTTTTGAAGCTTGGCATTGAATGAGTGTATAATTCATGTGTTGGGAGGGAGGGTGTTTTTATGTGTTTTGCAAAAAAGCCAAAGTGAGTTGTTTTCTGCTTTGGGGAGGTTAAACTGCCCCATCATCATAAATACATTGCACATTGAGATAATTGTCTGTGTTTTGTGTTGCTGGAGTGAGTGTGCTTTCTGTCTACAAAGAAAAACCCCAGAGAATTCTCATCACTGATAATGTTTTGACAGGATAGTTAGCCCAAAACTGGATGCTTGCCGTTTTGTTGGATATGTCTTTAAAGGCAAGTTGGCAGTGTTTGTCCCGCAAAATGGATTGAGTGCTGAGATAATACGTGAAATCTAGAGCACCTTAATTGGAGACCTAAATCAATATGCACATACGAGTTTAGGGTTGTGCACACAAAGGGGACCAATATTTCAACCTACTTATCCACAAAGTCTGCATGTACAGCATGGTTAATTCTAATCTGTAAACATAAGCATCATTTTGAACAACATATACTCTCTGTCATTTATGGCTGGAATAGGTTTCCAATTCTCTTCAACCTCCAAAAAAGACCTTTTCACTTCAACCTTGCATATTCAGTTTGGATATCTAAATGATGTCATAAAAATGATCTTGGTTGGTGGCCAATGTAGCATTTTCTCTGTACAAGTGGCTATATTAACGAGGAAGAGTGTTACCATTTTCAAAATGCCATCCATCGACAGCAGCAACAGTAAATCAATTTTCAAATCCAAAGGTCAGTGGTGTAGAAATAGAGGAAGAAGGAGAGGAAAGCCGAAGGGGCCATTTGTTATTCCTCTTTAGAATGGATCAGATCTACCTCCATTTCCTTCTCTCCCTTTATCTCAGCATCTTTGACAAATCATCTTTGTTCTACTTTCAAGTCAGTGTCCTCACACTCCAGTCCCTCCCATTGTCTCCACCACATTTTGCATCCCCTTCAGGGGATTTCAGGTGCTCAGAGGAGGGCTGTCAGTTTAAACCTTTGCACCAATGAAACAATGACCCTCTCATCATTGAATTTTCCCAGCTAACTAAATGGCAAAAAAGTTTTTGAGGTTTTCTTAAATTCTACCCCAAGAGTCGGAGACCTGGAGCTCAACTCCAATGCACTGACTGCAACCAATACAAGGTATCATCCATGTTTGCGTCTTTATTCCTTTGATCTAATCAAAACAGTCCTGGTGTCGGTGAAGAGTTAAATTTGAGTAAATATAGTCATAACTCAGGCGGTTGCTAGTATTTTGTCCAGAGTGTGAATGATATTTTGATTGAGGCATCATTGAGTCTGAGGGTTTGAAGGGTACACAACAGTGTAGTGTGGCACCGGCCCATGCACAGATCTCTTTCATGTCTTCATCCCCCTGGGCCCTTGTACCATGTAACCTAAAAAGAACCATGTATCATCTATTCAAAGTCGCAGTGCATCTCTCTCTTTCTCACTCTCTCCCCTTTTCTTCCTGTTTTTCCCTCGCTGTCATCCTTTTCGTCTTCAACACAAATAAACAACCAGTCTAAGCCAAAAAAAACCCAGGCACTCATTGTGTTACGCTTGGAAGCTGCTGCATCCATCCTCACCAAGAACCCCCTCTGGCAGCAGCTTCAGCGCCAGGTCAGGCATGTGTCCATTGTTTGACTCAACTTCAGAGGGAGACCTATTTGAAGATCCTCAGCAGTGTCATTCACTGATGTTAAAGGACAGTCCTTGTCTTTTCAAGTGGCGTTGCTGTAATGATTCCAAATGACAGGCATGCTGCCGGCAGGACCCTCAAGACTACTTTGTCAGTGACATTAAAAGGTCCAGCTGCATTCAATGGGAGGGAAGGATCAAGGGCAGGAACAATGAGTGCTGCCACACTTAAATTGACACAACCATAAAAAGGGAGCAGAAAGAAGTACCAAACCTTTTAAAGGTCAAAAACACAGTAGGAAGAGGAGAAGTTGTTGCAGGTGTTTTATATATATATATATATATATATATATATTACCTATACCCAGTGTAGGCATCTCTAATTTAATCATTTTTCATTTAATTTATTGACGAGGAAAGAAAAAAAACGTATGTCTCCGTGACTTAAACATCCATTACAGGAGTAAATAATCCCTGAGAAGTTTGATTAAAATCGTCTTGGTTCTATGATAGGTAATGGGGGATACGTCTGGTCACTGTAGGCCTTTTACACCACAGAATATTAGCAGTGTTTCAATTATTAACGCCGTAAGAACTAGAGAAAGTGTGGCTTAAGCTTAAATTAGGTGAGGCCATTTATCAGAATTAACATATGATTTTGTTACTAAAGAAAACAATTATAGCTCTAATTACCCCCCTAAAAAGCAGCATTAGCTTTCTAATTATTCTGCCTTACCTTCAGGTATGAGATACTATTGCACTGTGTATTATATTTTGTTTACTAGTTTACTGGTTCTATATTAATGAACTTCAAATATTTGCATATTCTAACTCAGGGTGACAGCTCAGGATGCCACTCCAAATTAAACATATAAAAAGCACCACAGAGTTAAACTCCCATAGAAAACAACAAAACACAAAGCTAGAAATGTCTATAAATGTTGTCAGCTACACAGAGAGAGTAAACCATCCTAAAACATCTGTGTGTATATGAATGCTCTCTTCGTATAATTGTATTTTTGTACAGGCCAGAGTCATTCATTTGAAGAATTAATGTCACATCAACTTCTAATGTATTTTCCACAGCTATTAGGGATACGATAATACTCCCCGTGTTCCACTTGCATCTGAAGTCTTTCCTTATGTTATGGGTGGCGACTGACGTGCCCATCGTTCTGTCTGAAGGACAAAAGAGAGCCTGACCTTGTAGATTGGTGCTGGCATTGTAAACCTATATTGGTCTTATTGGATCCGAGTGAACAGATTCTGGGATGAGATGCCAAAACCTTCTCTGTTATAACAGATCTATCTGTCATAAACCCATATATCTAAAAAAGACAAATGAGACTTCTTGAGTTGTTTCCTTTTTCTCAAAGATTTTTCTTCATCAACAGCAATCTTGCTCCTCCCATCTTTAATATTCTTGTAGTAACAATGGATGCGATCATTCAATGTAATATGAAAGGTGTTATTGTACACCTCCCCAGAAGCAGATTTAATGACTAAATATGTCTGTCAGGAGATACAACAGCAGAATATTGGACCTAGGTGGTATTAAACAAGACTCTAAGCGTGTTCATGATAGGATGATAGGCTTGTGCATTAATGTAATAATGTGTCATGTTATATTCTGCCTCCACTGTGTCTCTGAGAAAAAACATCTTTGAGCATTAGGATTGCTACGGGACAATACAAAGATCCTTTATGATGTATAACAGTATTTTCATTACACCTCGACAGATTAAGGCTCCACGTAGTTTCAGGAGGATCCACAGACGTTACAGAAACATGATCCTCATTGGACGTCAATTTAGCAGCAGATTTAATGAGTTTATTGTCTTAGCAGGACAGGATTCAGGCAAATAACGGAGTGCTGACCATAAGCAGCCTGAATCTGGCCGACATCGGCATGTACCAGTGTGTGGCTGAGAACAAGCACGGCAGAATCTTCACCAACACCGAACTCAGAGTTATAGGTAAGTCCAAACATACAACACTTCTGTGAATACCGTCTCACTTCATGCCATAGCTACGTTCACCGTTTGATGATACGTGATATCTTAATAATTTGGCCTGATTAAAGGGAGGAAGCTGCCAAAATGATGATACTTGTCATCTCACGGAGACTTAATAATTACAGGCCCACACTTGAGACCATCTCTCCTACACCCTCAGTCACACTGACAGAACATTTGCAACAAATGCCTGGAGTTTCTCCAGTTGGATGCCCAAGATATGGGATATGGAATATTTTTTCCCTTAATGCTCTTTTTTAATTTATTTAGGTTGTGCACAACCTCTCCATTCTATTTATACGACAATTAATGAATTTTATATGAAATTTGTTGCTACCCCTGTGTTCCTTCCATTCACCAGTTCATTCTTGTTCTGCTTTCATAATAAATTGATATTGGGTGCTGGTATGCTGGCGTCTCGGAAAACAGACGGGAACGGTTTGTGATTCGGACACTTGTTTGCGCTGAGAAAAGCAACAGATGAGAGCGATACTTTGCTTTGTTGGTTTTCAGTTATATAATTTAACTTAATTAAGTAATGTCCTGATTGCCCTTTCCCAAACACTGCTGTGTTTCCTCTTCCTAAATGTATAGGCTGCATGCCTTAAAATTTAGATTTTATGTGTTTTTAATGCTTTTAAGTAAAAAATAAAAGGTTATCTTTCAAATCCAATCCATTGTTCCATAGATCTGTGTTCTTTGTTTACCCAAGCTATATATGATTAACATCCTGTCTCAGAGTCTGCTTGGCAGAGGTAGAAATTAATGCAATGCTTTTAAAAATCCACAAACTATCACGGGAGATGATATAGCAATTTTCAAATGTATTGATATTTTATGAATCCTAGTAATTTAATTTATTATGAATTGTTTATTTGTTAGACAAGATGGTATTATAAAAAAAAGGGGGTTCAAAATCCGTATCTGAAGTTTTCAAAACAACAAGGAGCTGGCTGTACCAACCACACATTTCTGTTTATTAACATCAAATATGGGTGCTATGAATGCTAATCTCCTCTTACTTTTTTAATAATAGGAGGAGCTTTTTGCACTGCCACAATCATTATTTCTTGATCTTTACCTATAATATAATCATGTATAATGTGTCTTTTCCTGACCATTAAGTCGTACACAGTAAAATATGATTTAGTGCAATGAGTTATCTCTACCCTCTCCTGAGGAGCCAAGGAGCAGGTTGAGTCAGGGTCTTGCTCAAGGAACCTACAACACACCTATATTGCATGTTTTTGGACTTTGGGAGGAAGCCGGAGTTCCCGGAGAAAACCCAGGCAGACACACGGAGAACAAGCAACTTCGCACAGAAAGGCCTGGTGGATTTCTACCCGATACCTTATTGCTGTGAGGCAGCAGCACTAACCACTGCGCCACCTTGACGCCCTGCCACACCGTTACATCAATTTAATTTACATGTGGAAAAAGAGATTTGTTGAACCAGACTCTTCTCATATGTTATGCAAAGACATATATGAAAAATATTTGTTGTGTTGTAGGAGTAAACACCGGCACTCAGGGTATTAATTGTGAAACGTGGTGTGTGTATGAGTGCATGTTTATCACTTATGTATTATGTATTGTTGTGTATACACCGGCATGCATCGTCAGGCGCTCAGCCATGTCACTGGCGCCAGGCTGCATTCTCACTTTGAGGAGCTTTCTGCCTAGTCGGTGTGCATACCAAACAGCTTCACACGATTGTGCCTTAGTAATTGAGGCCTAAAGGTGCAGCGAAAAAGCCTCCCTCTCATTTTACAACCTCTCATTTTGGTGTCAGCTTAATTCAAAATGCATATTGTTCTAAGAAATATGTATGGAACTGGAATAAGCACATTTTATTCTTCTAAAAAAGTCTTCTTACTGGTGTACATTTATGATCCCTTGAATTTAAGTGTGTGTGAGTGTCAGTCAGTGTGTGTGTGTGTGTTTGTATGTGTGTGTTTGTGTAAACTATGTGTGCAGAAAGAAAAGGATGTTAGAGTTGACCCGGCTAATGGATAGAGAGACCTGAATAGGATGATCCTCTGCTCTCATTTCCTCAATAGCTCTATCTCCCTTGCTCTGTCTCATCTCTCACTATACTTACATCCTTCTTTTTCTGCTCTTCCTACAAGCCATTGCTCCATACTTCTCTCAGAACCTGTTGAAGGCCCAGACTCTGGCCCGACAGGGTGGTGATGTTCTTATTGAATGCCGGCCCAGCATGTCTCCTCGGGGTGTGATTTCGTGGAGGAAAGGGAAGGAGGCGTTGAGAGAGAGCCACAGGTAAATCATTTATTTATGTGGAGCAGTAAGCACAATGACTATGGGATGATTCTTAAGTTCTTTACTATTTGCAGTATAGTAATTAATTGACTTGTTATTTTATTTTCCCTCTCTGATATTCATGCTGACAAACTGAAATGAACAGAACAAAAGTGTGACACAATGCAATTTGAATGTCATAACAAGCATGTTTTGTACTCCACAACACCTTCCCACTATTTACCTTTTTTCCTGAAATCCATACTCTGTACTTTGCTTTCCCCTTGGCTCAGAGACAGTATCTGTACTGTTTACTTGACATAATTGCCATTCATAGAGTGCAGCACATGGATCAATTAGCTGAACCATCAGCTCATTAGCAGCCGGCAAGGTGTGTAGGGTCTTTGTAGCACGGGACAGATGATGATTCAGGCGACCATGAAGACACGTACGAAGCAAGTGAAATCATTACATGGCTCATAAATGACGACCCCCTGATCAACACACATTCTTGTGCGCTAGTGTTGGTGACACCGGACAACAACCCAGATACCTTTTTTTTAAATCATAAATCAGGTTATGAACAGATCAATGAAATCCAGGAGAGGAGAGGAAAAAGGAGAAAGAAATGTCAATCAGACAAGAGAAACTATTGCTGCCCCTGAAGATACAATGCTGTACTCATTTATTGATCGGGATTCATATCGCTCTTTCTCATTTCGCAGTAATCGGTAGGATTGGCAGTTATGATAGAGGGCAGTTTTAAACAATGGTTTTCAAATGGCAATCAGAGGACTGTCTTCTTCTTCTCAACTATAACGTAGATGATGCTTGTGCTGTTGCACATCTTTCAAAATTGAAGCCTCCATAAAGATTACATTTGGGGGGAACTAAATGACCTGATGTGTTTTTGGACTTTTAATGTCTTCTGGAAAGATACTAAGCAATGTATTACTTTTGAGTAAATGTTAATTGTGTGGCGTGTAATCGTATCAAACACATTGGGGTATCACAGATCTCTCAATGGATGCATACTACATCTGTTCGATAACATCCATATTTTGTGCAGAGCCGAACCAGCAGGAGGCAAAGCACACCTGCAGGAGCATGCGGTGACATAGTGGGGATCCAGATTTCTCATTTGATATTAGATTAATTGTTCAACTGGCTCAGCAGCTTTTCCCCTCCCACACTATGTGATATCATCCTCTTCACAGTGGGAGTGCAGCAGGTTTAGTCATGTCTCACCTCACCCTCTCAGACAGAACATTGTGGGAACTAAAGGTGTGATATGCTAGTAAGTATGATTGCCAGGATGTGTTTGTTACTGTATGTTTAATTAGAGAAGGTGCGGTGGAATCAACCTCAAAATTATATGCTTTCGAAATGTGGGATCCAGACTGCAGATTTATCATCCTCTTAAGCACTGAGAGGAAAACGTATCTATACTACAACGTGTAATACCCATAAAGGCTCGTTCACCATTTGAGATTTAACGCTCAGACCTTGCCCTGAGGTAGGTGCGCTGCATACAAGATATTAGGCTCTGACATTATTGCAGCATTTCTCGTAAACCAATTCCCTTGCTCCAGAATCGTTAGCGTTTCGTTTCCTTCATATCAAAATGGAGCTGCTACCTATGCTATTACAGCAGCGGCAGAACACTAATCCATCCCTCTGGCTCAACTAAAATACCCATAATTCCTTCTAATCTTCCAGGGCTAATGTTTTCAAGGCTCTGGAGCAGGGGAGAAAAAATCATCTAAAAACAAAGCTGGATCTGATTAGTTAATGAAATCTTGTAAGGGTGATACCCGTGTAGCTCCTTTGCCAGTAAAAGAAGATAGCCTTTAAAAAAGGGCTGCTGTTCACTAACACAAGGAGCCATGATGTTAACTGAACACTAAAGTGTTTATCTTAACTTAATTGAATTGTTAAAGGGATATAGGAAACAGCTCTTAGCTTGCTGACTATACAAAATATGAATTGCTGGTTTGACTGAAGTATTCACAGCAAGTTGTTATTACACGACTCTATACAACAGGAGTTGTTGGCGCAATCCTTCCTCAGTAGTAACGATAACATTTTCCAGTTATTACCTTTTAGTTTTGTATCAGACTATGGAAAGGCTTTTGATTACAGACAGTAGCTCACTTAACACCAGCCAATAAGGTTGAGGCAAAATGCCTGTTTACTATATCATATTGCGGAAGTTTTATGTTCCCCACAAATCTCCCCAATGACTTAATTGCTCCAGGGCAGCCTATACGAGAGACGGCATAAACGTGAAGGCATTCCAGACAGCTAATTCTCCTTGTATATTTATCTCTCACTGCTCTGCTGTAGCTTAAGGGAGGAAGGAGTCTGATAAAGAATCCTGTTTTGCTTAACGGGGATATCTCATCCATAACTCTTTTTTATAGGCCATTACAGAGGAAGCCCTCAGTTCAGCTAGGAGATTGTATCTGCCCCACAGGGAATGGACACTTGTAGGAGAGGCTAATGTATTTTAATTATTGCAGTAGTTAAGGCTCTACAGGTCATTTCTGATCATTAAACGAGGTCCAGCCTGCCTTTGAGGGATTTTTACGAGAGGAGTGTATGTCTGAAATGCATCGTATTACATTGTTGTGACGTGTTGGAGATAAGATGGGAGGATCTAGTGAGGACTTGCAGGGCAAGGCATTTATCGTTGGGCTAATTGATTTCTAAGGGCTCAAATGCTTCCTGAAAATGGTACAAAATCATGACTGAAACGCGGTATCACAGATTGGTGTCTTATGACCAAATTTGCTGGGCTTGGCTTGCAACTATCTGATTAAAATGAACTCTTCCCAGATTTCATGCTTGAATCAGTAAAAGATGTAAAGCGGAAAATTCAAGGTTTTGAATACTTCAAATGTGTCAGTTACACATCTCTCCGCCAGACACTGAATGTTTACACAGTGTTATAGTTTCTTCATTTGACGAATGACCCCAAAAAAGCCAGAATTCAGAGGAGGACAGTCATCAAAGGGATTTATTTGCGTCTGTGCCTGTGTCAGACTTGATAACTACTGCTTCTTTCTTTTGCTGTCTCTCCATGTCAAATTGTTCTCCACGTAGATCAGAGCTAGCAGAGAGTCAGTGTTGAGTCAGGTCACTGCAACAGTTTAACAAATGGAGAATAGGCACCTGGCCTGGCAATTATTATTTTAGTTTAGTTTTTTTAAACATCTACAACAGATATAAAGTATGATGAGGAGGAGGAAGGGTGATTGGCTGCTTATTGACCAATTTCATCATCAGTCTTCCTATTATTATGAGATACTAAGCTGAGCTTTTTACATTTTAATCAACAAACAACAGAATGGTATCAAGCTGAGAAACTTTGCGTAAAGACGTGGTAATGCACAGAAACACAATTCATCACAATGTATTTAGGATGATTGATAAGCAAAAAGTAAACTATAATTATAAAAACTACTGTTCTGTGCACAAGTACAAAAAATTACTGACATTGCTGAATTCGTTTAATATTAATGTCAGTATTTGTTTTATTATTTTTGAAAACTAGAAGCTCTCTAAAACATTTTGCATTTGGCTGATAATCTCCCCAACAAAAAAAAGAAACAAACATGGCCGATCACATAACCTCCTCCAGCTCCAACGTGATAAACTGTGAGAACAAGGTTCTGAAACCCTGATAAATGCAGAACTATGAAAGAGACAGCCTCCAAAAGGAGAAAGAACGAGGGAAATGTGTTTAATTACCCCACCTGTAATACTTTGATAACATTTGCTAAAAAGAAAAGAACAAAAGGATCAAACATGAGCAGCATTAAAAAGAAACAATTTAGGGACAGAATTTAATAACACAGTATGTGAGTGGGTTCTGATTATTTTTGAATAAAGTAAGAGTTTGAATGAATCACATTATCTGCACAATGAATAGAATAAACTCTTTTAACTGTGCATCATGAATGCTCTCAGCAAAGCTGAAGGATGTTTTTGACAGTGTGGATGAAAAGAATTAATCAAACAAATTTTATACCGTGTGCTTCGATCACCTGTGACCCCGTCATTCATTTCTCCTCCCCAAAGAGCTTGGTTGTCCCAGGCGTCCTCACCAAACCAGACTGAATTATTTTCTTATCTTTTATTCCCCGTCCTTGACTCTGCTCAAAAATGCACTATAGGTGAAATGAAAAATGAATGCAGTTATGCATATTTCCAGCAAAGTTATGTTAGCACATGTTTTCTGTCATCAGTCCATTGAAGTTTTTGTTTACACGTTTACAAGCTTTTGAAAGACTCAACCCCCAACAAATCTTTTCTGTGCTCTCTGTGAAGGCATCAACATTTCTAGAGCTTCATCTTAGAAACTTGTCTCCTAATGTAACTCTGCCAGTGCTTTGAATAACACAAACTGACTTTCTCATTTCTAGTTGTGGTTTTGAGTTTAATCATAAAGCAGCAAATGCCACGAATATGAACACAATTGGCGGAAAGAAAAAAACGAACTCCACGGATGAATTAAATTGTTGCTTTCAGATAAAATACACAAAATAAGTCTGCTCCATGAACTGATAGACTGAAATTGTTCTGTTGGTGTAGGACGCTGTTAACTGGCACAGGAGTGAAAGGGCACTGCGGCTACCTGATGGAATCTGATTGGTGGCACCAACAGATGAGATGAGGTTGTTTTGTTATTTTGGCTGGGTTAAGTTGTACTAGGTTCTGTTCTGGCGAAACATTACAGAAATGAACAAACATGTTCAAATCTAAGACCTGATTGGGTTTAGGTTTGCGGTGTGAAGTTGCAATTTACACTTTTATTTATTAGATAATTTGTCACGCTAATTGTTCTGCTAAGCTCTCATGTTAATGATGCATTCAGGGTGAGATATCTATGTATGTGTCACTGTATGGCAGGGTGGTGAAGGAATTTAAATGAATGTTAATTTCACTATTAATACAAACATCACCTCTCTGTGCCCTCATTACCACGGGGGCTTCTCTTACTTAGTCAAGGTCCAAAAGGAGAATAACTCCATCTTCCCCTGAAACTCAGTTAGACCGTCTCCATTAGACATTAAACCATACAGTCCATCGATAAGATGTGACCGTATCTATGTTTGACATGGTGGTCAAGAGTCAATAGAATTCTTGGATTTTTCATCAATGTTAAAGGGTAACCTTATGTGGGATGTAAAACTCTTCATGTGAGGTTAAATATTTCCAGACCAGGAAGTGTCCTTCAGAATTGGCGTAGTATTATAGATATATCGTTGTTGTGTCAACGCTCCTGGATTCAGTTGTTTAAAATACTTCATTTAAGACGTCCAGTCGCCAAAGCATCCTCCATCCCATGAGTTATCTTAACCAGAGAAAAAACCTTAGATGCATGTACTACAGCATAGATGCATAACTGAGGTGTCAAAGGCAACATCCAAGTTTTATGGAAAATGTTTATGTGTTGATGTTCATTACGATACACTTATTATGATTACATCTTCAATCTGTTCAGTTATTTTTTTAATCCTTCCTTGATGTTACCTTGAACTCAGAAGTCCCCCTGCAGTGTTCTCAGCCACTAAATGCTGAGAAATCCCGCTGAGGTTCTTTTATATCACACTGTACTCCAGGAAGACCCTTAAAATTCCGCATCTACAAGCTAAAATGAAGACGCTTTAAGACAAAAGACTCGCTCATTTAGAGTAGAAAATGAAAGTGAAACAGGTTTCCACAATTAGAGATTTCAGTTGATTAACTGGACACTATATGTGCCGTTTTTCCTCTCAGAGTGAATGTGTTGGATAACGGAAGCCTACGGATTTCCAATGTCTCTAAAATGGATGCTGGAGTCTACACATGTGTAGCCAGAAACCAGTTTGGCGTAGCGAGCAGCACTGGGAGCCTTATAGTTAAAGGTAAGATTATTTCCTCATTTGGATCCAAACACTATTCTTGGTTGTTTTTTCTGGCAGCCAGCTCGTTGTTTATTCTTGATTGCATTACGGATGGCTGTTTTCTTTTGTCAGCACCTGCCCCGACATTATACATATTAAAAAAACAAAGTTACATCAAAACAATACAATGACGCCAAAATCAAACAGGTGATATCCAAAAGGTTAAAAGCAGGTTTGTTTTTTGTCCTGCATTTTTGAAATAACATTTAATTATCTGTTTTTATATGAATATCAGGCTTCATGCGGGGTTTGTCATCAAGCTCTTATAATAAAGCAACATCATTTCAGGATGTCATTATTTTGGAGGAGAATAAAACAAATAATATGCCCGTCAGCTGAACAGCTGTGACACAAAACCAAGAAGCTCTGCATCTAGAATTAAGCAGCAGTGCACTTCAATGAATAAACAGTGGGACCAAGTTCCACTAAAGTCATATTCTCTCCGACAAAAACATCCAATTAGTTGATTAGTAGTGGCTGGAGGAAGAGGGACATAAGGCTCATTGCATCCAGGCCCCCCGATGTTTAATTCATGCTTCTTTTTTTTGCACGGTGGCTCTCAGCCATGTTTGTTTTTCAAGATTTCATTCCATTTAAATCACACACTTTTGCATTGCAATCAATTTTCTAGGCTTTTCTAAAGAGCAGAGTCAACAACTAAATGCCTTTTGTTGATTTCTCTTCACAGGTTTTTTGAATTACAAATTGACTTACTTAGGAGCCCAATTTTCTTTCTTTCTACCCCACAGCCCCTTTAGCTTTGTGGATGGAGATGTAATACAGAGCACTGTATGTGCACACATGGGCATTTATAATGGTGTTGAGAGATGGAATTTAAATTGTAAATTTAAAGTGATCTAAAGGATGGAATATTGTGAGTTTATTTGGGTCACCATTATGCTGCCAGCTATTGTCTACACACCAATCTATCACTAACATAAATATGAAATGAGAACCTTACTTATAAATATTACATTAAGAATTAGAATGCAGAATTAATGTATTATTTCTCCTAAAAATGTGATGACCTTTTAAGGATTAGTCATAAAAAATTTCATAACAATTTGCCCCAACTAATTTTCAAATTCCTTGTTGTGTTTTTACAATATACCAAATCCCAAATGTATTTATTATAAAATTATATGAAAAATAAATAAATAAATAGCAGGAATTCCTCAAATATAGTCAGCAGGAAAAACTTGATGTTTAGACGACTCTATTGAATAAAATAAATTCTTAATCCTACATGAAATTTAATAGGATTGACTAGAAAAATATAGCAAAGATAACAAGTTTTCTTCTACCAAAATGAAATTTAAGATTCTTTGTTTGTAAATGGATGTTGAATCGAGTATTAGGACTGATTCCAGTCAAGGATGACTTTTCTACTCTTCTCTGCATGTAGCACCTTGAGTCTGAGTTTGATGAAATCGGCGATCGGTTGAGCAGCCTTACTCGAGGCCAGTTAAGTGCAGATTCTACATTTGCACCGTTGCTCCAAAGCTAACTGGAGCTCAAAGCTAACCACAAGCCCGCTGTATGTTTGTATCTATGCTGTCATTTATGCTTTTAAAAAAGCAAGGACATAAGAAGCTGTGGCGGAACAATCCCGAAACTGTTTGGCACAACAAACTTAATAACACACTTCAAATTTAAATTGAATTTATTTTAAATAAGCAAATGTTAAAAGAGTAGCAAAAGCTTCAGAAAGGCAATCCTTCTAAATAAGAGCACTTAAAATTTAGTAACAATTTGGATTTTAAAACTTTAAAGAAAAATATATAAGAATCGGCTAAAATCGGTATGGGCCGGTTATACTTTATGAAAATCTGTGATCAGTGATTGGCCAAGAAAATTGCAATCAATGCACCTCTACTAGTTAGTTATAGTTTGTTGGTTTTTACCTGCGAGTGATTCCTGAGGTTGATGTCAGCCTTTATCGGATCTGAGATGTGTTGTTCTGACTTCACTGAACCTCAGGCATTGTGCTTAGGATTCCTTTCTTCACATTGCAGAAATTCAGTCGACACATCCCAGCCATCTCTATGCATTAAAATCAAGCTTTAAAACACTCACATCTTTATTTATGTTTTTTATTTACTGTTTTACCAATGACATAGAATTGCACTGAAAAGTATGGAGTGTACTTTAGAGTAGGAGGGAGCCAATTTGTGATTTTCCTTCAAACCATAACAGATAATGAGCGTGACAGATTTGCAATCTGAAGCAGAAAGTATCGCTATCATTTGGCATCCGGTGCCAAACTCTTCTGAGTCTCGTCTGGAATGCACTGCCTCAACCAGCCATTTCTCCTTAGGGGGTGTGAGATAAACAAGCTGGCTTGTTTTGACAGATCTGAATATAGACCTTTACTCCTCCTGACATGTTGCATTCGCTTGGCTATCCATTAGATGTTTATGGTATGCATGTATAATTCCCGGGGTACTGGTGTATGGAGCTCTCCGACTCTGCTATATCCGACTCTGCTGCTGTTGAACCAGACACCCTGCCGAGACGGACCAAAGATTATGTTGATGGGCATCACGCTGCGGCTGAAATAAGATATCTTTTTTGTCTTGGCACAAACTGAGCCAAATTATAGGATTGGAACTGACTGACTTTAATGGCTGAGTTTTTCCTGTTGTTCGTCTATTTTTCTTCCCCTTTGTCATTGTTTAGTGATTTATAAGTCCATTCTCCTCTCTCTAAACTGTCAAAGTAATTCATTTTTTGGTTTGGTAACATCTGGATAATAGGATTCTATGGAGGACTGGATTTGTTTTGTTGATGACATGTTTTGGCAATTATTTCTCAATGTTTTGGTAAGATTAAATAAAAACCGTGCTAAATGAAAGAAGTCAATTCCAAAGAATTATGTCATTATCACCGGACGTAGGATAGCTGCATATTTTGGGCAGCTGTTGCTCAGTGGGTATAGAGGCCGTCTCCTAATCGGAAGATCGAAAGGTAGCCCCTTCGAGCCCCAGTAAGTCTGTATGTCGTAGGGTCCTTGAGCAAGACCCTGAACCAAATATGCTCAGCAGGCCGTTTAAAAGGGCAGACCACTGCTCCGTCAGGAATGGATCAAATGCAGACAAATAATTTCACTATGTTGTACTGTGTATGGCTGTGAGTGATTGATGAATGATCTATTATTATTATTATTATTTACACCAGCCGTGACATTATAACCACTTGCCTGATCTCATTAGGCCCACCTTCTACAAATGAAGTAGCTCTGACCCATCTAAGAATATTCTCCACAACACCTGTTTTTCCACCAAATCCTACAGATGGTCGTGTGGATTGAAATCTGGACCACATCAACACCTTGAATTTGTTGTTCCCATAAACCACTCCAAAACCGTTTTTGTGTTACGGGAGGAAGCATTATTGTGAAAAAAGAGGCCATTGCCAACAGTCAATATCATTTTCCATGAAGGTCTCCACCTGTTCTGCAACAATATCTAGGCAGGTTAAACTTAATGAGATACATCAGACCAGGTCACCTTCCTCTAATTCTCCCTGGTCCAGCTGTGATGATGATATGCACATTGTACACGTTTGCAGCTGTGGATAGGGGTCAACATGGGCAATGACTGGTCTGTGGCTACACAGCCCCAATCACAGCAATCTGCAATGCACTGTATTATTTGACACCTTTCTATTCCAAACCGGTACACTTTTCCAGCAATTTTTGCTTCAATAGCTCTTTTGTGGGATCGGACAACATGTGCGAGCCTTCACTCTCCACTCCAATCAATGAGCCTTGCATGCCCTTGACGCTGTCACAGATACTCCAGTTTTCCTTCCTTTGACCACTTGGGTAGGTAGGAATTACTGCAGACCAGAATGACCCAAAAAGACACCTTACAAATGGCTTACCCATTTTTCCTACTTATATCACATCAACTTTGACAGACAGACACACACAAAGAAAAATGTTAACTTACTGCTTCATATATCTTATGTAAATATTCTTATTTACATAACCTTCAGTGGTTTTAATGTAATGGCTGGTATGTGCAAACTCTTTAAGTTGGTGTGTGTGTGTCTGTCTTTGTGTGCGTTTGCACATTTGTGTGTGTGTGCGTGTCTATGTCAGTGTGTGTGTGTGTGTGTGTGTTTGTGTGTGTGTGCATGTGTGTGCGTGTTAATGGACACTGAAACATATCTCTTGTTTAAAATAAGAATACTAACTCTATGATAATGGCGCACCCTCTTTTATAGAGCCTACTGCCATCACCAGTCCAGCTGGTCATGTGGATGTGACTGTGGGTGAGAGCATTGTGCTGCCCTGCCAGGTCTCCCATGACGCCACGTTGGATCTTAAGTTCACTTGGTTCTTTAACGAGCAGCTCATCCACTTTGGGAGCCACTGGGCATATTTTGAAAAAGTTGGAGGGGTAAGTGTTTCTGTGTCGCTTTGATTTTAAGGTAACACGTGAAGTCACAGAAGAATATCCTCCTAAGATAAATTAAGCTCATTGAGACCTGAATTAACAATCAGAAATTTGATGATAGTGAATGTGATACAACATGTTTATTTGAATTTCCTTAAAGACTTTTTAAATTGTAACACATGTAATTAAAGATCCTACGACAGAATTATATAAGTGCTGGGTGGAGAGCACACTACTCTATATCCTGCAGGCTTTTTCTTTTTTGAGATTTTAATTGATACTGTCACAGCTGTGGCTCTTATTTACAGACACATTGTTGGACAACAAATGTCATTCAACCTTTTTCTAATCATAAAAAACATACAGATCAATGCTGTTTTTTTTTAAAAAGGTCTGACAGCCTCACTTGATTTAAAAGTATGTTTTGGGGTTCTTTTTTATCTTGATATATGCAGTGTAGACTTTGCCCATATGAGAGATCAATGATGCAAGAATCCCAGGTTATAGCATGTTAATGATGCTCAGGAGTTTCAAATGGAGTACGATATCTTAACTTGTATCTTTTTAAAAGTTCCCTGATTATATATCAAAGTAATTATCAAGTCACATTCTGTTTCAAAGTCCCTTATTTCATTGATAAGACACTAACTTTAAAAAGCTCTAATTGACTGGTTTTGTATAGAGCAAATGGGAAAAGGGTAAGTGAAAAGGACAGAGCTGAAAGAAGCTTTATATTCTTCACAAAGAACCGTCCTTGTAAAGGGATTATGAAAACTTTCACGCAGTCACATCCCTGTACTTGTGATGTACCACTCTGTTCCATTATGTAATAAATGGAATATAACAACAAATCACCCTGACATTGCACCTGCATCATCAGTCCTTTTAGTACATTTTGCAACTAAGTCTTGGCCTTGTTGAAGTTTTTTTTGTTTTCTAATGTATTTTTTCCAAACTTCTGAATTGACAGCGCTCTGCTGGTGATATCATGATCAGGAACATTCAACTGAGGCATGCTGGGAAATATACGTGTGCCGTTCAGACCAAGATAGACAGTGTGTCTATTGCCACTGATGTTATTGTCAGAGGTAAGGATGCACTTCTTCGCACCACTTCTCTCAAGTCAGATGTTTTTTCATGGTTTAAGATGTCATGCATGATTGAGCGTAAACACATCACCACTAACGGCTCAAATGTACCGCCTCACAACTGATTACACATGGGACGCATCACCTCACTATTAACCGCCACTCGTCTTTTAGTTGTTTAGCAGTCACCTTTCTTAAGTAGTCACCTTTCTCCTGCTCCAAATAATGCTTATATAATTTGCCCTTAAAAGGGTTTAATCTAGATTAAGAAATCACCTGAGGTGTTAAGGAGTAAAATAAACACAATTAATTCTTAATTAATCAATTCAATTATTTACATTTGGGACATTCCAACAAATGACAATCAAAATGAAGTTAATTTCTTTCGTTATATCCTCAGATGGGTGTCAAATGAGAGTTTTGTGTTGATACCTGCGGCTAACGAAAGTAATTCTCATTCTCAGTTTTGTTTAAAATGTCTAGTGTTTTCACAGCCTCAAATATAGTAAAAACGATGGTTTCTGCATCAAATATCCACTAGGGTCATGCATGCAAATATGTCAACTCTGTGATACATTGTTGAGAATTACCAGAGAAAGCGTCCGTCTTTGCGCGTGCCCTCCACAGCTTCATTAAACAATGATAGACAGCAGAGTTGGCATTTGAACTGAAGTCAATGTTGATGTGTGAAGAGGAGGTGTTTTGAAAATATGTTTGGGGTTTGGAGCGGGGGGATCATGCACACTTATTTCTAAATTGATGCAATTTTATGTTGGCTGATGTGCTGTGACCCATAGGGTGACAATATTCCATTTTCTGCCCAACTAGCAACTGATATTGGATATAATTACACACAATTTCTTCATAATAATGTGGGCAGCCTGCAGCAAAATGATTGCAGCACTGACCAACATTACTGATTTTGTAGGAGGTGAATCCATTACATTGACCAGGTACTGAACACGGCACAGGGGCAGTACTAGGACTTTTTAGTGGGGTCGCCAGGGCCCAGGGGGGACAAGGATATATGAAGTGGTGGCCACAGTACACTGTTAATATTTGTATACAGCCTGCAATTAAAAAAACTATTTTATTATGTATTGATAATATATTTATAATGAATTAAAATATATTAATAAGCTACATTGCATAAAAATTCATGTTGGTCGGTCTTATATTTTTTAAATACTTTTATAGTGAAGACAGCTAATATTAACAATTAAAAGCATTCAGGGCCTTTATTTGACCAAATTCTTAAGCTAAAGCTATAACATAGTCAGATATTTTGAGCAAACCATTTAAATTGGAATTCATCCTTTATGATAGTTGATGCAAATTGATAATGGAATTGCACTTTTCTTTTTTTTTAAATTATTTTCTCTACTGTCTTATTAGAGTTTATACGGAATTAGATCTTGATGTTATTTTGATAAAAGTAAAACATGGCCTATTTTGTTACCATTTTGATTGGGCGACGGGGGACAGGTGGGCTTGGAAAATTCCTTCCCCTTCAAAGTGGGGATTGACCAAAAGAGTTTGAAAAAGTTTGAGAACCACTGCAATAAAGGATTTAAAGAAATTAAAAATGCATAATATGTCCTTCAATAGCTTTTCGATCCACCTTCCAAACCCTTATTGTGATTATGAACCACAGCCTTAAGATATTATCCTTTGAATTTCCCTCATTACAATCCAATATTAAGAAAAATGAATGCAACAAAAGTGCTGATTATTTTCAGTCTCAGATTCTTACATTTTTTTAATTTACATATGTCAATGTATATATCCGCCACCAATGAATCAAACATTGTTTGGACTGGATTTAGTACAGCCTTACCCTATTTTATCCATCAATCACAACATATTTAATCATGCCCCCACCCACTCTGTTCACATCTGCATTCTTCTTTCTCTTGTATTCATTAATCTGCTGTACCAACCTGCTTGAGTTTACTGCGGCCACTAATCTTGATAGGTCCTCCTGGCCCACCTTTGGAGTGTCAGATGACAGAGGTGACAGAGACCACTGCCACTGTGTCCTGGGGGCCTGGCATGGACAACCAGAGTCCCATCCTCAGCTACACCATCCAGGCCAGGACACCCTTCTCTCTTGGTTGGCAAGCTGTCACCACTGGTACGTTGGTTTCAACCATTTACCCATATAAAGATAGATTCCCCATCTCTACATCCTCCTACTGCCAAAAAATGAAGACTTATAACCCTGGAAACAATCACTGCTGTCTTGTGCTGATGCCACACCTTTAACACAAATCAGCATGATAAGAATGTTCAAAAACGATATGACCCAATATGTATTATATGTGGCAATATTAATATTTTTAGTTTTGGTCCCATCTGATGACATGCAGACCAAAGGTGGCTTTACTTTTATGGAGCTGTGTTGTTGTCCATCTTTCCAGTCATTCGTTTAGGCTGGCAGACTGTGTGTGTAGGTTACGGGAAAGTGAAGTGTATTGAGTTGTTGAAAAAAGACCGTAGGGTGCATGTCTGGTATCCTCTTCAAACCCCACACATGAAATGACAGTAAATAACACATCACCAGCATGGCAAACCTTCAGTGGCAGATCTCAGAGAGCTTTGATGAAAGGTTATGACTGTGATGTTTTTCAGTTCCTGAGCTGCTTGGCGGGAAGCAGATGTCGGCCACTGTCACTGACTTGAGTCCCTGGGTGGAGTATGAGTTCAGAGTCCTGGCAACAAACAGCGTTGGAACAGGAGAGCCCAGCCAACCCTCCAAAAAAGCCCGCACCAAAGAAATGAGTAAGCATTTGAAGCTCCTGACAATTCCCTCAATCAACAATGACCAAAAGTCTTAGCAAATCATGCATTCTTTTTGTGTAACTCTCCTTTTGAAGGATGTTCTTTGATGCCTTTAGATAATTTTGATACACCAGTGAAGGGGAAGAGTGTGCTGGGAAAGGCTAAAGGAGAGACTTGTGAGGAGTTGTATGAGAGGTTGGACACTAAGCAAGGAGGAAAAGACTTGGCCGAGGTTGAAATGGGAAGGATTTGCAGCAGGTTAGGGTGATTAAATATGGATGTGGAAATATACTGCGAGAGAGAGGATGAGGGGAAGATGGAAGGAGTGCTCAGGAGAAATGATGAATGAAAATAATTGTGAGAATTGTAAATCAGGAAGTTCAAAGGATCAGTAAGGATGAAATGAGAGCCGTTTTATATAGAGGATGTAGAATGGTTAAGCGGTTGGAGAAGGTGCCCGAGAAACGGAAGACGACTCCACTGGCACTAATTTTCAAGAACAAGATGTGATGTGAGCAAATGAGGTGTAGCAAATACAGAGATATAAAGCTTGTTGTTGAAGCTGGGTTTCGAAAAGCAGTGACAATCTGTGAGCAGCAGTATGGTTTTATACAAAGTAAGATAGTCCAGATTGAGATGGTTCGGACACGTGAAGAAGAGGGATAGAGGATATGACAGGCAGGAGAAAAATGGGGGAAACCAAAGACAAGATATCTAGATAATAATAATAATAATTCATTTAATTTATAATGCACTTTACATTTGGATCAAATCTCAGTGTTTCACAGTAAAAGCAGATAAAAGCATCAGTAGAAAATAAAATAATAACTATATAAAAAATGACCAAAAAGCAGCAATGGTAATTAAAGTTATAGGTTCTGCTAAAAAGGAACAAAACGTCCTCTCCCACCACAAAAGATGTGGTGGGAGAGGACATGCATTTGGTTGGTGTGACAGAGAAAATGCAGAAACAAGTGCAAGATGAGAGCAGATGATCTGCTGTGCTGACCCCTAGTGGCAACAGCCGAAAGAAGTAGAAGTTGGTATGTTAGGTTTCAAGGTGATTTTGTCTGGTTTTGTTGAGGAAACCAGAATTGTTGATGTGGTTGAACCAGAAAAGAGGGATAGAAATCATTCAATGTAAATAATGTATATTTGAAATATGTTAAGTACAAATCTCACGATATAATTTCCTGTAAAATAAGATTATAATTATAATAACTGTTATCAGAGTTGATGCACACAACAGTTGAGTCTGATCAGATAAGATTTAAAAATTCAGTATTTATGAATGTTTTCACTGAAGGTGCCAGAACACTGTTCCATACTTTCCGGCCCAAACAAGTTCATATAAGTAATAAAAGATTTGTTCTTTACATAAATGATTATGTTGAAATGAAGCACTCTCAGAGAGTACATGTATATTGCCACAGTTATGGTTAACTGGTTAAAACGTTTTTTTAAAGCATTAAAAAAACATCCTTTAGGAATATGGGCCTTATTCAACAACCGTTCTAACGAAAGAATTTGAAGATTTTTTATGAAGATTTTCTTCATAAATAGCTTTTCATCAAGCTGCAGGCTTGTGTGTGTTGCACACAAGCCTGCAGCCCACCAATACCCTTTTATGAACATTGGTGGGCTTTATACCTATGCTAATTACGATCACAGGCACGAGCTTCCAGCATGCGTGCAGAATAGGACACACCAAGTTAAGAACACAGGTACGAACAATTTGGCGGTTTGAGACGGCTTCATCAATCAGACGTAGGTTTTCTCTGAAGAGTTTCCTTAAGAACAAGTTAAAGAAAAGTCTTAGGACGATATTGATGTATGAGGCCCAGCGTTATTTTCAACTGTTAATAAGCGGTTGCTGCATGAAAGCTGAATGCTAAGGCGACCAAAGCAAATTGGTAGTACGTAAGTAATGTGTGTGAAATGTACTGACTAATGCAACCAGACATCAGAACACATTTAATATCCCATTTTTATAATGAGATACAGTGAGACACAGCTCCACCAATGTGGTAGGAGTCCTTTTTCTACACAAGGAGAACTGTCAAAACTACATTTGACCGAGCATTGGTAGGTTGTCTGTCAAATGTAATGAAAGCTTAAAATATCTCATCTGTGTACTCTTCTCTGAATGTAACATGATGTCCGTCTCTATTGTTTGATGAACAGGAACAACCATCTCAGCTCCAACAGTGTGTGCTGGATCTTTTTTTATGAAGACTTTATACTCCTAAAGGAAAAGTACATTAGGTGCCTAGTTACAAAATAATGAATGTATAACACAGGGCAACATAATCATGATTGTTTTATCAGTTCCCAGGGTGACTCCTGCCAGAGTGAATGGCGGTGGAGGTGGCCGGTCAGAGCTGGTCATCACTTGGGAGGTAAACATGCATTTACAAACTCATCTGAGCCCATTTATGTGACTTAAACTGTGAAAAGCTGCTTTTCCCTGAGGAATGACTATCTTTAAGATTAGTTGTTTTCAGTCCATCTTCTGAATCATCTAATGCTTCTTCAGCCCATTCCTGAGGAGCTGCAGAGCGGACCGGGCTTTGGCTATGTATTGGCTTTCCGCCCACTGGGAACACCGGGCTGGATGCAGGCTGCCGTGACATCCCCGGATGCCTCTAGATACATCTTCAAGAATGAGAGCATCCCTCCCTTCTCCCCCTACCAAGTGAAAATCCGGGTTTACAACAACAAGGGAGAAGGACCTTTCAGTCCAGTGAGCACAATCCACTCAGCAGAGGAAGGTGTGTATTATTATAACTACACAGAAAAGACGGTTTAACATTAGCTGATGAACTGATTGCTGTTAAGTACACAGCTTATTTTCTAAACCTCAAATACATGCATTAAATAACTAATTACTTAGTTCTGCTGCCTCTTGCCAGGACAAACTTCTTCAAGCCAAAACAGAAGTCCAGTTGCTTTGGATTCAAATCACATGGATTTAGAGGAGTTTAATACTCCAGTGACAACATTTTTCTGTTTTGATGGATTTACATCATGGAGTGTAGCGGATTAAGCCACTGAACCTAATTCTACTATCGGCAAAAATCTGGATATATGAATTTAAAATCATTCAATTGTTTAATCGATCAAATTGCAGACACAACATACCAATTAATACATTTGTACACGGTCATTATTTATAATAATATTATCTGTTTGGGAAATAGATAAAAAGGACTTTATTAAAGGAGAATCATTTTGAATTATGCAAGACTTAATTATCTAGGATTTTGGACGACATCAACCCAAGTCATGAGCAGACAGGTTTTGGTACCGTGTGATAGCTGTTAGAGGAGAGCTCTCTCATCAGAACCTCAGGTTGAGGGTCGAGGGCTGATGTTCCACAACATCTCAGGGTGGTCTATCCCTGAGACCTCAGTTTTCACTCTGGCAATAGTGTCTAAGATTCTCTCCGCTGCTGGTCTGTGTGTGCATGCGTGTTTGTGCGTGTATTTGTCTGTGTGTGTGTGTGTTTGTTTCTTTGTGTGAGTGTGTGTGTTACTCCCACCGACTCAGTAATGCAGATCACCAGGCTTGATATGTTTGGCTTAATTCACCATGATCCATAAACAACAGTACTAGACAGAATGACAGTTGCCATATGCTCTGATATTGGAAAAAATGTATATATTTATATGAGATAAGATAGCATTGAAATGTTCCATTAATCAACTTAAAGAAGACAGTTTCTAGTGATACAAATGAGAAAATAAAACAAGATTTCAATATTTATTCATTCAGTATCAAGAGAAGAATGTATAATTATTTAAACATAAATGTTGTCAAAAAATAATGATAACTAATCTAAGAGACTCTGTAATAATTGATGTGCTACAGGGACCAGAGTCTGTACTACATCACATACATGTCTGTATGTGATGTAGTTTTCACCAAGTTGCAGGATGACGAAACAATGTTTTAATGTATATTTTGAGGTTATCCTCAAAACTGTCACACAACTCCTAATATCTTACAAATATAGAGGAGTTTTATTTTATGATTAACTTTCTTCTCTCCTCTTCGGGAAAGTGAATTCTCCTGGCAAACAAGATAGCCGGATAGTTAATGATAGATTTTGGTCCCTCCTCTGGGTTTGTTTCCACAGGTCAAACTAAGACCAGGATCATTTTTACGTCTTTCCCGAGTGATTGAATACCATTGTAAAAACAATATCTCTTGCGTCTTGTTGTTATTTATTCATTTTATCTGAGAGGTTAAAGATTTTTTTTCCACTTTGGATTGATGAAGACCCCCTCAGCAATATTCCAAGCTAATTAGAAGAATATAAATGTGATTGGATGAGCACCTCTCCATTGATGTCACAGTATCTTCTAATGAGAAACATGCACTTCTGCTGGGAATTATAATCAGACCACCAAATAATTCATTGAGTCACACTTGTGAATTTCCAGGTTGGAGCAGTCACTCCTATATGTGTACGGATACGTAGGATGGGCCTTCAGCATATTAATCTGAGCTGTACACGTGGGTGTTGTGAATATGTCTCGCGCCTTCTTTACCCCGAATATCCTGTGTGCATGTCAGAACCCAGCAGAGCGCCAGGGAGACTGAGGGTGAAGAGTGTATCAGCATCTGAGGTAGAGGTCACTTGGAAGCCACTGGCCTGGAGCAACAATCGCAGACGCATCCTGGGCTATGAGGTCAACCCAATGCAAGCCCACACAACAGCAATTGTACAAATAGTGGAAAGTTTCCACCAGCTACTGAAAAAATACAATCACATTTTTGTATTCCTATCCATATACAGTACTTATTCATTCATGAAGTGAATTAAAGTATATGGGCATAATTTAGTCCCCCGGGATCGATGCCAGCAGTCATACACTCAGAAATGTATGTTGAATATACGCGTGTTACATTTATGCAATTGTCAAATGTGTTAACAAAGTACAGATAAAGTTACTTCTAGATGAATGTCTCATCACAAAACAGAAGAATTACATTTTTATAATCTAATTGCTCTCGCACTAGTAGTGACGCATTTCCTGTAAAACAGCAAACATCTGTTGGTCAGGCCTGTAGGAGTATGTTGCAACAAATTGGGGGTATTAGAACCTATGGCACATTAACCACAGAGCTTTGTAACTGCTGCACTTAGAAAAATTTCTCTGAATGTTTAAGATATAAGAAAAACTGTTTGAATGAATCAAGTATAATCAGTGTATTTGCTGTGCATTTAGCTACAGTACCGGGGCGCGAGGCAGAAGTCCAACACAGCCAGAGTGATCAGGACAATGGGAAATAAAACTTCCGTGCTCATCAGGGATCTGGAGGGCAGCAGTACCTACCACGTGTCCCTGCGGGCCTATAACAGCGCCGGAGTGGGCCCACAAAGCAGCATTGTCAACGTAACAACCAAGAAACCACGTAAGGATTCTCAACGTATTGTGATGACTGACTTGGTCACTTCAAGATTTTTTGTCTTTTAGCTCTGACTAACGGCGCATGGGCCGTTTGTTCAGTATTTTATTTAAGAATGGACCGCTCAGCCCCAAGAACATGTCCAGTATAGATCATCCAAGTGAAGAAAAAAACAATCTGTTGATACAATTTTTTTTCATCATCTGAAAACAGTGGATGATATTTTGGCAGGATAATCTGTATTCACAGATTAAAAAAACAAAAGAATGATCACAGAATTGCCTCTCTACCGTGAGGAGGTTTTCTTGTATTTCCACTGACACATGGACTGGCTGGTTCCAAGCCACGGTCATGACTAACGATGATCCAATACCGGTTGTCATCCCACTGAGAAATGAAGTGATGGTATCACATTCAAACGATATGATTGCCAGTCACCAAATAAATTCTTTGGTTACTCTGTTGGGAATGCAAGGTTATTCAGCAATTACACAGCGATTCCAAATGCAGCTTCAGATGTCAACTGCTGAGAGATTCCTCATTGTTGTGAGAGATTGTTAATTCCCCTTAATGCCAGTCCATCACAACGGTGCTCTGGGGTATCTGTGACACATTTATCTCTTGGAGGCCAGGGATGAATTGAATTGAATATATAAGAATGAATATCACGGATGCAATAAATGTATGTCGCTAAAGGATGACTATCCCCTTCACATACATCCAATCCAACTGTTCTCACTCCCACACAGTGACTCACTGCTGATAGTGGGATGATAAACTAAAAATGAGAACTCTCCCTCATGCTGAGTTGGATCAGAGCTCCACTGTCTAATGACTGGGTCCCTCTTTATTTATCCTCCCTCTTTCTCTCCTTCTTCTACTCCCCTCTTCCTCCGTCAGCACCCAGCCAAGCCCCGGGGAAAATCATGTGGAACACTTCCAACTCCAAGGTCATACTGAAGTGGGACCAGGTACATGCTCTGGAGAATGAATCAGAAGTAACAGGATATAAGGTACACAACTGGCCTTTTGGTACTTGAGTAGCTTGAACTGCAAATTTGAAAAGTTATTGTGACCTAACGGAGATAACAGACAGTCCATTTACTCCACACATTCTTCATAAGTGTTTCATGCACATGTTAAAGAAATACAGCAAGCCGTTACCTTTATACTCACTTACTACGTTTCTTTTGTGCTGAAATGGTGGTCATATAATTATTTCCTATTAAAAAATCCTCATTGAGATTAAAATCTCTTCTCCAAGAGTGACCAAGCCAAGAGTAGCATGGATATTGTGACAACATTAATCTACAAAAATATATATAACTTTAATAATTAAAACAAATTATTGAATGAATACAATAAATCAATGAATAAATAAATCAAGTCAAAAATAAATGCAGTAAAATTGTAAAAGCAATAACATTTTGTTAGTATCATTCTAAATAGATTTTAACTCCCCAAAAGCAAGGTTTCTGGGTGAGTTCTGGCAGTTCCAGGTCATTTTGTAGATTCTTCCAGGGAGACGGTCCCTTATATCTGAAAGCTCTTGTTTCCTAACTTGGCTCTCACTCTAGGGACCATCATTTGTAAAAGACATTGAGAAGGTTTGGTGTTTACACATGTATGTAAAAAGATAAGAAGGAAGCAGCCCAAGCAGAGATTTCTGATCACAATACAATCAATGTGAGACTCTGTAAATGTAGAGAGATGGGTTCTCAGCAACAGAGTGCAGTTCGCAGTGACGTACTCAAAACATTCAAGGGTTTGCACAGCTGAATTGAACAGTGGTCCTAAAGTGGAACCTTGTGGTACACCCTTTTACACTATGTAAGGAAGAGGACTTCACAGCAAAGTGAACACATTTTCTTGACCAGATAGGTAATTTAAAAACCAAATTTACAGCACTTCTAGATGACATGATATTCTAAAGTTTACCCAACAGGCTGATCTGATCAACTGTGTCGAGAGTCTTTGATAAATTAATAAAAGGGAAGCAGGATATTTTTTAAAGTCGACTCATAAATGTCATCCTTTACTTTGACAGCAGTGCTGACTCTGCTGTGTTGTTTTCTATAACCAGACTAGTGGCCTGTTAAAATACGTACTATTTGCATAATAATATTTTATAAGTAGTTCATGAACAAATTTTTCAAGGACTTCCGCAAAGATACATAATTTGGAAAATGGCCTTTAATCATTTATGACTCCTCCTTTAACCAAAAGGAAAACATAGGCAGACTTCCATACAACAGGAATTGCATATTGTTGGAGAGAGTAAGACTTAAAAGATAAGTCAGATATTTTGCTTATTTCTCCAAAACGGAAATTTTGAAGACCCGCAGATTTGCAAAGGTCAGGTTGCCTCGGGGTTCTATAAACTCCTGGTACAGTAAGAGCAGTGAAACTGAGAGGTTAGGGTAGAAATGTTGTTGGTGCTAATGAACAAATTTTCTCATCATTTTGTTGCTTTGGCTCAGGTTCAGGGACTTCAATGAGGAATCTGTGGAAACAAAGTGTGAATTAAAAGAGTTCAGAATTTCTCATTTATCAGTAAGGTTGGATGAATCTCTCAGAATATGAGTTCTTGGTGAAAGTAATTTATGTATGTAATGTACAACATGCCAACATCACATGAAATAACAACCCATTAATAAGCCTTCCGGTAGCCATATATTTATATTAAGCTACATAAATTCAGCTACACACTTCGGGCTACATACATCCTTAGTCAAAAACTCTAGCTGCAGCAAATAAACTAAACGTCATCATTGAGGCATCGATATATCCTGCCTTATATCTGCCGAAGCCTCTCTTCTGGTGGTCAAATGGCCCGGTGCAGATATCACTAGTAGGATTAATCCCGTGGGTTTCGGAGGCAGCACACCACATCTCATGGAACTCTCTTAAAGAATGCTCTGTACCTGGAATGATTTCATGCCAGGCCTCACACTGTTATCGTCTTTCCCTTCCCTGATTTCTGCAGGTGATGTACAGCCAGGACAAACACAGCCGTCCCAGCGTGGTGGAGACTAACACCACCTCCTTGGAGCTGTCACTGCCAGTCAACCAGGACTACGTCATCCAGATTAAACCCTTCAGTGAGGGCGGCGAAGGCAGCAGCAGTCATCAGATTACCATCCCCAGGATAGCAGGTGGGAGAGTGCTGGCATATGAATCATGAAAATAATCTCTGCATGTGTGAAGTGTGAATGGATGGCATGAGAAATAAATGAAAGGTAGATGTCCTGGATCAGAACTTTCTCTAGATCTTAATTTCTCTCTAAATGAAAGACTCATTATTAATCGTAAAAATACAATGTTTTACGATATTTTGTTTTTGGACTTTAGAGGCTTCTCTGACTTTTCCATGTTTTTCATATTAAATGTTTGTTCAAAGAAGTGTTTTCTCTACTTCCTATCCAAATAGGTATGAATGCTGTCAGCATCAAACAAGTAAATGGGCCCAAAAAGTCATTTGTTATTACTAGTAACTGACTGCTTAACACTTTATCCTTGTCAGGCCCTTAAATTTATCTATTTTTTTTGTGTGCAATTTTCTCACTGTGCACAGTGCTGGATTTAAATATATCTATATATATATATATATATATATATATATATATATATATATATATATATATATATATATATATATTTATTTATTTGACAGCCAAAGATTGTAGTGTGTGACTACCAGCTCCAACTAGTGGGAGGGGGAGTTTTTTTGCAGCCAGAAATCCCTCTCTGGAGTTAAAATCAAATCTTTGGGATATTTTGGGTTCCTTGGTTATCCAGCTCAATGGAGACCAGTCTGGATGCTATCCCCCCAAAAAACTGCACATTGTTGTGTACTTGGTGGTTGCTACCAAACTTCATGCAGTGGTTATCAAAGAGCTTCATAACAAATCATTTTTGCTTTAAGGTTTATGTTGTTACTGTAATATAATGATGTTATAGCCTTCTTTTAATCCAAAAATCTTTAGAGAATATAAATATATTGTTAGATTTTTTTTTTATTATGTGTGAATAATCTGTGATTATTAGTAACAGGAACAATGTAATTATTTTTAGTCTTACCTGTCCTTTCCTATCCTGTAGTTGTGTAGCTACTTTAAGTAAATTTTGGGTAAGTCATGCAGGCTAGGCTAATGAGCAGAAGAAGTTAACAGTTGATATTTCATCTTTGATAGAATTGTGTATACTGCGGTCCTCTCATCTGCAGTTCAGTCCTTTGAAAGTCAACCCGCTCCACAATGAAGTTCAGTGTAACAGTGCCATCTAGTGGTAGATTTGTGTACTATCACTACACCAGCATTATAGTTTCAACATTGCTTTTGTTAGACAGGATACAAAGAATCAGACTGTTTCTTGTACGTTCATTTTGATGTGTTTGTTTGTTCCTTTCAGGCTCCACAGCTGTGGGAGCCGCCCCGGAGTCTTTTACATTTCCCATGGTCAATGTTGCAGCATTAATCCTCACAGCCAGGACTGTACTATGACAAACATCTTCAGGAACCAGGAATTACAGCTGCTTATGAGGGGAAAAACTGCAGGTCAAAGACAACAGGAGGCTGACGGCCAAATCTCCTCCTCCTCTCCATCCTACCCTGTTGTGTCTTTGTCTTCTTTCTGCCGACGTCCCGTAGTGAGGAGGATTCTTTTACTGCGCCTTTCTAGTGCAGGACAAGTCACTGGACAGCGGTCTCTTTGAAGATGTCTATTTCTCTGCGCCCTTCTAATCAATGGATTTTCTCTCATGGTTCTACCTGTGGAGGCCCAGGTAGAACCTGGTAGAACCAAGGTAGAACCATTGAGCTACACATCCTTGAGATGAATACAAGGATGTGTAAATGTTCTGTCTGTGGGACCGTGCAGCTACTCTCTCATGGATGCGTGTGCATCTCTGGACCTTTCTTTGAAGATGGTGAGTGAGGAGACCTGTAGTTCTTGCTTTGCCCATACTTATTTGAGTGAACCTATATTCAAGAAATAGTCAAATACCTTTCATTCTTGGACTGTTTTTGGAAAGTTCCAACACTGTCTAAGGACAACCAACTATTCCCCGCCAAAAGACAGGGAGCTAAGCTTCATTACTTTCTGCCACACCAGAATTTGGGACCTCTACAACTTTGCCTGGATTTTATTCAATAATTTACGTTGTACCACATTACATCCAAACCTCAGAATTATCATGACGCTGACTGTAACAAAAGGTATTGAGCAAATAAGCTTCAGTTCCACCTGTAATATCATTCTGATAAAATGCAGAGCAGTATGGCTTCCATTTGTTAGCAGAGGTGTGTATCGATGTCTTACCTTCCTTCCTCATCCATAAGCCACAATAAGCAGTTTGAGTTGCTTTGTTTTACACTGTAGGTATGAAATCCTCAGGTCCCAAATGAGCCTTAAGTCCTATAAGTATCCATCTTATTATTCAAAATGAATTTTATTTATCTTCTTCCTCTGTTTATCTCCACTTGTTCTATAAGATATAAATAACTGATCTTTCTGTAATATACTGTGAGGTCACATTCTTCTTTTCTTTTTCTTATATTTTAGATTATATTATTGGGCGTCTTGCGCTCAGAATCGACATGCCTGTCTCCAACCATTCTCATGATGAGCATTGTAATACTAGTGGCAGTGTGTACTGCATTTTGCAACAAAAAGTAGGGCTGGTATTTTACTGTCAGCAGCTGTTTGGCATGAGATTGGTCAGTGTTCACACAAGGAATTGCTTAGGATGTCTGAATGGATGAACCTGCTTTTAATAAACATAATTCCATTTTCCTAATATCTTGCTTTTATTTAAGCAGTCGCCCTTCTTGTGAACGCTTTTGTAGAAGCGCTGCAGAAGGGGAACACCCAGCAAGACCTGTGGTACTGAAGATGCTTACATCCAGTCATATAGCCATCACAATTTGCTAAAGTCATTCAGATCTTCTCCTTTTTTTTTTTTTACCTTTATTCTGTTTCCAAATGAACAAATTAGAGGGAAAAATGTTCGCTTGCTGTCTCAGATATCCCACCCACTGACGGGTTCCATTCTATCAATATAGTAAAGGTTATCTTCACCTCTCAGTGGTTATAAGGTTATTTTTGATTGATTTATACATTATACTTTCATATTCAAGCAAGTGCATTTACTGAGTATTATCATTTTGTATAGTGAGTATAAGCGTAAAAAAAATAGGTCACAAATGTTCTACTAATAAAAGTTGATTCTCCCCCGATGGTACCTAAGTGTACCCACAATAAGTGCACCAATCAGTCCTCATATATACATTGATATTAATACACTATTACCCAAAAAGGTTTTTTTTTTGTGAATTACCTAATAGTGTGCTTTGAAAGTTTAATTATACCTAATTGCATTCTTTGTGAGTGTTGCTGTACACTTTTTAAAGAAAATGTGCTTTATTTTTGGAAGTAAATTTCAATCCACTCCCTCTGAAACTGTTAATAGAATCTTAATATGTAAATATAGAAATACATTCTAAATATAATTAATTAAAATATAGGAAGTCTGTTCATGTGTCAGACTATATTTATATTTCCAATTTCCTTAATTGGAAAAATAATATAGTAGGACTCCACAGCTATGCAGCCTGAAATAAAGAAACTCATCAGAACGAAGATACAGGAAACAAATTGATTATTGGTAAGTTCATCAAATATACGTTCATGTATAAAAGTAAGTAATCTTAAATTGTCTATGCTTCAGTATCTTGTTTTTTAATCTAGCTCTATCAAATTTGTATTATTAATGCTTTATTTGATGTGCATATCAATCTATGCATCTAGCAATAACACTTTGCAGCCATGCCTCTACATAAAGACCTGATGTGGACCTCAGTGCCCTACATTGGATTATATACAATGTAATATAACTTAGGAGTTATATTACGTAACTCTTAAGTATTTTTTACACTTCACAATACTTGTGGAATAAATTAAAGAAAACTTTTTTTTTAGATTAGTAATAAACGTCATAACTTATTACACACTACATTACTGTCTATGACTGGAGAATACAGCAGCTGCATGCCATTATGATACAGATTATACAGCCACATAGCAGCTGTGATAAGAAGAACAAAGATATATGTACGAGATCACACGAGAAGATTCCATTCTCATCGTGTACTTATCTCTCTTTTCTTTATTCATTTCAAAGGAATGCAAGTACAATGTACAACAGAGACACAGCACCAAACAATGGAGAGCAGCAGGCCTGCAGAGACGACCCTGCTGGGGAGGAGGAGGATGAGGAGGAGGGTGCTGTACAAACAGGATAAGGCTAGGTTTAAAGGTCAGTCAGAGGTCGTTCTATCTGACTATGCAACCAGGTATCTCAGCGATAGCCAAACTTCTGCCATTAATTACAGACTGGTCATTACTTATCAGACTTGTGTGGGTAGGCATTTTCTGGAAGATAAGTCCGACCTTAAATGTTCATCCAAGGATGATTTCAGTAATTCTGCTCCTTGCTGAAGAATGGCTTGATATGTTTTAAATGCGTATGCTGTATGCTGTTGCAAAGTGAGTAACTTGTGCCCCCTAGTGTACCTCGAGCCCATGAGAGTGAACAACTTTACCACTTCACATTCCACCAAAATGGCACCAAATACTACTACAGTACAGTGTACTGTACATACTGTACAGTGTGTGCATGGCTGCATATTTTCTCTACCTTCTAGTTTGACATCTACGCTCATGATTAACCATCAAGGCTTTCGGGACCAAAATATGACACACTATGGGAATAACACGACACATGGGAACGCTGACGAGAAAGTCTGTTAAATCCAGCTAAGACCCTCATGAACTTGCCATCTTGTCACAATTTGAGGTGGGATCCATTTCAATCCATACATGAAATATTTTGCAAAGACAGCAATTAAGGGGAAACCTCGTCATGTTCACATTTCTTCATTTCACTTGTCAGCACCTCAGTCATTAATTAATTTATATAAAATCAGGGTTCAAACAAGTTGACTGCTACCTTAATTGGCACACTACATGTCTATGGCATAACAATGATGCACCGAATCAAACGGAAGTACAAAAGCTGCTTTTCCTACTGTATGTTTTTATTTATACCACTGCACTTTCTGATGCATAATAATGTTTCTACAGCCTGTATTGAAAGATGAAGAAAATCTGTTGTTACTTACACAACATGGAGAAAATGTAGGCCACTACAACTGATTATAGGCATGAGAGGCCAATTTATTTGCTTGATATTCTACATTTGTTGGTCTAGATTTTACATTTCTATAAATTTTCACTGTGTTTCGTCCATCTATCTTTTCGATCCATATTACTCAATGCAGTTTAATTATGCAGGCATCTATCATGCAAACTTCATTTCAAATACTAGTTTCACTAATGCAGCATCCTGTTCCAGAATTTTGAACGCGTATCTTAAGGCTGGGAGAGGAGGGAAACAGGGCATTCAGAAACATCAGCGTGCTCAGAAACTACATCGCCACCACTTGAAGAAATACAACCGGTACACTGTATGTATTATAACAGCACCTTATGTCCACATGTGTACACAGAACAGGTGCAGCAACTTGAATAACGTCCTTTCATAGGTGCCACTTGTGCACCATGGTAAAAATACATTTCACAGCAGTGTCTTCTTTACAATAAAGACAAAAGGGGATGTACTGTGACCAGTCTGACTCTGACATTTGAAAGCCCTCCAGAGGACCGACCTCATGCGTCCTACTAAGTGTATCTTCTCCTGTCGGCGTGAACGAGGGGGTTGGAAGAAGCTCATTTGTTTAGTCGGAGTGAAACTAAAGAGTTTAAAAACAGGACTCTGTAAAGCAGTGGCATTGACACTGCAGAATTCATTTATTAGTGTACGCATACGAAGGAGGTTTTGTCTTTAGTACATGTAATAACCTGTTATTCACTACAGCAGGAAGGACACATAGAAGACTATGTGTGTGAGCATTTTCCCCTGATATTCCTATCTTCTAAATGGAGCCGCCTGCATGGGATGGGGGACCAACATGGTATATAACTTTGGATTATTCCACAGTGTGAATAGGTGCTCAGGTTATCTGCACTGGCTCCCTTTTATTCGTAAGAACTACCTAGGCAACTAGTTTTAAAACAGAGGTAAAAGTGATTTTTTTTTCCTGATAATTTTTCGAATTCTTCAATGTTTGATTAATGGTACCATTAAGGACCAACAGTATGCCTCTATCTTTTTTTTTGCTGCATGCCAGCTCAACCGCGTGCTGCAGAGGAATGGAAGTTAAATAATTTGATTAAAATAAATGTGAGAATTTAAAGGAAGTGTTCTTTTGGCTTTCTGTGTGTCAATGTGTAAAAGAGGCTTTGAGTGCCACGGGCAGTAGCGTTGATGTTCGGTCAGGGAAAGTAGCACTGACACCTCTGGTCCAAATAAGGGGTACCCTCGCCTCAGCAAATCAGGACTGTTGGAGAAAAAGAAGAGATAGTCAGTAGAAACCTAAAGTTTCTGAGTCTTTATGTCTATTCTCTGCAATAAAGGTGGTGCCCTTTACCTCTGATGTACTGTGTCGATCCTCAGTGGATTCTGTTTCCCTGACAACAACTGCCTTGGTCACCTGCATGTCAGGATGCTGCTGCTTGGCCTCCTGTATTGCGATAGCCAGAGCCTGAGAGAAAGAGGGAACCATGCCTTTGCATAAGATGATTCTCTGGAATAAATGTTGAAGTTAAAATATTTCTAAATATGTAAAAATAACCAATGACAGGATGCACCGCTGTAAGCCCCCTATAAAGCACTTGTTAAATTTCATTAAATACCAGATTTATCTCCCTATGTTGCATTTGGCGGGTGCATAAAAAAAGAGCTAAATTAACCGCAAATTACAGTAATTAATAGTTTCAGTCATACTCACACTTGGATTTTCTTGCATGTGTCTTTAATATGAATTAACATCTGGAGTTATGTTTGCATAAACATATGCATTTTTGTATATTGCATTTAAATTGGTTGAGGCAAAGTTTGAGCTCAAAATGTTTTCAGTAGAATTTATAAATAGTTCACTAACCAAAATACTAAAGAATCCAATATCACAATTAGAAAATTACAGTATTTCTTATTACAGTGACGTCTGAAACACCAAAAACAACTTCATGTCACATGGATTTGGTTATTTTTATTTTCATATCCTCCAGTGTTTTTATTGAGGCTCACCTGTTCCTGATCTACGTCATCATCTCCTGTGATTATGATCCTCTTCTCGATCCTGGTCTCAGAATATCCTCCTTTTACCGTCTGCAACACACATGAGCAGAACGCCATTCTTTTATAGCTTTCTGAAGTACGGTTCATAGTTAAAGCAACCTTTAAATAACAGCTTCCAAATGATCTTAAATGGTTTAGTGTCTCATCAAAGAGGGAGGAGTCACTTTCACTCAGATTTCATTTAGGTTATTCGGGATGAGCAGAAACACATAAAACTTCCAACAACGATTGAAAGTGGAATATATATCGATCAGCCATAAAATTGTAACCAGCTGTGTTGTATAGGTACTCTTTCTACCAAAACAGTTCTGCACTGACATTTTCAGCTATTTGCATAATAGCTTTTGTGTGGGATCGGACAACACAAGCAAGCCTCTTTTACCCATTTGCATTCAAGAGCCATTATCCTTTTACCGGACCATGGTAGAAGGATTCCTTCCTTATAAATCATAGTATATACTAATAATTGTACACCCGGAACCGTCATCTAGCCATCACATTTTGGCTGTTGTCGAAGTTGCCCGGATCTCTATGATTACCCATTTTTCCTGCTTCTGACACATCCATTTGAGGACATTGCCGTTATTGTTTTATATATACAATGTATCAAATGATAACATACATGTTTTATATTATACATTGTCCCTGCCCAGCAAATGAATAATACAATAAAAATAAATTCAGCTTTGTACAAGATAATCTGTGTTATTAACCTCAGTGGTTCTATTGTTGTGGCTGACTGATGTCTTTTATAGAAAACATGTTTTCCTATTATCCCTCTTAAATCCTCTGGTTGTTATGCTTCTATGACTCTTGCATTTGTGTACAAGTACAGAAATTAAGCCATCACAACAGAGTTTTATCCAAAAGGATGTCGTATCAAAGTGTTTGCAAAGTCTAGTTTGAGTTTTGACTGCTGCACAGTAAATGTCTGAAGAAGCTACTTTACAAGACACAATATTTACATAATTTTCCTTAAACTCCATTCAAACAAAACAGACAATCTTCCTCTTTTCATGCTGCCACTCACACTTTATTACAGCTATATGAAAGACTGCTTTTTTTTTCTCTTTCTGTGCTGCTTTAGCGTCTTTACCTTGGTGACATGGGTGGTTGCCGTGGTAACATTTTCAGTAACAAGTATGGGTGACCCTGATGCATCTCTTCCAAGACTGCTCAAATGAACCTGAAAAAGTACAACCACAGGCAGCATTAGGCACGTAATGTTAACACACACATCTACGTAAAACTAATCATTACAGATGTGTTTCAGGAAACCCGGTCTGGTATATATTCATGAGGTTTATGTATGTATAAGATGTATAATTATGTATAATTCCATACAATTCTAGTCTTTGCAGGTGACTTATACCCCCTTCAGAGCAGGGTGGACTGAGCTACAGGTTGAGAGCTTTTCTACTCACAGGAGATACACTCTGTCTCGTAGAGTAGGAGATTTCACTCAGTCCACTGATTCCGTGATCCTGAAAACAGGCAAAATTAGTTGTGACTATTAGACTATTAGCGACGGTTTACATTTTGATGAAACACTTTCTAATTATATTTATACCAGCTATTGTAATCTACAATGTATTTCAATAAAATATTTAATTAACCTGTTCTGTAAACTCCACAATGGTTGTCGTCACCTCTGACCCGTTTGGCTGCGTCTCTGTCCTCACGTCCGTCTTCCTCACAGTTGGTGTGGGCATGACATCACTGGCCTCTCTGCTCAGTGGCATGATGGTTGAGACACGATTGGCTTCTCTGTGTGACTGTTCTCGTTCCAATGAAGACAACACCGGCACTGACCTCTTTGGTTTTTTGGGAACTACAGGCTGTAGTGAGATTTAAAAAAAACCTAAGCTTGCTTTAAAAAACATTATGGGTAATAATAGCTTCCAAACATCCTCAGGTTGAACAAGTGATTTGTATAACATAATAGCTATAGAATAACAAAACCATTGGTGTTTCGATCCATTACCTATAAACTCTGATGCCACTTTGCACTTAAGATCCCAGGGATATGAAGAACACCTGACATTTGCATATCCTTCCATATCTCCATGTAAGACAAAATAAACTGTTCCTTTGTTCTGTGTTGTAAATAGCTGCTACTCCAAGGAAAATGTACTAATTTACAACTTACAATAAGATTACCTTTATTAAGGATTAGTTAATGGTTTATAATTCGGTTAGAAAATAGATTGTAAACAATTTATAAGTGATTAGTTATAAACAGCTTATAATATAGCTCTCAATTTGTCACTGTTGGTCACTTTTTTGCAGAATCAAATTAGCAATAGGGATAAGTGTGCTCACTATTTGGCGAGCATCATGTCGCTGATACCCTTTATATCTAACGAGATATAGCAGCTTATTAATAATTTGTGAAGTGTTTTACAAGCCATTTATAAATCATTGTTTATTATTTTTATCCTTAATTCCTTAATTATTCTCATTGTATAGTGGTACCAAGGAAAAGATACATTGAAATATTTGTCTTTGCAATAAGCATTGCTTTATAAAGAGCTTGAACAATTTGGACAGTTTCAACCAAATACGGTGAGACAACAAACCCATTTCTCATAAAACCAGTAAAAACATTAACAAATTTTTTTTTTTTACATTATGTTATGTTTTCCTTTAATACTCATAGACCAGATTCCTCACAAGTAAAATAAAACTTGTAAACAACACTGGCCTGAACTTATCACTTCCTCCTTTTCATGTTTGCTCCCATTTTGCTGGAAAATTGTTTTACAGCCGCCTCGTGTCACTCGTTCCAGCCTTTCTAGTTTCAATATAGATTTACTCAGATTTTTAAACTTTGCCTGATTTTGGAATTTTTACTTGATGACAATCTGTCTGGGTCTTGGATTATTGCGTGCCTTGAACTTATTTAGTGAAATACTTTCTTTTCCTGCCACACATCTTTTGGGTTGGAGTCAGGGTTACTGAAAGTTATTTTGAAAGTATGTTAGTTATGGAGTTTAAGCATGTGAAATGTTGATTGTGAGTATATGCCAGAACAAAAGTTTGTTGTTTGATGAATCAGACAGTGATGGCATATGTCTTCGGATATGTTTGGGTACTTCACTGAAAAAATATTGTTAAATTGGACATTAATGAAGAAAGTATTAATGCCAGTGGTCTTAGCTAAAGCTTTGTCTTCACTTTTTATTTAAATCCCCAAGTGCATCTAGTCGAAAATGTTGAGTCAATTTAAAACACAGGTTTATATGCATAGTTTAAATTACTAAAAATTGGATAGTTCATGCCTGCCTGAACTAACAAAACGTAAGCAGCAGAGCAGTGAGCAGTACCTGGACATCAGGCCGTTTGACCTCCGGTCGGACTTCTTCAGCCTGGACGTGTTTAGCTGGAGGACTGCTGCTGACCCCTCTGGATGGAGGAGCTGACACCAGTGGAGGGGGCGGTTCAGAGGAGACCTGCTGCTGGATAAAGTCAATGCCGAAGCAAAGACCTCCATCAGGTGAGAGATTCCTGTCCCCTAGCTCTGACATTCCTCTGGAGAACTCCTCCATGCCTGTGTGCAGGTCAGTGAGGACGGTGAAATCTACTTCCGCCTCCAAACTGGACGTGGAGCTGACCGTGATGCTGGAACATTTCCGCTCAATGCCCAGGTGGGTTTCCTTCAAGTACAGGAGCTCGTGGTCCTGGTCATCCTCTGAGACGGAGCCCAAACGCCTCTCCCATGGTTCACTCTGCAGAAAAAATATTTCACTTCAGAGAGACTGCCATTCAATCAAATGTAGTTTGAGTGTGTCAATGGAAGGACTTAATGATTCTTTGAAGATAAAAAGCAGATGTGTAAAGTGTAACTTAAATGTGTTGCTAAAGTGTAAGAGAAACAATTTGGGGACTGGAGAGATGACTCACTGAAGCTTCGTCAAGGGGCTCCTCATGGATAGCTGGTGTAGGGGGTGTGTCCTATAAGAGAGACACAAACAGGAAACCCACATTAATGTACAAAAATAATAATAAAAGGAAGCGTATTTGAACCCATGGAAATTGCAACAACCACAGGCCTCTTTGCTCGAGCTAGCATGAGTGTAAATGGTATTGGGAAAAGAAAGCAGAAATGACCAATACAATTTTCTCTAGTCAATGTGTTGACATGACTTTCTGTCTGCTGCACATAACATGCTACTAAGCGTTGAAGGGAATTTTTGCTAATTTATAAAATAAAATCCCCCCAAATTTTTTTTCATCAGAATATTTTTAAAAAGGTCTTTTTAGATTTCACTAAAAGTTTGTGAAGAGAAGGCCATTGGAATTGGGAGGAGGGGAAGCGGATCGAAATGTGGATCCAAAACAACCAGGAAATTGCTCTCCAAGTGCCCTTATAGTTACTAAAATGTCAACACTTGATCTATCCACCAACTCTAGGGCGTACGCCTGTTGAAATGATAATCAAATACACTTGACATTTCTGCAAAGCTTAATAATACCGTCATAAGCAAGCGCATAGAGTATATTTCCCGAGCTGACACCAGTATAAATGTTACCATGCCCTTTTAAAACACCTTTCAAGAAAAAAAGGTAAGAAAGGTATTCATATTTTTAAATGCAGCATAACTGTCTGAGTCCTGAAGTGAGCTGGCATGGGTCTCATTTTCTGCTATAGCTTCAGAGGTGCATAAGTACAACATTTGGTTTGAATGACTTTCTGAGACATTCACAGAAAGTTTCAAATTATGTGAGAAATGAAAAATGCACTCCTTGCAACAGTCGCCATCTTTTTCCTTTATGAGGATGCTGGAAGGAGAAACCAGTTGCTAAGTGGGATAAAAAAAAAAAAGGGACGCCTGAAGCTTAAGCACAGTGAACTTTGCTTGAATGCCCGAAGCGTTCTGAAATGGACCAGGCAGATATCATGCTTTGCAGAGGGGAACAACGGAAAGCAAAAAGATCTCTGGGCCTATGATGCGATGCGAAGAAAGGCAAACTTTTGCTTTCTCAAACACAGCCACATGACTTCTGATAGATGTGTGATTTCATCAACAGCTTCTGGAGCTCATGCAATGTTTCACGTTCCGATGATGGACAAAGGGGTTAGGGGCAGATTGTTTACCGCTTGCTTCCTCTTGGCTGTTTCTTGGCTGGGTGACCTGTAGTAGGTGTGGCTGTTATCCATGTTGCCCTGTCTGCCTCGGGGCCACTGCATTTTCAGAGGAAGAGTTCGAGGGGGAGCTGTTGGAAATTTGGAGCTAGAGAGGAGATTTTCTTTAAACTCTGAGCTATTCTGAAAATGTTCCTCATGCAGCATGCCAGCTCTGGTCACCTGACTCTGTTCTGTTGTACCTCTGCAGCCTCTGAGCTCCTCTTGTCCAACCATCTCATGATGTGGTAGAGTTTGCTGCTGATATGACAGTGGGGAGTTGCTCAGGTACTTGGCAGCCCCAGATTTTATCTGGACATCGTCTGTGGCGGACTGCAGTACATTACTATCATTGACTCTCCCTCTTGTCTCAGGTACATCTACAGCTAAACCAAGGATGCTTCTCTCAGAACGGCTTTTACATTGAGTGCTTGTAACACCTTTGCTCTCTTTATTCAAAGACTTCTTCGATCTCTGCGGCTTGAGGGGAACTATTTTGGTGACTACTGAGTGCGAGTTCCCTGTTCTGTTGTAATCATTTGCTTGAATGGGGTTTGGGCCTTTCATATTCCAAGTCTCACAATGCCTTGTGTCGCTGTCAATCCTTGTCCCATTGCCCTTTGGGAGAAAATCCACAGATACCGGTGCTTCAAACGTCTTTGGACTCTCTTGATGAGTATTATACTCATGCTGATGATGTCTCACATCGCTGCTGATGGTTCCAGCCCACTGTCTGTCAGAAAGAGATCCATATCCATTTTCTTGAACAACATTCCTCAATGACACAAGCTCATGGTGCCCGTTAGTTGTTGCTATATCATTTAAAAGGTTGCGTTCTGTTGATCCTTTTCCTGGAAAGTCTGATTTGTGTCTATTTGAGGTTCCAGCTTTAGTTTTTACGGAGTCCCTGGGTGTTTGAAAAACATTCACATTCGATTCGGTCCAAGGTGTCACAGAAAATGTGTCTCTACCCACTGGGGAGATCATACTCTTTTCCAACTTAGAGTAAGCGTCCAGCATTCCTTCATAAGCATCCTGCTTGTCATTCAATCTGGCATCAGCGGCCGCCTATGTTGACATAGAGTAGACAGTAGCATTAGCCTAGCTACAGTGGATACACCGCTCTTTCATTTGTGATGTCATTGATATCCTATTTAATTAGTGGAGGGAAGAAGACGGCTATAAACTGGGGGTCGTGCGACTGTTCAATATTGACAAATTTCCAAATGTGTTGTCTGATAATCTATATTTGAGCTGAGAGATTGTGACGGGGTGAATAAGGAACATCATAATATACTGTATATTGCACTACAACCCTGATTTCCACAAATTTGGGATTCTGTTTTAAACAGGACAAAATAATTTGCATACAAACAGTATCACGATAATTCATGATGACCTGTCATTGTTTTCGTTCAAATTTATAACAAACATACCGTATATTTGCAAAAACCAGCATCATTGAGTATATTTTTAAAAAACATAGTTTTGTTTCAACAGCTTCCCAACATCCTTGGACCTGGGTTGTTCTTGTAATGTCAAAAGTAACTCGGACATGGGATCTGGTTCTTACTGGTTTCCGTTCAGGGGTTCCTACAGGAGGAGTGGCTGAGGAGAGGCGTTTCTCCCTCTGGGCCATCTTGCTGTTCGGCTGCCTCAAAGCCCTCTTCAGCTCATTTATGCTGGCTTGGTGCTTTTGGAGAACATCTTCTGGCTTATCCATGAACTGCTGCTGACACAGTGAAGGGACTCAAATTATCATGAGTTTAAATCTTAGATGTGACTCAATTATCCATCTTATTCATCTAGCGTACACTCATGAATGAAACGTGGATTTAAGCTGATAATTAACCTTGACATTTTGGATTTGATGAGAGTGTTGTGTGTGTTGTGTAGTTGCAACAGATGACTGAAATGCATGAAGAAATGTACAATTAACTGCTACTAGTAGTTACGATGGACTTGTAGTTAGGTCTGGGGGTTTAGGAAAAGTACTCAGCTGCTGTTGCACATTTGATACAGCAATAACAAAAAACTGGGAATGGTGTCTGGATTTGATGTAACATGAAACTAACACGGCAACCTATATTATTAGATCTAAGAATGTGCCTTAGCAAATAAATACATAAAAACGTTCTAACTAGACCTCCATTGCTGTTTCTGTCTATTGTGTTCAAACAGTAAGATGGAATCAAAGTCAAATAAGAAAAGACAGTACGCCTGATGAGGGGCAAACACATCATATGCAGTACCTCCTGCTTGGGCCGAGGGGTGGCCAAATCCTTGTCCGACAGATGAGGAAGACCAAGGTTAGGCAAGCGACATGAAGTGAAGGGTTTTGAGCAAAGCGGGAGGTTGTGGATTTGGATGGAGAACAGACGAGTGCACAGACAAAGAGGTTTAGGGCTGCAGTTGAGTCAAAAAGGCAGGTACCAGACAAACAGAGACAACTGACATCATCAGTGAAGCCTGAACCCTAATGCTGTCATCTATCAGGTACATATAAGTGCTTGGCGAGGAGGACACCTCCTCATCCAAACATTGGGGTAGAGGGCATAAAAAACAACATATAATAACTAATGCAATGGTTGTATTTACTTCAGAATTACAAACATCTAATGTACGGGGATCATTTTGACCATACAGATAAAATTAACTTGACTATTATTATTATTATACAACAAACAAGACTTTAAAATGTGATTGAAAGAATAAAAAAGTCATAATTAATTGAAAGAAATAGTGAAATTAATTTCCCATCTTGGGATTTATAAAGTATGTATAATGCTAAGTCTATCTAAATTGAAGCACCAGGAGATCTAGAAACTGGGGAATTCACTAATCAATGTTCTTAAGGGAAATCTTTCCCTTTAAGTCTTTATATTATTTTAATTCCACAGGGGGAAACTGTTAGAGTTGCACAAGAGTGCACATGTGTAAATTATGTAAAACATTTTCCTCTGGAGTCGTACTTTTTAAGTGGATAAGAGCAAAGTGCCTTAGGATATTTCTTGTAATAAAATTTAATTACAAATATTTCCTTTGTATTTTGATGACCGGAATATATCAAGAGAAATAATAACAAGCCCTCCAGAACGGAATAATCCGAAAGGGATAGAAAAGTACAGATGCATGACCCAGCACAACAAAACCACACAGACAGACAGACACTACGGTCCAAGGCCAAAATACCTCCAATTTTGAATTTACAGGCGAGTCTGCCTCCTCACACTGCAGAAAACATGGTTGATGAAGAGATGTCAGAGAGAAGAGAGCTTAAGTTAGAAAACTCTGCCATTGTTGCGGCTGAGAGAAGAGAAGAGCTGCTAGAGGCTTGATGGTTGGTTTAAAAAAAACATCTGAAGCAAAGAGGCTGAGTTAGAATTTGGGAAGCAATTTAAGCAATGTAGAAAGGAGCTGACTCATGCTCAGAAGTCTTATTCTAAGGCTCTGGTTTTATATAAGTGAAGTGAGGGGGAACGATGAGGGCAAGTACTCGAGTTCAAGAGGCCTTTCTTCAGACTTTTTTAAAAACTCTTCATGCTTGAGGGGGAATGTTTATCTAGTGAGTGTTGATTTAATTTACATGAGTGGCTCATAACTAACGGGATTAATATATTCATTGCAAACTGTGAACAATAACATCTAGACTGGAGTGAAGGCAGGTTTCTGTTTTCTATCGTGTACCTTGAGCTCTAAAGTCCTGGTGGGTGTTGAGTTTGCATCCTGGGTGTGCTCGAGCTCCTGGTCTATGGACAGGTCCTGGTCCTGATAGTGGTACTGCTCATTGTCCAGGTCCAGGCTGCCCTCTTGGTCAAGGTCCTCTCTGGACATGAACTGCGTTCGTTCACTGGAGCTCCGCTGGGACAGCTCGTCCATACTAACACCTAGAGCTGAGACTGGTGAAGGGTGAAGGCAGTGAAGCATCAGCCACCAGACCTCAGTATTACAGAAGCATTTATACTCCGTATTCTACATGTTTGATACCCGTCACTTATCCGCTGCCATAAAATCAAAGTCAAAATGGACATATTTTACTAGGGATGAAGCGGTTCTGATTTCAGTATTTCAGGCTCTGACAACACTGGACTCTCCAGAGATACTGTATGTTGGGCCCACCCAGCAGAGCCCAATCACAAAATTATTCAGCTCTGTAACTGAAATATTTACTGATGTGAGGACAGTGACACAGTCTTACCTCCGTCAATGCTTCGTGGCAGCATGTACCTCTTGCTAACGGACCTTTCGAACTGTGGGGCAGGTCTGTCAATCAGAGCACTGGCCTGTCTGGTCTGGGCCTGTGTCCTGCCGCTGTAGCGGAACTTGGAGCCAATCACCAAGAAACCTTTAGGTGGGGGCTCTGGGGAAACCAACCTGCAGGAAAGTTCTATTTGTGTAAATCTGCCAAACATTTTCACTCAACCCCATTTTCTTAGGATAGAAAAAAATAAGAACATGTTGGCCGGACATTTCATTGCAGTAATTTGTATTGCGTTCACGAGGAGGTGTTGAGATCAGGAGGGATTTCCTTGAAAGAAGAGCATAAATATTATATTTTATTATTTTGGAAAAATAAATCTACATTCTCTTTGAGGAGTTGGATGAGAAAATGTGTGACTCGCAATATCAAACCATGGAGAGCTGGTTAACTTAACATTACAAAAAGAAAACCAAATTCTCCAACACACACACACACACACACGCACGCACGCACGCACGCACGCACACACACACACACACACAAACACACACTATAGGACAACTAAGAAAAGAGTCATCATAAAAAGGTGATGCAACAATGCTTTTGTGAGACAGATCACTTGATGGATCGTTATCCTGTGATGTGTGCGAACATTTGATGCAGGGGAAGAATAAATGTGTCCGTGAGTATCAGTGCCTACCTGAAGAAGGTGTGGTGCTCAATGCAGACCTTCCACAATCGCTTCGAGGCCCGATGGTTGGGCAGCTTGAAGCCGATGGTGCTCTCAAACTGTTCATACTGAGCAGTGAGGGGAAGGAGTGGAGGAGGAAAAAGGGAGGTGATGAACAGAGGGAGAGTGAGGGTAGTAAGTTGAGAGATGGGGGAATGGTGGCAGGGTGAATTGTGTTTGCTCAACAGAAATGGAAAAATCAAACTTGTTTTTCTATTCACAGGTGAAATATATATTTCTCGTGTTTCGTTCTGCGGAGGAAGATTTTCCATCTCTAATCATCGTGCAAATGAGGTGTTCATGCACTCGCACCTCCTGATGTTCTCCAGTGTGAAAAGAAAAATATTCTTTAAAATCAATGGTTATTAGCAATATAACAGGTCTTTAAAAATTAAGTTAATGCATTCAGGAGAAAAAGACAACTTTGGCTCTGTTGGGCTCTGACAACAGAGCCCAACAGTTCAAAATAAAAAAGATTTAAAACAAAATGATTGCCTTCAAGGCGAATCTAAAGTGACAGTTTTGTTAAGATTGATGAAGAGAATGGCCCTGGTATTCATTATGAAGATGTCAATATCAGTTTAAAGCTCATTGCAGATACCCTGAGGGCCATAGAATGGAGATAGGCGGAAGCAGATTAAGGATTATGTGGCTCTAATATACTTGAGTCAAATCCCTGATAAAAATGAAATCCCTCATGCCTGGCTAATCACTTTAAAGTCACCGCAGAAGAAGAGAGAGCGAGCAGAAGAACAGAAACATGACCTTTGAGCCCAATCTTAAAATACAGTCCCTGAGGACTAAAAGTTATGTTTGTTTGGCAGTTGTCACAGTGGTTTGCTAAAGATAAGTCTTAAAGTTTTCTCAAACCATGAAATGACTGTTTTAGCAGCTTGGGATAAATCCAAAGAGACAATGATTTAATTTTAAAAACCAGGAAACCATGAAATAGAAATGTGACTTTGCTAAAATGATCCTACATTCCGATTGTTTCGGCTATGCCGGACTGAGTGTAATGAGCCGTTTTAGTGGGATTGTGCAAGTATCAATTGTGCCTTGAACTCTTCATTCAAGCTAAATGCAAAGAGTAAAATGTTTTATTTACCTCTCCTGGGCGGATCTTGATATAGAAGTTGCTTCTTTTATAGGAGATTTTGAGGATTTTCGGCCAGGCAAATCGATTGATCCTTAATCGGTCTCGGTAAATGAGTAAACCGTTGGCGCTCACACCAAGCATGATGTCAATTCCCTCTGAATCCTAGTAAACAGAGGCATAGAGCTTCAACAGATCTTTGAGGAAAGTGCTTTGACAAATCCAAAGTCTGTATGCATCCAGGTGAAACTCAGTACCTTAGCATGATGGAGGTCCACTCCATACATTGAAAGCTTCTTAGCATTTTCTAGAAAGTTCACCTCTGCCTCTGCCGGACTCATTCCCCTACGGCACAAATGTCAAAGGTGGTTCTTATTCTCTCACTTTTTTCATATTCATTCCGCTTTTTCTTTTTCCCTCACCTGTAGTTATGGTGCAGCTCCATCACTCTCTCCTCCAGCTCACGTGTCTGGTTGGGAGCAAAGTGGAAGTCGCTGACATAGTCGGGACCGTGTTCCTCAGGCTCATAGTCGCCAAGCTCTGCCTGGACAGTGTAGGATCCCAGAAGGGCATGGGTGACAAATGAGCAGGGAAGACGACCCGACAGGATGTCGTCCCTCAGTTGCAGGCAAAGGTAGTACCTAGAAACATACAGAAGGTGTAGGCAGAAATGCTAAGAAATATTTAATCACATGATTTGAGTATCTACATTAACAGGAAATATCTGGTAGAGGCGCCACAGGGAGGCTTTAGCTCAGTGGGTATAGTAGTCGTCCCTCAACCGGGAGACCAGGGTTGGGTTAAACGCAGAGACACATTTCACGAAGTTGTACTGTATGTATGTAATGTGTAACATTTGATAAAAAAAGGAAGACTATTATTAGTATTAAGACTGGTCCATTAGTGCTGGACATACTTGCTGGACTCCAAGGATGGGATTGTCTATCACTCTGTCACTGTGGAACCCATAGGACCAGACCGAAATAGCTGATATCTCAATCTCTTATTTGATTGCTTTGACGCATGCTCTGAGAATGAATCTAAATACCTAAGCAATTACAAAATATCAGGATGCAAGTGCTAAGATAGGGGACATAGCTTATATTGAATCTTAATAATTATTTAAAATAATAATAATAATAATAATACATTTTAGTTATGGAAGCCTTTCTAGCTCAAAGTCACCTTACAGATACACAGTAAAACAACAAATATCAGGCGATTAGTAAAAAAAAAGATATGCATTAAAAAGACATATGAGCATCGTATCACTTAAATCAACATCTGTAAGTGCAAAGGGGGGAGATGATGGCAGAGTGAGCTGGAGCATCTGCCCCCTGCCCTTAGAAGCTCAAAATGGCCCTTTAGACCTTTGTAAAGGCCTATTTCATCTTACTTTTGCCTTAAACAAAAACCTCATTTAACATTTAATAATTATACAACTAAAAATTATATAACTTGGGTGCAGCTTGTAAGTTTACATCAAACGATGATGTAAAATGAAAGCCACAACATCATCCATGATGTAAGGTGGAGATACACCACCTTACTGGGTGGAGTTTGCAGTGTGCGTATGTACACATTGTTTAGTTGAAGAAATAAACAGAAATGTTCTCTCTTTAGCTTATCTTTGAGTATTAGTATTAGTATAGAATTAGCATTAGTTGTGGTTCTGGCTGCAGTGGTTATGATAAACAGGGTCAATAATGGAGAGTATTTGCAAAAAAGGAATAACACACAACACAGTCAAATGTGTTCCTGTTGTTTTTTTTTGTGATTTATTCAATTTGGCCATAGAAGACAGGCTTATATTTGAAAAAAATATATATCAATAACCCAAAACATTATAACCACCGACTCTTACATGAGAGCATTGATTTTCTCATTACCATTAGACATGTCTGTGGGTGGGTTATATTTTGGTGTTACAGAATTTGATTATATCCTGTCGATCATATTACCTGCATTTATACGACTTGAGCCATCTGCTCCATAATTCATTCTTACTCTGATTTTGACTTCTATTGCTTAAAATGTTACATCGGTTATCAATTTGGTTAATGAATTTGCTTTGAAAAACTCTAAAGCCAAGTCCCTTTCTTCATAATTTATTTGATATATTTACTTATTTTTTATCCCCTATGTTCTTTCTAAAGATGTAACCTAATCCAATGTTTAAGCTTCCAATGGCAAAAACAAATCATTATGAATTAAATCCCAATTGTTAAATTCAGACCCACCTGGTGATATCTTCAATGAGCACAGACGGGTCTGGAGGGTAGAACTTGACAGAAAATCCAAAATTCCAGGATCCAACTGTGGAGACAACACCAAAGGTTGCATGTTAACTGAATGTTAAAATGTTTGTAAATTTGCTGGACTTGGTTAACTATTTGCTACACTTACCCCGAATTTGCTTTTTAATCTCTTTTGAGGGATCCAACCAATTCTAATAAAGAAAGAAAGAGACCATCATACTTGAGAAATTCAATTTCACCAATTAAAGTTTGGTCTTACATTTTTAAATGTACTTACAGCCTGAAAGTCAAATCTATTCATGCTATCAGAAAAAGGATAGAGGCTTTCATTAACGAAAACATCAATACCGTGGCCCTAAATGCCAGCTGAATCAAGCCCTTTCTATTTAATGTCACTGGCGCTTTCATTATTCACTGCAGACCCTGTGCACCATTTTTAGAAGGCCATACTCTCTAATCACATGTTCAAAGGTTAAAGGTCACACTGCCATGCTGAGGCTAATTGGACAACCAGGGGCTCAAACCTGGAAAAACACTAGGAATGTCAGTATAATAAATTAAAATAAAGTATTAAAGGCGTAATAAATTGGCGAGATGTCGAAGGTTACTTCAAACAAACAGGGGCAGAAGAGTAGCTGCTAACTGCTATACTCTTTTCTGAAGCTGTCTGGGCCTGTGGTTATTGGCTATCGTTATCCACCTCACTCAGCGATGGTAAGCTAAGCCTTCAGTTCCATCATATCAAAAGCGGTGATTGTTGCAACGTTGGGCAGGCAATCCAAGAGAGTTCAGGTTTATTTTAGATTTTTTGACAGACAATGATTTGACAGTTCAATTATAATAATAATAATAATAATAATAATAATTCATTTAATTATGCCAATCTCAGATTGGTAATTTTGGTTGTACTTCTCTACTAGTTAATAAAAATGGTGAAAGAATTTTTCTTCCTTACAATTTTAGTCTTAAAAGGTAAGAGAGCTTTTAAGAGTTATCAGGTTTGACGTACAGACCAATGTTATAAGTCAGTGTAGGTCAGAGCCAGCTGGTTACCGTGGCAAATTTAGCAGACAATATTTTAAAGAAGTGGATTTTTTTTACATTGTGAAGACGTTCTTTTTTCAATTTTGAATATTTTAAACTAAAACTCTTAGTTACATATTTGGACTTCATCTGTACTATTTGTGTACCACTACTGTGTGCATGTTTCTCAATGTCTGACCTTGGAATTGTCTGTGTCCTGGAACATAAGCCCAAAGTAGTCTCTCTCCAGCAGGTTCAGATGGCCACACACCATGTCCAGCAGAGTCTGGCCTTTGGCAAATTTCTAGTGTCATTCAACCACCCACCCACACACAGACACAAACACACACACACACACACACACATCAGACCATATAGAAAGTGAGCAGGAAATGCGGTGCAGACTTGTATAAACATCCTGGACTGTAAAAAGAATGAAAGTGTAATTATTATGAACAATGAAGATTTGTGTATAACTGCCAGGTTGGTTATCATAAAAGGATTTTAATAATTCTGAAAATGTACTGTATTAATATACAACCATGTGAATATATAAATTCAGGTGAATGTAATTGATTGATATTTCATTACACAAAATAAATATAAGGGACATAAAAATCCACCAGACTGTGCTCTGATTCCACTCTAGCCTTCCCCCTGTAGCTGAGGAGGGGCTTCTGTGTAACGGTACAGGGGGCGTAATTGCGTTTGCATCAGTTGCTTTTCCAGAGACCACACCCATTTTGTAACCAGTCCTTAAGCACAGAGAAAATTGATTATAGGTTGCATAGACAGCCTTGTAAGAAGCTATTTTTACACGCACACATGTAAAGGTACACACACAAACACACACATTCACCAGATTCATCTCCAAGGCTCCAACTTGGCTCCTATAGTGGAACCCAACCAAGTAGTGGTTACCATGGAAACAGATGTAATAGGTGCCTTCTGGATGTGTGGGTGCCTTTTCACTTTATCTCTGGTTACTACAAAGTCACAAACCAGACTGTCAGTAGGTTGTTTAAATATTTAAGAAGGCTTGATTAATTAAACATTAAGCTATCATGTGTCGCTCAATAAAATAAACCCTAATTCTGCTGCACTCAGGCTGCCATGAGTGAGAGAACGCTGATTTACAGCCAGTGGCAGCAGTTTTTAGGTTTTTGGGGCATGGCGCATTTCCTTGATTTTCCAACAAATTAAAATTGCAACACACATCTCTGTTGGTCCCCCAAGCATGGCAAGCAATTCAGGAGCAGCTGATGAGATTTGGTTGTCGCTCCAGTTGCTTCCAATCATATTTGAGTAACTGGTTCTGCGGACTGATCATGTTAGTAGCCATTTTGTCAATCAATCAATTTAAAAAAAACAGAACAAGATGAGGAAAGACAGTATGCATATATGCATATGTGTGTGTTTGTGTGTTTGTCACTTTAACTAATGAAAGTGAAAGGAAGTGGAAGTGGACCTCTCTGAAGACATAAGCATGTAGGGTCGCCTGCTACTGCTTTTTCATCCTGATCATTTTTTGTTTCTTCTAATTGAGGGAGTGCAGTGGTGTGGTCAACTGCCATCCCATGGTTCTATTACCCATATATCCATAACATAGCACCACAGTCCTCATCTTTGCCAGGTTGTTGGGCTGTGAATAAGCCAGGAAACTGAATGTTATCCTCATATGTGGCAGTGTATTTGGAAGTCATTTGAGAACTCATTTGAACCTTTTGCAGCTGAGTATGCAAACTGTTGTGAGTAGAGTGATGCTGCAGGGGAAAATGTTTGCCTGAGAGGATGCAGAACATGCAGAATATACAGTGGTTACTTATCTTATTATGTGTTGGCTTTTGCAAAAAAAAGCCAAGATTCATGTGTCAGCAACCCTTCTTGTAATTTTAACTTCTAAAGCACATGATCAGATGATTACATGGATTTCTCTGAAGAGTTGCTTTAAATTTAATAATGTGGTGTCCTTATTATTTTGCAGACGTTACATCACGACCTCACAACGTTACGTCAATTGACCTTTTGTCGAACACTGCGAGATAAGACACTTTGGGGTTATTTTGCAATTAATGGATGGATTTGTAACGATGTCTACCTTGTGTTAGCCTTTTCCTGTTCTGAGTACAGATCTTGGTCGGGAAACAGGGGAGATATTAGTTAATTCCCTCCAAGGCTGAAGCCTCTTGTGTCAGGACTAGCTTCACTTCACTAGCAGCACTAAACAAACCGGTAGAGTGCCGACGATCAGTGCACTTGTAATTGTTTTTTCTATCATTGTCTGATTTTCCTCTGACAACTCATGTTCAGAGGAGCTCTGACATACCACATACCACATACCACGGCACAGGATGCTTTGAATTCAGGATAAGCAGACCCCCAAAAAGTTCTGGTTATGAAATAAATGGAGACTCAATTGGTCATGTGGCTAACATGAAAAAATTAAGGACTCAAATCAAAGAACATTTGGAGCTCATGGGTTCGGACTGCATAGGAAATAAAAAACAACAATCAACCAACATTTCGGTAGTTAAAATATGTACAATGAGCTGTTGAGGATTTTATATGAGCCTTATATTTCATTCAAGATATTTGTTAAAGTAGCAATAGAACTTATTTTCTAAGATAAAAGAAGATGTGCAGCTGCTTCTGATTTAATGTTCGAGGAGTAACAGCTAGAGTTTGTATGCTTGAAGGCTGCCACATACTGTGAGTGGATGATGGAGTATGGCTTTATTGTTAAGGACTGCATGATTCAAATGCACTGAGGGAAATCAATGTATATTATTGTTGTGAGCCAAACATCAATAACAAGCTCAATCAGTTTCCTTTTTCTTTCAGTATCGAGGCCAGCTTGCTCTGTAGACTTAAAGATTGTAATTAAAGTAATGATTTCATTGGATTCATCGTCACTGTGTTCATTTTAGCCTTTTTCCATTACAGACATCATACATTCAGTCATACAGAAGCAGGAGCTACCACTAGCTCCTCCCCCAGACGCTTCATCTTCCCTCCTCCTATTTGCTTTAGTCATTCAATTTTTTCCCCGGTCAGAGTTAAGAGCACTCATCTGTCTACTGTATGGATTTCCTGCAAAACCCCAAGGCCTAGAGCAACTGTCCAGGTGACATGACGAAACATGTGTGCCTGCATGTGAGTGTGAACACACATAACCTAGACAGAGGGAAATGTGGGGCATGGGGGCACTCCCTAAAAGAATGTATATGTAATCCCTTTGTAAGGATATATTTCTTCCCTCACTGGCTCAGATAATTAAAATATGTCAGGTCAAGTTGGGAGCAGTAAGCCATAAAAATAATATATAAGACAGGAAGGAGGTTGAATGGCTAGCAAGATCATTCCCATCACACATCCACCTCCATCATGAAAAGTAGCCAATGGGGATCCAACTCTGACTTTAATGGGTCCTGCCCCCGATCTCTCTCTGGCGTGGATCACCGCTGTGACACTCCCTGATTTGTTACCAAAGTCAGTTCAGTCAAGGGAGAGAATTATTTTCAGCACAGTGCAGTCATAACGAGAGTGTGGGTTGATGTTTAATTCCAATAAGAGTAGAGGGAATTGTTCTTTTCCCAATCGCATAAGGTTGCAGAGCCATGATTCACTGGAGCTCTGGTTTGTTCTGAGCCTTCAGTCTCTGAAAAAGTGGAGCTTTTCTTACCTCCTCTCATCCCTCTCTCCTCAGTGAGGATAGCAGCTCAGCCGTATAACCGAGGGAGACTAAATCCCGCTTAGATGTACCATGATGTGTTATGCTGAGTAAGAAATCAGTTCAAGAGAGTTCAAGGGAGAGATGCACAGCAGCTTCTTACCATTACACACTTCAGTGAGATATGCTTCTTAAGCATGTGAGAATTTTAGAATACAGAAACAGCCAAACATATTATACTACCAGAGAACAACATTTGGAAATAATTGGAAACACAGTTTTGATTAAAAAGAAAACAAAAAAAAAACTCTTTCCACAGCAGACTATATGTTCAGCCATGAAGACAGAAGAGGCTGAAAATATTTTTGGATTTATTTTGTCACTACGTCCATACGGTGAAGTCATTTGTATTGCTATCTACACTGATTGCAGGCCTAATACTGAATTGTTGTAAGCGTAAATTGTTTTGTCCTGAGGTACGCTTTTAGGCCAATACTCTCAATCAAGACAGGTGTACTCATTGTCAACTCGGCACATTAGGACAACTCTGGATCTGTTCACACAAATCTACATAGTATACAAGTCTGAATAATATGCAAATGGGAAGAACAAAGGAATCTCAGCCTTTGTGACCTGGTGACACAGGTTTGTGTCCTCTTTTTCTCTTCTTTCAATTTTTCTGAGTTAGTTGGGTCAAACACTATGTAAAGCTAAATGTTGGAGGTAAGCGGGGATCCAAACATATTGATGCACTTTGCAGAATAAGGAGTGGGTGGGACGGGCGCCGTCCCATTGATAAATGTTAATTTCTCTTTTAATTCTGTGAAGAAATATGAAGAGACTGCAACCACATGAATACTATTGGCTACAAGCCATTATTATGGCAACATGTTATTTTATCTAGACGGTTTGAATCGTGGGGATGAGGGATGGGGGGTGTTGTTAGTTTATAGAGATTTTAGTTCCATCGTGACTTAATCTGTTTAAGTCACGATAATTCACTCAATTATTATTTGCACTTATGATAACCACACACATTTGCATAATTAATTGAATGTTATTCTTGATGAAAATGTTGGCCTCCCACAAGTAAATGAAAATGATATTGATGTTTAGAATGCATACTCTGCAGAACACAGTTTGGCAACAAAGCATATCCATCGCTCCCTAAACCACAACCTGCCATTGTTGGCAAGTATTTTGGATTTAGGTCAAATGATGTTAACAAAGTACAAAGACTGCTTGACAGTAGGGTCTTCAGTTAATAGCAAAACAAGAGGAGGGTTGTTTATCTTGTATGAAATCATAAACAATTGAATGACATGAAAGACCATCTTCCTTTCATACTTTTTTCCCCCATTGTTTTTAGCAGTGCCTCGTATTAACGTGGTACTTCCACCAGCAGATGGTGATACAGCCAGAGGCTGTTTGCACACAACACAATTAACATTTTTGAGTAGATTCACATTCATCAAGGTCATAGTAATCTTTAAAGATCCAAACAGAAGCAACTGCACGCTTTTCTTTTTTAAGTAGAGGAGGTAGATTGGTACAATACTAAAGCAACATCAGAAACATGCTACAACCGCTAAAATATTTTGGTGTGGGACTGGTTCAAAATAAAAAGATAATAAGTCCGCTCATCATCATCATTTGAGCACTGTGCAGATGAAGGTTCATCCACAGTTCAACAACCACTGGTTAGGTATTTTGTCAAATGAAACAAGTTTGGTGTAAGCCATTCAAAACAAACAACAGCCCTCATTTCAATGATTATAGCCAAAGATTAGTGACATACTGCTGACAATACTCTGATATTCTAATAGTCTTGAGTGAGTAATAAGGAGTAGTAGAAATATAGAAATGCCCATCAATGCCAGTGTTGTGGAAAAAAATACATGAAGGCCAAGAAAAATGTTGTTAACATGACTTGTAATTCATCAGCAGCAACGCTGTTACAACAATCTACCGTGTGCATCCATCTTTCAAAGGCGCACACCAACGTAATTGCATTCCATTTGGAAAATGTTATGTCCAAAAAACACTGTTAGTAACGAAGCCTTCAGGAAAATGTTCAAAAAACTGAAAATGAGATATGTGATGCCCTTGCACCTTTGGCATTACCCATGTTGTATGTAAGAGGGGAATTTCTCAAATATGGAGTACGTAGGCTACATTCAACTGACATTTCACTAATCGTGATAAATGCTTGCGATCTCATTATTGATAAAAAATAATCAGGATTGGAATTTTTCAGTATTAGACCCACATGATAGCTTAGTTCTTGAAGTATGATTAATACCTGACAGATAAGTATGACAAAGAACCAAACCAGCAATCAGACACCTCGAACTAGGGAACCACAAAATGCATAAACAACCTAAAATCATTTTAGCATTTCTAAACATCAAGATACATTAACAACAATTTTTAAAATTTGTGGCATTTATGGCATCCTACTTTTATTCAGTGACTCCAACTTTCACTTGCTCCTGAAAAGAAATGACGCCAGCTCCCTAAGCCAATGCTGGAGTTATGTAAGGACGTCATAGCCTGGTTATAACTAAGCCTTTTCAAGGTCCAGAGGGATAAATTTAGCTGGAAGGAGGCGCTGCAGGCCATCCTTTCAGCCAAGTCGAATTCTCCGGACTGCTTAAGGATTCTACATCCAAACGTCTTCTCATTTGCTGTGAAAGCGAGACTTGGCGTCAAATAGCTCCTTAGTACATTGCACCAGTCAATCCGCTGGCTGACAGCCCGCATGCATTACTACGAGCTGCTCGTCTGCTCCGATGGAGAGAGAGAGAGAGAGAGAGACCGCACGCGAGGGAGGGGGAGATAGCGTGCAAGATAGAACGAGAGATTGCGCGCGAGAATATCAGAGTATGTAAAAATAAAGGTCTACAAGTCAAATTATTTGCATAATTCAAATCAGGTTCATCACAGCGCTACAAAGAGGGAGGAGGTGAGTCTGCCTCAGCTTGTTCTGGACATTCATTCATTCTGTTGCCGCTCATACTAGACATTCAATGAAGCTGTTTTTCCAATCTTTATTGTCAGTCACTGAGGTCAGTTAACACTTTTTTTCAGTATGCATTCATGTCTGATGAACAGGAACCACAATCTATGACCTTCTATGACCAGCTGGTGGACATAGAAGTTGTCATTTAGGTTCAAATGTCTATTCATATTTAGGACATTTTGCCTATAATTGTTTGTTTTTTTAAATATTCTTATCAGTTGATGTGCAAAAGAATGATGAATTTGACTTCGGAGGTACATGATATTCTTCCGGAGGGGCACGCCCCCGGACCACCCACAGCTTCTCTAAATTCCATCGGGATCACCGAACCCTGATTATAAGAAGCTAGCATCCTCCTCCCAGTGCCGAATATCACGTAATCAAGCCCATCTTTGACATGTCAAAAGAGTCTGCTGTATAAAAGTAGCTTTATGCACCTCATTTTGGGTGAGAGACAGTTAGATATTGTCATAATTAAAAATGTAAAAGTAGATCTGAAGTGTAAAAACGTTGGACACCCCTGGCCTGAATCTTACATACTGAACCTTTAAATCTGAATGAAAAAAAAACAGATGTCATGGTGTTTGGACCCAGTGGTGCCTGTAATGCCTCTGTTAAGACCTGGGCTTCTGCAATCCTATGTTGAATCCACATAACTACAGTGATTTTTAACTTCATAAACATATAAACTCTGTGGTTAAATCCAGGTTTTACCAGTATACTAACCAGTTTGACATACTGTAATACGCTTCATACTGGCATGAGCCAGGACTCCCTCTCTTCATGTTTGCTTTAGAATTCATTTGAAGATTTTGTTGTTTGCTCTTAAATCTTTGAATGGGTACCACCAAGTTACATCTCTGACCTCCTACAAATGTTTAACCCTCGAGGTCATAACGCAAAATATAAAAGAAAAATACTGATTGTTAATTCTTTAAGACTGATTGATTAGTAACTAGCTGGATCCTTGATGATATCACGGGACAAGCATACCTCTACTGCGGCCTCATAGTCCGAGCCGTCGAGAAGAGTGACTTTAACAGGGACTGTCTTTGGCCGCTTGGTGGTTCTCTGGGGGGATTTGGAGGCTTTGCTGGGGGTCTTCTCTGAACTATCATCTTCCCCATATTCCTCTGGAACCTGAAATAGAGAACATCCGTCCTCAGAGAGAGCTTCAAATCACAGTGCTTTGTGTTAAATATTTGATTTCTGAGGAAGAATGTAGTTGCAGAGTCATTTAAGGTATCTGATCATTTGAGAAAATCATTAAATGCAGGATGTGGTGTGTAACGCTGAGTTAAGATGTTAAGATGATAAGTCACCAGCACAGGCAGGCAAGGAAGGTCATCTGCATGTCAAGCAGAAAAGCTGGAAGGTCCCTAAGTGATTGAATGACTCAAGTCTAATGATATACATCGGCTGTGATTTCCATAGCGCTCCCACCTGATTAGTTCTCCTGGCATCACCCTCCATGCTGCTCCTGATTTCCTCAGCCAAAGCCGTCTCTGTTGTCATTGAAATGGATTGAAGTCCTGTAACCACACATAAACATATTCAGTCAAAATCAGTTTTTCTATCTCAAGAACCGACTTTAGAAGTCCAATACAGTGGGGTGTTTCCAAATCCATTTGCTTTGCTGCAGACAGCTTCTCTCTTACATTTTTTAATTACCCTATCCTGCTATTCAGCATGTTTTCATCACATTCATCCATGTGCAAAGAGAGGTGTTGAAAGATGGTAGCACAACCTCTGCTGGCTCAATGCCTCCCACTGGAGCAATCTGTATGAGGAGTGCTGCCTTCAGGAAGCTACTACTCACACTAGAAGAGGAGATAGCATCTATTAAATCTATTAGAGATCCCTGCAGCATGGCACAGTACAACAGAAATGGTGCTAGAATGAGAGAGGAAAACAACAAGTGAAGAGAAGTCATTGGATATGTGGTGGCTATCTGAGAATGATACACACAGAGAGAGAAATAGTAGTTCAGGATAAAAGGCAGAGGTGATGAGACTCGACGGGGGAGGGTAAAGCAGCGGCTTGAGACCTATAACACTGCTGACACAATACTTGAGTGTCTGGAGACAGATTAGGCTTGCCATTAGAACGTGACCTCTGCTCTGCTGGAGCTTGACTCTTGCCCAGCGTGCTTTCACAAGGTGACACACAGTTACAGCAGCTGATATAAAGATTAGGTCGTCCAGCCATAAAATCTTCTGCATCAAAGTCCTGACTCAGTCTGTAGCTTTGGTTTAAATATGGAGCACATAGTCATAGGTTGAGAATTCCTTTAAATAACGACATGAGACAGAAAAGAATCCGTGACATATAGTTTTCGAGTTATTGTGAGGACCATTCTATAAAAGTACCTACTTTTTTGGGGGATATTATTCTTCCTATGAGCGTTTTTCAAGCGGGTCTTGATTGTAATGACTAAATAATTCAGTGTTTTCTGTTGGTTTAGCCTTTTCCCATTTGCAAAATATACTTTGCTCCAGTATATTAATGTTATAGTATTCCAGTTTTTAGCTTCATGAGAAAGACAGTGAGTGAGACACACTGTAAACTCTATGTAATAATTTCTTCTTTGCTCTTTCAAAGAAATATGCCAGTCTAAGACATGTGAAATAGTTAATGACATCATTTATAAATAATACCTATAAGTGTATTGGTCATAAAGCCAAATGGACAATGTGTTTTCACTTCAGAGCAAACTGTCATCAATTATTGAATTGAGCATAAGAAAATTAATAATCAGTTACACACACTGTGAAGAGAATAATAAGAGGATAATAATATTAACACAAAATACAATAAGACAAGCGATTAATGAGAGGAAAGGATTAGACAGGGGGAGTATGGAAAGCACTGAACAAAAACTACAAAGCCTCCAGAGAAAACTGTCATTTATGAGGAGTAAGGCAGATTAATTTGGTCTAATAACAGAAAAGGAAGTGTTCATAAAGAATAAAAAGATGCGGGAGTATTGTCGTCCAAAGTTTAGACCCAAATAATTTTTTTCCACAGCATCTGTCTGAGGAAACCTTTTTTTTTTCTTTTTCTTTTTTTGCATTTTCTGGGCTGGAACACGGCACCTTTCATGTCTCACCTTTCATGACAACCCAGCTTCCCAGTCCATAATGAAGCTGGATCAAAGAGGAGAGCAGTCTGGCTCCAGGAGGCCTACAGATGCCACACTCCCACTGTGCAGCGTTCTTTTAGGACTTTGAAACACCCGTGGCTTGTTTAATTAATGCAGATGAATAATAATTGAATTTGTACTATATTCTCATTATTTGACATAATGTGCGCTTCTGTGCTTCAAGTGAAATAGCCCAAAAGTAAGTTTATAGAACCAATATTTATTCATTTCCGGAACAGATTTTGTGCATTTGCATAGGAGGGAAAGTAACAATTGAAGGCAGACAAAACTACAAGGGACAATAGCAGCCGCAAACCATAATACATCAAAACCCTGAACAAGTGTACCATCAAGAACATCCTTCCAGTACTTGGAAAACCACTCAAAAACAGTGTTTGTAGATTTCAATTCTAACAAAACTACAGCTAAATAGCCCGTAGGTGTGAATGTGAATGTGATGGTTGTTTGTTTCTTTGTGTCGGCCCTGTGGTGAACTGGCAAATTGTCCAGTGTTTACCCCGCTTCTCGCCCAATGCCAGCTGGGATAGGCCCCAGCCGCCGACCGCAATGGGTGGACGTTTCAATGGATGAATGAATGGATGGTTGGGTATTCATTGAATATTTAAAGGTCATTTATTGACATTAAATGGAATATGTGCTAACTATGGCCAACCATTGGGAGTTGGCAAATTTCTCCAGTTTTGCGCAAATACTAGCTCTTTCAAAATCTTTTTGTCAGTCAAAACTAAATATCGAAACCGAGCCAAAGAGAACTTGAAAAACCAGATGACTTCTAGGTAAAAATAAAGCCACCAAAATAGCTCTTCTGAATCAGCTGTGGGTCTACAAATGCAGTTATCGTTACCATGGCGACAGCAGCTGATACCCCGCACTCTGAAAAAAGCAGAGTCTAGTTTGAACAAATGAGACTCTATAGCTCTCACCATGGGCTCTCACCTTCTGGTCTTCTGAAGCCAAAAAATTGAGAACGTTTACTTCTACATAAGCACAAACAAGAGTGAGCACAAATAAGGCTTGAGTCTTCTTTTTTTCAAAGAACATATTTTTAGAGTTTATCTCCACTCTAACAATATCATCTAATCTAAAAACTGTCAATGTAGATATTTTTATTAAGTTTAGCCTTATTATGATTGTGATGAGGAAAAAAGTTTTTTTTAAAGTTCAAATGGAGTTTCTAATTGAAAGTATGAATGTGTATTGAATTGTTGAGTGTGAAAATATTGGATTCTTCATGTCTACAGGGTAGACAAACCGTTGGCTAAAATTCAGACTCACTCCAAGAATTTGGACTATGGGAGTAAGCAAGAACACCAGCAGGGAACCCACACAAGCTTGGAAAAACATGCGTCAATGTCACACTGAAGTGCCCGAGGTCTGGAATCAAACCGTTTCGCTGTGATAACCATGCATAAGCAATGAAACCTCAAAGTTCCGTTGGCCTTCACCTTGGCAACCGACTCCAATCTGATCTCATTGTCCTAACGAATATGATTTCTTTCCCAAACCCTTGCTCATGTAAGCCAGCCAGATTTGTTTCCAGTTATACCCTCTCTCTGTCAGCCCCTATGAAGCAGCTGTCACAGCAGTGTATAAGACAATCACAAGCAGGCTCGGGAAAAGTTTTTAATACACCAGCGTCACATAATTTAGGGCACTCTATTTCACACTTATCATCATCACAAGGTAAATAAATTCTTTCATCTCTACTTTGTGATTCAGTCACTCTACCTGTGCTTCAGCCCTGGCCTCCTTACATCAAACCTTCTTCGAGAGAGAGCATGGAGACTGGGACGTGTCAAGTGCTGCTCGGACTCAAATTTCATTCGCTGGTATTGTCTTCAGACATTAAAAGGTCTTTCTCCACAAAATCATTTGCTGCCCTTTTGCTCATGAACTATATAGTGCAACCATCAGGTGAAGTCTCGGAAGAGCATGACAGTGTGCAAAACAATGGCAACAAAAGCCTCCAAATATAGTTCTGATATGCAATTTAGCTTTTCATGAGTTAAGTGGGACAGAAATAATTGTTGTTTTTACTACAGAATTTTAAAGGTCAAACACGATGAGGGCACCTGCTAACAGTATATTATGGTGGTAAACTAAATATAGTGTCATTATGCTCTGACACTACTGGGATACTTTACTACAGGCTTTAACATTTGAGCCATACACAAGCAGAATTATTGCAGACAGCTGCCTCTGCCTCTCGTCTTGTCTATTTATCCCAGTGGGTGCACGCTGCAGATGAATGTGTCTGGGTGTGTGCATATTTCCTTCTTTTCTTGTCTGGCCAGAGGAAGCTGATTACAAACACAGTCAAAAAAGGTCAGTCCCAAACTGTGACTGATAATTGTGCCTGACAACAAGAGACACAAGTCGATGTGGTTTTGATATTGACACTCTGCGGTCTGTTCTTAATGTTTATCCCTCCTCTTCAGTGAGCACCATTCACTTTGTTAGATCACTCTGAATCTAATTAACTTATACGTTGAGTCTTTCACATAGTTTTCCCATCTGTGTTTACCTCTGTTCTCTGATCAGGGTTAGAAATGGCTGGAACATTGTTGGAAAGAATTGTCACAAATTTTTATCAATCACTTAGACATAAGTGCCAGAAATGGGACATATGGTGTATGTCAAATAAGGCACTTTCATCAATATATTACCATGTAGTTAAGTGTATTTAATTATACTTGCAAAGCATGAATTCTGAAATATATCTGTCAGTTTTTCCTCAGGCTTAAAATAAATTATTTGTTGTGCTCCAGGTTTCACACAAAATATCTTGTGCTTTTGTTGTACCTCAACTACAGTAGAAATGTATTATAGGTGTATGCGATCCATACCTTTTGGTCCCCCATATTAAATTACACAGAATTCTGCCTAGCAGATTTTGTGGATAGAACATTCCCCGTTGCGTACAGAGAGCAAGGGTAACCATGTATGCCCTTTTAGGCGGGGCAATAAAAATCCTAAAAGGTTCTCATAGAGGGTGAGAATTATCCGGCGTTCCAAGAGACAAAGACCCTCATTTTAAGTAAATCTTTCTTAATTAACTGAATATGTATTACTTGTTCTCAAATGCACAACGTGATAACACTGTTTGTCTTGTTTTATGATCCATTACAATCTCCCATTGGCTAGAATTTTGTGCTAGTTTCAAGATGTCCAGATTGGCGTTTTTGCACTGTTTAAGTAAAGATTGATTAGAGTAGTGTAGGTTCTTGATTTAAGACAGGTTCAACTCTCAGGTATAAAATTGCAGAGCATCATCTCTTGAACCAAAGGACATAATGTTTTTCCATTTTATAAAATGCTTAACCAGATCATCATTGGGCCAACATTTAGAGACAAGTAACCATTTACACCCACGGGCAATGTAGAGTCACCAATTCACTTATATCGCATGTTCTGGACTGTAAGACGAACCCAGTGTACTCCGAGGGAATGCACGCAAACAAAAGGAGGGAGGCGAAATTTCATATGTGAAAAAGCTTATTGTCTGCAGTAGGGAAGCTAAGATAAATCACCGGATAGTAACTGACATGATGGCTGAACATCTAGGGCAAAATGTTCTTCATGATGCACCATTTACTGCAGCCTGTCTGTGCCCATTTGTCTTCATGCCATCTCTGAAAAAAACAGTCGATATCGAGGCGAATATTGATGCCCCTTCAGGCAGGCGTCAGTTGTTCCACAGGCCCATCACTCATCAGCAGATGGGCAGGTTCTACCTGTCAAATATAGCATGTATAAAAAATGTCATAAAAGAGAGGTTTGTGGATTCCCATGACATCTCAAACACAATGAAGATATGAAGTAAGAATTTTGCTTCCTCCATAATATCTTGAAAGAAAATAGGCTCAGAACTATTTTGCACAGAACTGTGACAAAAGAATCCAAGAGAGTCGTAGTGCCATTAGAACCTTTGTTGGTCCCAATAGCAAAGCTTTCCGTGGAGAGTGTTTTGGACAATCAGTTAAGTGCCATACACCAGGGAGAATTTAACTGGTGTTTAATATAATCTAAATAATACATCACATTTAATAGATAAAACAGTTCTGTAGAATTGATATACATCTTTGTGTCACATTTCTGGGCAAACCCCAACATAACAGTGCTACCCCTTGACATTGAATGCCACTGCTTGCTCTATTTTACTACATTTTATCAAGGTGCAGCATTAACTATCAAGATCTGACTCCTCCAGCATCAACCAGGCAAATTTCCAATCCTCACATTTTGACAGCATCTTTGCTGTCGCTGTAAGACAAGCATAACCATCTCATCCAAAAGATGCCTTCCAAAGTTTTAGAGCCACTATCGTATTTGATTTTTGCTTCCTCTAAAAATGTCCCCGCTCAGAGGTTTATACACAGAAGCAGGATGTTGCCTTTACAATTCTGTCAAAATAAACAGCCATAAATGTTAGCAGACAATAGGTCCCAGTACCTCAGGACTGTCCACAGACCGTTAATGTAATAAGGGGCAGCTATCCATATCTGAAACTTCTCTATATGGTACCACGGCAAATAAGTCAGAAAATGACTGACGGCTTTTTAATAGAGTTAACTGAACATATAAACATGTTTTTTCCATTGTTCCATCCTCCTCCTAATGCAAGCCTTTTTGTTTTTAGAGGTAGAAAGCGGTAACGGTAGATGTTACGTGTAATGAGCAGTAGAGAGTAGATAATATGCTTACTGCATCTTTTTCTTTCATCAGAACATCTTTTCTGACCACATCATTTACAAAATTGAACAAAACTTGCTTCTTGGGCAAACCATAAAAACCTCTAAGCAACCTCTAACCATCTTCTAATCAATATGATCTTATGCATTAAAAACTTTCCTCAATGTGTCCCTGAACACATCAGGTTCAGTTCAGAGACTCCAGCATGTCCAATGTTGATGTCGATGAATGCTGGATTCAAATGACACCATATCTTTATGTTCCACGATGGTCTTTCAATAGTCCTACCATGTGTTCATGTGAAGTTAAATGGATTCGGTATGCTTGGCAGTACGCAGTTTAAGCAAGACGAAAGACACTATGGAAAGAACAATTGTGGACCTGCTCCTGGATGTCACGAAGAACTTTCTGTCCTTCAAAGAAAACTGGAGGTAATGGATGACTTTTTGCGTGATATGAATGTTGTGTCTTTCTTCTTTATCGCTGTTCCACCTAATAAAAGTTGCATCCCCTAGGTACTTGCTGCCTTGATTGGGTTCTCCCTCTCATCCTATCGGTCAACTTTAAAACGGGTCAGGAACGAAGTAAAGAAGAATTCTGGCATGCCAGACTTTTCCAGTGTCCTAGTGTCGTCTAGGAAACTGGACAAGTCTAGCATGCCAGAATGTGTAGCTTTTAATTGGTTGTTTCAAACCTCATTACCAGATTGTTGTCGGACAACTCCTCCTTCCCCCCCTAAAATACTTCCTGCATGGGGCCCAACCCTTCAGAGATTTCTTCAGCAATGAACAAAATGTGTTAAAATCAGTCTGCAACCGTGTAGCCTCAGTCAGCCATATGATGCATGAAAAGTGATGGCAGACGCAACCACTGGGCCGACAAATGCGTCTCCACCAGAGAAGATGCAAGAAGAATAACAAGTGATGCAGTGTGCCTCTTTGAAAATGGCTTTCCCAAACTGCAGTGCAGAAAGTATCTGCTGAACCAAAATCTGTTTGATACTTTGCAGTCACTTCTGAAATATCCGGTGAGGTAGCCGAAGGAGCTTTGTATGAGCCATACATTGCACTGTATTAATTGTGAATCCAAACTGTACAATAGATGGCGAGGAGCAGTATATTCTCCTGGTGACTACACATCAGAAAGGATCCCATAGGCACTGAGAAACTTTTCTGCATGGGGCCTCATGGAAGGGAAAAATTAGGAAGACGTGATCTTAATTGTTTGGAATTATTAAAGTACAAAGCTGTCAGAAAACTTAGCAAATAGTGTAAATAAACTTAATGAAGGTCTATCGATCATAAATGAGGTAAATTTTTGAAATAATTGTGATGATGACTAAAAGTATTACCCAGCTTTACCGGTAATAATAATAATAATAATACATTTAATTTATAATGCACTTTACATTTGGATCAAATCTCAAAGTGCTAACTTCTATTAATTAAGTCTATTTTTTAATTTAAAGATTTAAAGTTATATTAATTATAAAGCCAGTTTGCCCGATCCAAGCTATTTGTCTCTTGCCAAAAATAAATGAATCTAACTGATTATGGAAGGGGCGCAGTGGTTAGCACCTCTGCCTTAAAACAAGAAGGTACCAGGTCCAAATCTACATCTGCCAGCCTTTCTGTGCAGAGTTTGAAGTTCTCCCTGTGTGTGCATGGGTTCTCTCCAGGAACCCCAGCTTCCTCCCACAGTCACAAAACATGTGATACAGGTGAAAGCCCACACCTGTTCCATTAGGCTTGTGTATTTAAGTCGGTGTCCTGCACTATGACCTTGGCAGAACATCTGTGTTCTTTGCGCGTGTTTCCTGCCCCTTAAACCTGCCAATGGTCTTGTCCATGTTTGCTCTCCTCCTTTTCCTGCCCAGCTCCCTTGCGCAACCTGCGTCCCTCTACGTAGGTGTTTTTTGCAGAATTTAGTTGGTACATCGTGATTTTGGACTATTATTTTGTACTTTATTATTTTCCTCAGTTTTGCCTTAGGTTTTGCATGAACATTATTATTTGCTACTTTATTGTTTTCATCTGTTTTTGTAGATCAGAACCTTTTGTTTATTAAATTTCAAAAAATATAGGTAAATTTAAATAAATGTGCAAGTAATTATGCTAAATGCCTTAGAAGAATGAAATTATCTGATTAGTTAAATCAACATCATAACTTCTGTTTACAGCATATCTACTTCTTGTATCTTCTTTATGGATTGAAATACCAGCCAGCTTGTCGGTCAGTCAGTTGGCCAAAACAGAAGATTTAGCGAACTATTAGAGGAAAACTTCAACACTGAAGTTCCTCCAGAGGACAAAGCCCTAGAGGTATTGGTGTACTAAGATCCACATTTATTCTATATACCGTGAGTATATATTCTCAACCAAACACTCTGGTAATACCCTGAGTTTTCATGTAGCAGCACTATTAATGTTAATTAACTGTGAAACTACTAATCTTCCCATCAGCCTCAGCTATTGCTACATTGTGATTAGTGCCATTTTTATCATGGCAAACATTATTGGTGCATCGATCTATTAGCACTGACCTGTCAAGCATGCTGATGCACCACTTTATCCTAGTACAGTCACATAGATGCCCATAGACTTATATATATTGATAATAATGCTAATATTATAATTCTGGTCTTACTGATGAGATTCGCTCTGGCTTTTAGAATCCAGCTCATTAAATGTAGCTCACACAATGGCCAGTGTTCCTGGACAATAAGGGTTGCCATTTGTATGAATAGATATAAATCATATGTTATTAAAGGGTATTCAGGTCAATCTAGATAGGCTAATGTTGCTAAAAGAAAATATACATTAACTACATGTGCTGTCCCGCTAAATCACAGAATCTACTGCATCAACGAACACCATCCACTGCATCAGTCAATCTCAGAGACACGCTATCTCATCATGCAGCTCCCTCCACGTCTTGGTCTTATAATCAGTGCTTCCTTTCTAATGGCATACACAGCCAGTCCATCAATCTTTGCTGGACAGAAGCTGGCTCTGGGAAACCAGGTATAGGGCGGTGGGGGTGGGGAAATGAGATTGGGCAAAATGTCCTTGTTAGGAGAAGCCGCCCACATATTCTGCAAACCTTTGGCACCCAGCAGTCCTCAGAGCATATTGCAAAGCATGACTGTTAAGCCTGCTGAAATCATGTCACATCAAAACAGATATATTATATATCTTACTAACCAATGAGGCTGCAATGTCCTCCTCCAGTGTGAAAGCAATCCCAGAGGGAACGATGCAACCTGCGATGACTATCTTGAGAAGGTCTTACATAAACACTGAACACCGCCGAGTTAACATTCCTTGAAGTGCGGCTTAATTCAATTCAGTGCGACTTCAGTGTTCACTATGTGGTATACTACTAGTAGCCAGATACTGAAATCACTATCATGAAAACGGACCAAAGGTTAAGCGTGGAACGATGGACACTTCTCAACCTCAGTGGTTGCCATCTTGGCTAAATAGCAGAAAAGTCAGGGTTTCCAAAAGCGTGTGAAAATGGAGACGGAGGTGGCAGCGGTTGTAGTGGAGAACCATAGTGCAAATAAATAATTTAGCCCCAAGTACAGAGATGAAATTATACATTTATGTTTCATCCAGCTGTTTTCTGCAGACGAATGAAGGTGAATTTAATGACAAGGTCAAATAATTGCAGTTAATTCAAATGCAATCAGACAATTATGTGATATTTGTGACAAGTCCTGTAGAGGTCATACCTCCACCAAAGCTCAACAATCCTAAACATGTTATTCTTGCCTCACCTGTGCCCTAACTCTCCAAATCGTTCTGTGTAAATCAGTTCAGTAGATTTTGGGTAACTGGGGAAAATGTCAAAAGTGTTCTATCTAGTAAAGTTAAAGACAGTAGAGAATAAGCCCAGGATCCCTTTATCCAGATCAACCAGACATATGAATGGGTTATTTCTTGGCCCATGTCCTACCATTGAAACAAACTTCATCGAAATATGTCCAGTTGATTTTGTGTAAGCCTGAGGGCCATGCAAAAAGCAAATAACCAAACCAACCAACCAACAAACCCAGGGGAAAACATAAGCTGCATGGGGGAGGTACAAATTGATTATATTACCTGATTATGCGACATTTTATCATCGAGTCACATTTCTCTATTCTATATTCCCCGAGTCTTCATTAAAACGGGGAGACAGGAGGGAAGATTGTACAAAATTAGTTATTATCATAATGTCAGTCTTGCATCCTTTGGGGACGATAATTTGTAACTCACAAATCTTGAAAAAATTATGAAAAGAAAACATGGCTGTTGAGGTAAAATAGTAGAGTGGATTCTCTTTTATATGAAAAGCAATCATTTTTAAATCTTTATTGGAACAACATGTAATGTGAAGTCCTCTAAAGGCTTCAAATACATCTGTTTGGATTAGAAAAAAAAAGCTTTTCACCACTTTCTGAGCATAGCTTCAAATAAAAGCCTATATTTACCTGTATTATGAGAATCAATCAGGATGATCACAATGATTCACAGTGTTTCGGGGGACTGGACAACAAATAGGATGTCTTTGTTCCTTTTAACACAATATTTGAGGTGATCATGTAAAAATTGACGGTCTAGTGCATGTTGGTATCTTTAAAACGCCTTTGAAATGTCCTCTCAGTCCTAAATGATGGGACTTTATCTTGTGGAGGATTCCAATTTGGCTGTGAACAGACCAATGGCCCGGCTTCAATGAGCTATTACAAATCAATCACAGGACGACTTGTATAAGACTCGAGAGAGAATTGCCTCACGGTGTGCTTCCTTAAAAAAGTCTACACGCTGTATGTATGTGCACTGAAACACATGCACACACAAAAGTGTGTACCACATATGATCTTAACTTAACCCTGATGGCATGTGTATTGTAGACACAGGCACTGCTAATCTTTCGCTGTTTTAATAGAAGCGCTCTGTCTAATGTAGATCACCTGCCATAGATATGAGCAAACTGCTCTGCGAAATGTACTATGTAATTCTACTACTGTATTACCTGCAGGGAAACTCCTTTAACCTCGGTAACAACAGCCTCCAAACAGGTATGAAATACTCTTTGCTGTTGGTGTTTACCACAACATGCCTTAACACAAACAGGCTGGTCAGTTGATGAGAACAAGAAAAGGGGGTGACAGAGGAACACCTCCACTGCTTTTAGTCGCACCCTGAAATGCAGTATAGGGAGGCTGAAAGTGGAGCAAGAGAAAGAAAGGAAAATGGAAGGAGAGGCAGCATGGACAGGCAGATGGATGGATTTTAGGTCTAAAATGCCCCCTCCTAGACTCTGTCTCCACAAATTCAGTCTGGGAGTTGCCTGCGGCTCGGAAGGAGCCAGATACACGAGGACTGACCTTCTGTGTAAGATGAGGGAGAACAGAGGGAAGCATTGCTTATAATGCAGTGCCATCACAGTCTGATTAATCTGGAGGTATTAAACTGAACTTGCTGAAAGTACACTTTTGATCCTCCCCGACATAAAAACAAAACGATATAGTCCTTATTACGTTAATCTGTCAAGACTGCTCACACAGAACATGTTTGGCAAATGTTGCACCAGAGCCTAAACAGATGTAAAAAAAAAAAGATATTTTGAATTTATGGTAATTTTGTTTTGTTTTGATTCAATGGAAAAGTGTTGTTTAAAGGTGATCGAAGGTGGTCATTTTGACTGGAGCAAGAAAACACGGCATTTTGCAGTTCATTTTTAACTGTCACATGTAACTCACCCATCAGTGAAATGCTGTCTACTGAGAATCTGATACCTTGACATACAATGTATAAGTAAACTTCAAAATATTTAACACATAAATGATGAGCAGTGGTGCATTTTAATATAGTTTTCTACAAAATTTATTTTTCAGGTCTTCCATGGAAGGTTGATTTCAAGATTACTCTGAAGCTTGGTTGTTATCTCCATATCATATTTTAAAAACAAACACGAGCGCTGGTTAGAAATATATCATCTAATGATGTGTTTGTAGTGGTTTTGGGAAGATGTTGAGGAGGTCTTATATTACAGTGTATCTTGATTCTCTTGGGTTTTTTTGTTGTTTCATCCTGAGTTAGACTTTAGTTTCTAAAATGTAATTTGTTTTATTTGTTTCTATGCTCAAATTTAATACATTTCTTGCACAAATTGCAATTCTCTTGGTCGATCAACGATCACCGACTTTTATAAAGTCCGAATAGCCGATACCGATTTTTTTTATCCCTTTAAAGTTAAAAAATCTTAATTAGTAATGTATTTTAAGGACTTTTATTAGAGGGACTACAGTGGATGTGACGATAAGGCTGGTCGATCTTGTGTAATGTGCATGTATTCTGACCTGTTGAAATTAATATATCCTCAATTCTCTCTGCTGCGTGTTTCTTAAATCAATTGTTTAACATTTCATAGCGAAAATAAAACTTTGTACGCCTCATTCAGTCCATATGTCATATATTGGCTTTGATCAAGGTCTTCAGGGCTTATTGCTGGCTTGCGCTTGTGAGATGTCTGGAGCCAGGGTAACTCATGCTTGGTGTGCTTCTACGGCGCATGTGTGCAACCAGCCTCAATTGAGGCTGCTCGGGCGATTGCTGATTTCATCAAACTAGGCTTCCCGGCGCCGATTGATCGGCCCTGCACCTCTCTTTCTTGCACATTACTACAAATGGTGCTTATCAAAATGAAAATGAAGAAAGCTGAAAATATTCACAGACACCAATCTGGAGTAATTTTTAACGTTCAAGATCGCGTTGTTGCTAAAACAAAGAAATGTCCAGTCCTTACTATTCAAAAGCTGTTGTGTATTATTTTTTTTAATTAAGTATAAAAAAAGAAAGGAAAAGACATATATGGCAGCTCTAACATAGCTTATAACGCACCATTAACTCTGCCATCTAAAAATCGAAGCTTTGGAAGATATAAGATTGGGAGACATTGAGTCTGTAGATGCTGCTGCAGTTACAGCCAGCACAAGCAAGAGCAGGTAAGAGAGAGACATGGATCTTAGACTCTACTTGGCCTGATTAAAGGCATAAGCGGCGTTCATAGCCCGTTTCATTGGTATTGCAGCTGACTGTAGGCCCATTAACCACTATAAGGCCACGGCAGAATAAACCCGGGCAAAACTAGCTGACATGCAAGCATATGCCCACTAGCTGCACGTACCTTTTATGCCGTTAATTTCCATTAATGCAGAAGTATAATACAATGTGATGCACAAACAGTACTTGATGTATTTGCCTTGATATTTGCATGCATGAGGGCAAAGACAATAGCGAAAAAAACATCTGGGAGTGAAGCCATAACCCAGACCACAATAAGGTCGAAGCACACAAACGATGAAATCCAAAAACAGTATTAAGCTGCACGATAATGACATACAAACGCAAAATAGAGCAAGATAATGCGGTCAACAAAAAAATGTCCCTCCGGAGCTCGACCTACCTGTGAGAAACCGGACGCAAACAACTCTGGTGAACAGTAGTCAGTACAATTATTAATTATTGTGCGTACACACCCCTTGTGACACTCCCACTACCCTAGTGCCACGAGATCTTGTATGCAAAACAATCACATGATCAGGGAAAAGACTAACAAATGTGGTTCCTACAATTGTCTTATAGTGTATTTGAGAGCGACGGCCTTAGACGTCATGAAGCCAGATCTAAAATGCCGGATACCGTATAGACAGCTGGTACACAAGTTGGTTTAGCTAATGAGGTAGAGTGGTTGTTCTGTAACCGTGAGATCAGGGTACAAACCCAGCCCTTTATGCTACATGCTGTCGGTTTTTGAGCAAGACCCTGAAACCCCAACTCCCTGTGCTGCTGCCTCAGGGATAGAGGGATAAATATAGATAATACATTTCAAAATTTACAGGTACAGTAAGTATATACCATATAAAAATGTGAAAAATAAAGTTATAATTATTATTAGACTGTGTGGTAGAGTTACATGTGAAAGTTAAAAATGAATTGAAAATACTGAGTGCGTGGTTATAACGAACCATGTCAGAATGTCACATGATGACAGAACACCACATTTCTGGCAGGCTGGGAGTTCAGAGGTCACGTCTTAAGTCACATAGATGTTTACAGTTTTACACTATTATATTCTGTTTACAGTGAAATGCTGCGCTCATGTTACCGAACCTTTCTTGGGTTGATGGACTGAAACTATGTTTTATACTATTTTGGCACTTTAATATCTAATAACGACCTCTTTGAGTGACATTACAGTCAGTTTGTACTCACATGATGTATTTTTAAAAGTTAGCAATGACACTTTTATAGAACATTCACTATTTATTACAAATATCCTATTACACAGATTTTAATGAAACCAATTGAATGGGTTGGGTATGTATCATATAAACTGCTTTAATTAAATCAAAATTTGGGGAAAGGTGGTGGAATATAAGAAATTATAAAACTTTGGCTCGGACCTGGGTAAAAGCAAGGAACAATTACTTTCTGTTACCTCATTTCTCTCACGTGTTTTCAATCATGCGTACATGATGGATTGTGATTGTTGCCATGAAACTTAATTGTGTAATTTAATTTAAAAGAACTCTTGGGCCTTGGCTCAGAGTTTGAGTGTCTTCTAGTCGTTTATAGTTTACAGAGCACCTCTTCTTATTTTAGTCAATCTTTTTAGGAATAGCCCTACATTGTCAAATATGTATGGGGGAGGATCACACGTTTAAAATTCTGGACATTTAAAAACCGGAGACTCATAATGTTTCGTTATTAAGAGGTCATTAACAGATAAAAAAAAAAAAACATCTGGTCTCTGGGAATAATTCTAGTGAACTAATTACTTCATGTAAAGAATTATTATGATCTACTGTAGTTTCATAGTATTTCCAGTGGAATAATCTCCTTTCCCACAGAGCATGAAGCGCCCACGGCTGCCCCCTCTGCCACACCCGCGACAATACACTCCGTCTTCAATTAGCTCATTATGTTGAGCATCAGCTGTTAGCCTCTAGCTTTAGCTCCAGCACAGATCATAATCCTTGAGCTCTCTTAAAAAAACCTAAGGATGTGTCTGAGCATCTGTTAGTGGGTCGGTGCATACAGGAGAGGATTGTCTGCTGTGTGTGATGCAGTTAGATGGAATAAAGGCGCACCTGCTGACTCTTTCTGGGCCTTGATGTGCATGATATAAAGGGTACCCTGATTCTATGCAACTCATTATTTTTGATGACATAGATTCGAATTAATTCCCCGTTTACATCCTCTTCATCGGTCCATGACACCTGAAGCACAAACCGCAACGCTTTTGCGCAAAGCTTGTCACCGGCTGAAAGATGCTTCGCGTTTCCTCACTGCAAAAACCGGCGATAAAAGCATGCACCTGTTTCAGTCACCGGCGGAGGATCAGACCGGCAAATGAAACGCATACCTTTCCTGTCAGGTCCGGGAGTCAAGCTTCGGTCCAGATCCTGATCATGGAGGCTGCAGGAAGCTGAAGGACGGACAGCGCCACCGCCCCGGAGAGCCGCTTCTCTCTGCGGCGGGAAATGTGGCCCTGCAGGCGGGGACAGCAGACAGGGACGAGTCGGCAGGGACCGCTTAAGATCGGAGAAGGGCTAGGAGGAGAGGAGAGGGGCGTTTTCACGATGTAGGCGCGGAAACTCCCAACGTCGTGCGTGATGTGTGAGCATCGCTCCGTTTACGACAAGCGGCGTCTGCTATCGTCACCTCTGCCGCTCCAAGACCATCTTTTCCAGTTTCTTTTTTTTTTCTTGAAATATTGTTTCACTGACCGGCAGCCTAGTTCCATCAAGCGCCAAACACATCTTCACCTGAATAGACACGATTGGACAGTGGACGTCTTCCTATGTGCTTGATGCATTTGTGGAATACGTCTCTACATCCATTATTTGTCCATGTGTTTGGATTTGTTTTATTATATTTGTTCATTTAACAAGGGAATGCTTTGAATTGAGTCTGAATTTCGAGAATAAAGTCAGAATGCTTGGAATACAATTAGAATTCCAGGAATGGAGTCAAGATTAAGAGAGTAAATTAATTCTAATTTTGGATAATAATCTCAGTATTCCAATCCAGTCTGTTAGAAACAGACTCCATGAAGGTGACATACGGGCCCGACATTCTAGTGGGACGTGAGCTCATAGTCCAGCAGCGTGCAACTGGAGAATTCACCAGAGAACAGGTTCACGATTGGTGCCCTGATCTCTTCACAGATGAGAGCAAGTTCTCACTGATCTCCTTTGGTGGTGGGTTATTGATTATCTGGGGAGGCATATCCTTGGAGGTTCTCAGAAACTCTACGTCATAGCCAACGGTACCCTAACTACTGTTAGGATCCAGGATGGAATTCTCAATGTCAGACCTTAGGCTGGTGCACTGCACGCATGGTTCCTCCTGTTGCAGGTCAATGCCCGGCCTCATGTGGTCAGAGTGTGTCGGCAGCTTCTCGATGACAAAAGCAATGTTACCATTGACTGATCTTCACGATTCCCAGACCTGAAACCACCTGAGAAACTCTGGGACGTTATGGATATGTGCATCCTTCTCTGCCAAGTAGCACCGCAGACTGTCCAGGAGCTGATGCCCTTATCCAGGTCTGGGAGGAGAAGATCATCCAGGACACCGTCCACCGTCTCATCAGGAGCATGCCATGAGTTTGTCAGGAATGCTTCCACACGTGGGTGTCAAACACACTTTTGAGTAACATTATGAGTTACCATGATGAGATTCATGCATAGATAATGGATTCAACACTGACGGTGTGTATACATGGGTTCACACTGCATGGAGAAAAAAGCACAGAGTTGCAGTGACTCTCCAGACTCCACAGCCAATGTCAAACTTCAAAACAATCAATGTTTTTTTTTAGCACTTAACAGTGTTGACTCTGCAACAAGAGCGTAGCTTTTTTGAACAAAACTCTTATAGTTTAATTAACCTTATGAAAGTACAAAATAGTCTATGATTTTTTTTTTTAACTCTTACACTGATTTTTTTTTTTTTCACTGTTTAGAACCAAGAAGACTCAAATTAACATTGAACCATGTATTTCTATAATGGTCTCTAGACAAAAAGTTTTGAAGTTTTTAAATTAGATGATAAGATAATCATGATTAAGGTCCACTTCAGTATAGCTTACATACTAAGCTATACTTACTTAGGTGGATATAACAAAATGTGCAGTGGAATTATTCACTGAGATGATTTCTGGCTGGTAAGACAATGCTGGGAACGTTTTGAATTTATTACATGGGAAATGATCTAAAATATGAAATTAACATGATATATGACTAGATACCCTTATTAGAATGATTCAGGTTATAACTGTTATGTTTTACTGGTGAATTTAAGACGCTTTTAGCACTCAAGTTGTGAACGGATTTCCCCACATGGTGGCAGTCATATGCCATAAACATAGAATCATCTACGACGAGAGCAGTGTATTATGTTATGAAATTTACGTATATAGTATTTCATCTCTTGCCACATATGCTTCACCTTAGAGCAAGCACATGTCAGCTTTAAATAAGACCCATAAGACATATGATTTTTTTTATTTATAATTATGTAATATCATATATCTATTGGAAGTTTCAGAACCAAGGCTATCGTTTAATACAACTAAGCAGCATTAGGAGATAGTATATCCCCCTGCTCCCCGCAAAATCAAACTGAATCAAAGCTTTTAGCAGTCACTTTGAAATAAATGTAAAAAGTGTGCTAAAAAAGCTGAAATAAACAGATGAAATAATAATCAGATAATACCAGAATAAATATCAAGCAAATTGTCTCAAATAGAAAACTGATAAGTTACATAAGGCTTTCAGTACCCCCTTCTTTCCCAGATCAATTCTGTCAACTTTAGAGTTGTTCAGTTTGGTTAACACTTATTTTTAGGTAACGATATCTTTTGCACCAATCTTGAGTAATCTCTGAGTAAGATATATGAAATAGCTTTAAAATGACTCTCTGAACACTCATAATAGCCAAAGCTGAAAATTTCTGTGAAAAATTTGAATAAAAAGGATAAACTGAAATACAAAACTTTTGCATATGTTTTAATATATCAGACACGTATCTCATAAAAATACATACTTTTGAGTCACTCGCTTGGTAATAATTATGGATGCGCATAAGTCAACACTTTGTCTGAGAAGAATTTTATTCAACAGAATAAAGCTAAAAACATATTCAACTTGGCAGATAAGAAGAAACGTGGAGTCATGTACGGGAGATACGTCCTTCAAGCTGTGACTTGTACATTTTGAGAAGAAATGCAAATCCCTTCACTACACAACATACAAACGTTTGTTTTTCACATATTTCAAATCCCTCATGGATCATAAACATGTCCAGATCAGCTTCAAGTCTGGTTACCAGACTTTCATTTAATAACAGTGTGGAAGAACCGTCAAGCAAACTTTAAGTCAAAATTGGATCCTTGTAAGCAAACAAATCACGTTTTTCCTCTGTTTACTGAGAGACTGTGTTATTATTATTATTTTTTTTTTTTTACTTGACGAGATTGAAATACCCCCTTCCCCACCCCCTCCACACTACATTTAGACCTGTTGATGAAGTTGATCACGGCTTCACAACATAATTCCTCCGTCATCTCTGCAGCCCATATGAGCAGCAGGGATGGTCCCGTTTCACATATAGAAGGGAGCAGCATTTCATGCTGTTTATTCATAAGGCTCTGCTACAATACACCCAGTTACCTCTGCTCCCTGGATACATTTAGAAACACAGCACCTACAAAAAAAAGAACAGAACGCCATGGAACATTCTAATATTGAACATTTTAATATTAGTGTACCTCCTGTTCACATAGAATTTGGTTCAAATACTAAGCTCAATACAAATGAGCATAAAAGTCTCATAAGAGACATTAAATCAGAGTTTACATTATTTTGTTCCAATGCCAAAATGTCATATTTTACAACAATGTTTTTCAATATTAAATGTAAATTTCAAGATGAAAGAAAAAGGGTGGGAACCCCAATTTGAAAATGAAATAGACACACTTCAAACCTGTTCAGCCTTTCTAAGATACATTGATAAGGCAATTCCCATACCCTGTCCGTGTGTAACAGGTTTAAAAAGCTGCTATGCACATTTGAACGTAGATGACTTTCTAATATTAATTACCTATGATTCACCCTATGGCCAAGCCACATCAGCAAAAATTGTGCTTTTTGAGTTTTGGGACCATCTTTGAATTTGGGGGTTTTATTTGTCTCCCTTAAGGTGTCATAATATTAAGAGATGGCATACCATTATCATTGACAAAGCATGCCAGTTGATTTAAATTACTTAGATTTCAATAGGGGCAGCAATAAATATAATTGCATTGGAATTATACATTCAGGTCATGACATGAATTTTTATTGGATTGGATCAGAATTGTATGGACACAATGGCTGAATAAGGAAAATAAATGGACGTCATTGAAATGACTTTAATACTTATTTTGAATAAGTCAAAGTCATCATGACATACACTGCTGCTAGCAGTGGTAGGCAGAAGCTAACGTACACTCACTGTACCAAAGTGAAATGGTTAATTAACATTTTAAAGGTGGCCACAATTACAAAATCAATGGAGTACAATTTTGTCTGATGAAAAGGATCCCCTCGCCACAGCTGAGCGGTAAACCTCAGCAGGCTTGGGAGTATCTTCATGAAACAGGAATAGCTCACTGTAATTGTATGGCGGGTTATTATTTTTAATATTTAATTTACTGTATCAATAGATTTCAATGTAGATTCATCAAATCAAATACAAAATGATAAAAATAAGAATAAAAAGAGGATTACAAGATCAAAAATATTTTCTGAAATTGCTTGCTCAGTAGATTTGGTCAGTACCAATGTTTGCGAAAAGACCCAATCTAGCTAGCTATTAAACAATCAAGACTAACTAACTATACATAGAAAACAGAGTACCGCCAAAGTGTAGTTGTTTTAAAGTATTTTTTTTGTATAGCTGTTCTTGTCGTTTGGAACACAAGTTAGCTTAAAGTGTTCCAAACGACTGTGGGCCCACAGTCAGCATTTGTTGAAGCCAGCCAACGTAGCTTGTTGCTGCTAATGCGAATTCTTCTCAGATTCATTGGCAGTACATTTAAGTGATAAGTGTGCATGATGGTATGTATGTATGTATGTTATTTTCATTGTGGGAGAATAGCTCTGAAGGCCTATAGGTGTGAAATACATGGCCTTCTGTTATTTACTCATTCACTCAGTACTCATCAAAATGTGTCAAAACACAAATGACACCTCTATCACATGGGGCAACACATGAGTAACAGTCTCATTACTATCCAAACAAGGCACCAAACTCTCCAAGTGACAATGGTATCCGTGTTCAGCCAGTAGTCACATTGAGTGTGCCTGGAGCCTTTATAAAGTTTAACAGTGAAAACAAAAATGTAAAGACTTTCCTGTTGCACAGTGCAGTTGAACCAAAATCCTCTCTCACATCAATGGATTGCTATTTTACCAGGGTGGTGATGTTATAGTAATATTTGAAGGAAATATGCTTTTTCTTAATTTTGGGGGTTTTTATTGAGAAAAAATATTCAATAATTTCAATTTACTGATGGTAATGATTCAGCTGCATTGTATTTGTTTGAGCTAACTGCAGCATATGATCCACTGAGTCATGACATCCATATCAGTGTGTAGCATCCATAGCACTGGCCTATGGGATGCCCAGGTTCTTTTAGTCTTGCATGTCCCCTCCAGCCTTGGGCGGAGCGGCTGTGGCTCAGTGGGTAGAGCGGCCGTCTCCCGCCGGTTCAAATCCCACCTTCTGATCGGGAGACGGCCGCTCTAACCCAGAGCGGCCTTGAGCAAGACCCTGAAACCTTAGATCCCCAGGCGCTCAACGAGGGGCTGCCCTCGTCGAGCGCGGGGCATTTGATGGGTCAAATGCAGAGAAATAATTTCACTATGTTGTACTGTGTATGACTGTATGTGACTAATAAAGGATTATTTCTTCTGGTAGGTCCACCTTCTCAATTCTGACCACCAAATTCTTTGCCACCATATGACCACACTGTTTCAGGCCGAATGAAATCCCTCTAGATCCCTGTCAGGTTGACCAGTGAGATGATGTCTCATGCTATTCACTAAGGAGTGGGATGCCATCCATGTGTGGGCCGTGGCGGATCAAGCCAATGCAGAGCAGAAGTGGGGTGATTAATTAAAAGGCCAGGAAGTTGGCTTGGATTTGTAAGCTGTCTGTGGGAGCATAGTCTTGTAGTCTTTCCCAGGGACTAGTCTTAGTGTCGGTTGAGTAGTAGTTGGTGCCTTCTGGCATTGCTTGTGATGCTTTGCTCGTGTGCTCACTCGCGCCTAACACACTTAGAGGAGCTTCCATGTTGTTGAGAGGCAGGTTATGGGCCAGAGATCCAAAGTGTGGTTCACTTGTGTGGATCCTTCATGGTCAGGACTGTTCTGCCCTAAATTAGAGCCTGTTGTTAGCAGCTTAGTTATTTATGCAGCCCAAAAGTGTGGATCACATCAGGTCCTGGTGCTGTTCAGTCTTCATGCCTTATGTCCACAACAGACTTGGCATTGGTGTTTTGGCATTGACATTTATTCTCTTGGCTATTGCTACCTTCCCGATACACAGTGGCGATCTGAGCTGATACTGGATCAGTACATCGGTTCTTCATACCACTGCATAGTTCACAATGTTATTTTGTATATAACAGCAATGTCTTACGGAGATCAAAGTGTCTGACATGCGGTGGATGTTTTCCTGATTGACACCATTAAAGGATACTACCCCATTTATATTACCAACTTAGCAGAGAAAATAAAAGAGCCTTAATAAAGTTTATCACAGGCCACAGAAACGAAAGCTATCATTATCATTCCAAGATAATTCTACCACAGCGTGCCAAGATCCTTTAATAGGGTGGTTCAGTCACTTGAGCCATTTGGCTCAGAAATGATCCAGAAAACTTCATTTGAAGTTTGACAGCTTGATAATAATGGTTTGAAGGACAACATAAAAGGATGATTTTAAAGGATATGACAATGGGGTAATGGACATAAAGCTATCAAGAAACTTCTTGTGACAAAGAGAGCACATATATAGAGAAAGTCTTCCTGGCTGAACTCTGAACCACCGCTAATCTTCAAAGGATTAGGATGTATTTCGACTGCAGATTTCAATTTCAACATTGACAATTCTGTGATGATTAGGATGAGGCAATTAAAGGCTACAAGGAGGTAATGTCCTCAGCTGTGTCCCTTGTTAAACGGATCCTGTAAAGAGAACTTGATTAGTTCCATGACAGTCAGATTCAGGGGAGTCTCTGTCAGGGAGATGAACTGAGAGTCATTCCTCACTTAACATCTAAAGATCTCAATAGAGTCAATTTTAAAAAGAGTACATTTTAAAACACAAATAGACATAATTCTCTGATATATGTAGTTCATTAAATAAACAAGCAATAGTCCATGAGTTCTTTTCCTTTTCTGCCTCTGCCTAATGACAGTTTTCATTGTTTGCATTTCAGTTGCATGTTATTGAGGCTTGCTTTTCTGTGTGTTTTTGTTACCGTTTTGATTCTTTTGTGTTCATTTTGATTGTTTGATTACCTAGTTAACAGTAATCAGAAATTACAATTTGCATCTACTACAATGGACTATGTGTACGAGTACATGTTTTTCATTGTAAAACTATTCTACTGTAAAAAACAAAAAACAAACAAAAAACAGTAAAGCACACACTACAAATAAAATAAGCTCTAATACATCAAATAGTAACCTTTAACTTAGACAAGACATTAACCTTCATTGAGTTTGTGGATTTAAATGTATGTTTTAATTAAATTAAATCAAACATTTCATTGGTTAAAATACCAGTAGAATAAGTACCACACCGAGAAAACCTGCGCGACCGAGACAGCAGAGAAGCAGCATAACCTCAAGGAGAAGCTTTACTCTGCTTTTCTCAAGTCAATATGTTGAAAATGTAGCTTTGCTTACTGAACAGTACTGCGCTAAATATGTCTGTGTAGATTTTCATTCATCAAGGTCATGGTAATTCATCTGGGTGGAATCCAAAGAAACTGGACTTGGTTTTGGCTTGAAGATGTCTAATCCAAGAGGTTTCTTCAGTCAAACAGAAGACAGTTGCTTTGGATTCAGCATCCGAGGGTGCACTAAAATGTATACAGATAAATGAAGGAATCATTTTATACATTAATATGGAGGGAGATATTCAAAAATAGCACCCAATTTAACACGAAATTTAGTCTGAAAAAGCTAATGATATAAAATCATAAACATTTTCAGAATAGCTTGAAAAAATTATGTTATAAATTGTAGTCCAATTCTTTCGAAACGTCTCATGTTGGATTAGAGTCGTGCCCTGAAGACTTCCGTATTGAGGTATACAGTTACAGTGATTGTGCCACCCACTGGCAACAGAAAGTAAGGCTTTTATGACAAACAAAGATTTCATTGCATAGTCTTTACATCAGTCACTGGATAAAATTGTACATTTGCTGAGTGTTCTATCGATCCACATGGTGGACAAGAAAGTGGTAATGTAATCGTCCGTGCAGTGTTTTACTCAGATTCATAGCTGTAGGAGTAGGAGGGCTGTGCTGGTCCACACCACAAAGGCCAAGAGTTTGAAGTTTTTTTTGAAAATAGGAAAGAAAACAAAAGAAAGCTGCTGTTGCTGAATAGATGTCAACTGCGATCAAAGAATCCAAAGCTAATTACACATCTGGGCAAAACATTATATTTTGATATCTGTATAAAATGATGTGCTCCTGTCAGTCTGGAGCACTCTTGTACTTCTACATACATGCCGCTCTGCTTCCAAGTCTGTCTACTCCTCTATATAGCGACCGATTTAATGGTGCATTTAGCAAGATTGGTTCATTAGAACAATTTTTGCGTTAGTGTGGTTAAATTGAAGCCGTCTAATTCTGCCATCAGAATCAGGTGGACCCCTAAACGGAATGGTCCCGGTCCTTTTCCTATGCCAGAACATATCATGGACCAAAAGCCAACAACAGGATGTGACATGTGGAAGGTGAGGTGCTTTAAAATTATGTGGACGAAGCCAAGTCAATAAATTGCTTAACACACAGTGATGTATCGGCAAGTTCAGACACACAAAATAAGTCTCATGCGGATATCGAGGACCCCGAACAAATATGTGACTGATTATGTTTTCGAATACAACCAGGACCTGATGCAGTAATGGACAGCAGCTAGCAGTTACGCTGTATGGTTTGTCTATTAAGGACATTGTAAGGAAATTGAATTGACCGGGCCGATAATAGAGAGAATGTGATGTCATCATTGTGTCTTAGCACTGTTAATGATGAGACTATTTGGTGATGACAGAGATGCAGTGAGTGGTGCTGAAGGGGTGTAGATGTCTTTTCAGTGCAACGCTTAACCTAATCTCGCATTTACGTAGGGAAAAAAAGCACTCACACACCGTTTTCCCCTCTCCCAGACAAGCTGCATCATGACCACGCCTGACAGGCTCTTACAAAACCACCAACCAGCTAACTTCGTCTTACCGCTGTCAACTCACCTCCATTAAAGGCTAAGCTGAGTTTAAAGCCTTTTGTGGAATTCATTTGCATGTCAATACGTTACTACTGATACTATGCTATTGACGTTGTCCTTAAAACACTCACATAGAACCCAGTAGATCAGTAGGCATCGCGCGTACAGCCTCACATGTGGCCAGTGGACATTCTCTACCTCCATGTACATGGCATCACGCTCCAAACCGTGATTTTCGGCTATGTTTTGCAATATACAGCAAACAACTACAAACTGGGCCACTTTTTCTGTACAGTATGTCAATGCTCCTCAAGTGTGGTTAAAACAACAGAACCAGCTTTTAAGTATGCAAAACTTCGTCTGTGTGCAATGCTGTTTTGATTAGCACCTTTCCTTAAATCACAAGCACTGCAATTCATTTCAGATTAAGTAAATCACATTGCATGTGCTAAATTAACCGATTTGCATCTACTACTCCCAGTATTTTGCACACTTGGGTAGAAATGCCAGAGGTTGCATATTCATTAAGGTATGGATAGTACAAGTTAATTTGCATGTTTGACAGACCCAATCCTCAGTGTGCACCGTTAGTTAATCAGCTTGCTCCTTAAATTGCGGGTCCTATCAAGCTTGCACAAGTTTTTACAAATACAAACCCTAGGGCCATTTGATTTTATGGACTGAACACTTTGTCTCTTGGTTCTAATGTTACCGGCTATGTCTTCACTCATGCTCTGGTCAGCTCAGAAGTTGTGGCAAAATAATTACTACTCCTTGACCTTGGCAATGATCTGCTCTTGTCCCCAGTGTTATGTGATTTTCCATTATTGCAGTCTATTATGTCTCCAAAGATGGGATCGGATTTAATTCTTACCTGTCTCTCGATGAAACCACAATATCCAAAAAACAAGCTCTATGATCATGTTCATCATATCTCACGCAAAAACTGTGCATAAGCTTGCAGGTTTTTGACATCCTCCGCCTTTATGGAGGGCCATCCAAGCACCTTTTCCACATACGCAGCTGAGAACTTAAGCTCAATTTCAAAGTACTCCTGTAACAGTTCCAGTTTCTCTGCAAAGCCTTTATCAGCGGCCAGATGTTGGCGGCTTTGTTCAAGCTATTATTGCTGCCCTTAGGAGGAAGAACAGACAATCCGCCCGGTGGTTGGTCTTTTAAAATCACACAGTGATGAAATGCTCTAATGAATACTCTTTATGTCAGAGGATCTCCAGCAAAAACCATAATTTCTCTGACTGGTAGTGAATTAGAGTTTTGCTATGGCACCAAGAGCTCTGTAATTTAATTTTGTTTGTGTAACAGACTGCAAATATTCTAACTGTCATGCCATGAGAAGATCATGTGAATAGACAGGAATGTTGTTGTTCCATGTGCTTGAGATCAGATGGAATAACTTTAGTTATTGCTTGCAATGCTTGTTGACGTATTTGTAAATTAACTTTTTGCATTAAAGATCTTGAGAGGCCTACAATGGTATTTTTCCTCGCATTAATTGGTAAGGGATTAAACTCCTTACTTGCTCCAGCATTTGATATGCTGCCATTAGGTTACAGCTCATTCTCATTTAAAACATCATCATCAACAACAGCATCGTCATAATTTGTAAAACACATGTTAACCCCTTTCACAAATTCATTGATACTCAGCAACTTGACTTTATAACCATATCTGGTGCTTTTTGGCTTCTCCAACTGACAGCAAACCCAAAAAATTGTACTGCATAAGTTGTGCCTTGTCACACACCAGTTTATACTTTTCAAATGTTCATTTCACTTCTTTTACACATTCTCTGGCCAGCATTGATTCAGCAATAACTGCCTTTAGTTAGCTCTCTTTGTCTTTTCTTGATATTTGTAAAATGTATATTTTGTCCATGAGCGCTTTTACTGTGAGTTGCCTTGAACATTTTGTATTAGATCCAATCCCCGACTGTGTTTCGGTATTATTTGTCCAATTATGCTTCCATCTTGCCCTGTATTCTGCATTTTCCTCTGGAACACCAACCAAATGCATGTCCTCTCTCACCAAATCCAGAAATCACCTCTTTGGTCTTCCCCTTTTCTCTTTCCTGACAGCTCCATCTTCAGCATGCTTCTACCAATACAACCACTATCCCCCCATGTGTCCAAACCATCTCAATCTGGCCTCTTTTACTTGGTCTCCAAGATGTGTAACCTGGGCTGTCCCTCTGATGTGCTTGTTTCCTGTTTCCTGTTCACCCTCATCACTCCCAAAGAAAACAAACTGCCAACTCCAGCTCTGCCTCATGTCTTTTTGTAATGTCGTACATAAGGGCAAGCCTCATTACTGTCTTGTAAACCTTTTCTTTCACTCTTGCTGCTACTCCTCTGTCACAGATAACTCCTGACACTCTTCTCCACCCACTCCACCGTGCCTGCACTTGCTTCTTGGCCTCTTTTCCACATTCCCTGTTGCTCTGAAATTGACCCCAATTGCTTTAACTCCTGCAGCTTCTTCACTGCTACTCCTTGCATCCTCACTCTTGCACCTACCTCCCTTTCATTCACAAACATGTATTATGTCTTGCTGTAACTGACCTTCATTCCTCTTCTCTCCAGAGCATACCTCAGACTCTCCGGGTTTTCTTCTATTCTACTCCCACTACAGATCCCAATGTCATCTGCAAACATCATAGTCCATGGGGACTACGTCCGACCTCATCAACCTGTCCGTCACCATAGCAAACAAGACGGGGCTCAGGACCAATCCTTGATGCATATTGATATTGCTACCTCGCAAATCGGTACAAGTCCTTTTCTCCTTCCTTAATCCCCAATCTCTCATACAACTCATCATAGGCTTCTCATTTAGTCTTAGCCATCTCATTTTCTGCATTGAATTGAATCTCTTTGTTTTCCTGCCTACTTTCTCCACTCTCCTGAACCTCCTAATTTCACCATCAAGTCTCTTTATCTTTTTTCCTCTGTCCAGATGAGACACCAAGTACATTCCTACCTGTCTTCTTTATCACATTTTCAGTGCTTGCCCAGACATCTGGCAGTTCTTCACCCTAAAATTCCCACAGCAGCCTTCCATCCTTAACTTCCACCATTTGATCTCCTGCTCTACCTTTGCTCTTCCCCTCTTTTGTACCGAAAGAGTCATCCTACATACTGCCATTCTATTCGTCTGGATTCTGTCTGGTTCACCCCTGTCACCACCTTGCAGTCTCCAATCAATTTCAGCTTTCATTTTCTGAATTATATATATATATACATTAATACAGGATATAGTCTACCTAGGGGCTCCTACCTCTGCTCTTATATGTCACCCTGTGCGTCTCCCTCTTCTTGAACTATGTGTTTACCACAGCCATTTCCATTCTTTTCGCAAAATCTACCACCATCGGTCCTTCCATGTTCGTGTCCTTAACACTGTCTTTTCCCATCTCCTCCTCATATCCTTTGTTTTTTCTCCAACATGTCCATTGAAGTCTGCTCCAACCACTACTCTCTCACCCTTGGGGATACTCTCAATAACTTCATCCAATTCACTCCAGAAATTCTTTTTCTCTTCCAACTCACAAGCAACTTTTGGGGCATAGCATTGACAATGTTCATCATCACACCTCCAATTTTTATTTTCATGCTCATCATTCTGTCTGACACTCTCTTCACCTCCAGAACACTTGTCACATACTTCCTACCTCATTTCTCCTCACATCAACACCATGATAGAGCATCTTGTAACCTCCTCCTATGCGTCCAGCCTTGCTACTTTGCTATACTTTCTTGTCATTGTGCCAACATTTAAAGTTTCTACTCTCACCCCTTCACTGCTGCCTTTTTGCATCTCTCGCTGTTTTCTGGTTGTGTCTTATCCCTCTCTGTATTCTATTCCTTCTACCAACAGTAGCATAGTTCCAGCTGTGAACATGCTTGTAAACAGTGCCAGTGGTGGTCATTGTTAATCCGGGCCCCGAACCGATCCGGTTTGGAAATCAATTTCGTGTTTTGCATATTGCTCTGGCATAGGTTTTACGTCAGATGCTCTTCCTGACACAACCCTCCCCATTTGTCCAGGCCTGGGACTGGAACTAAAAGTACACTGACTTGTGACCCCTTAGCGGCTGGGTTATTCCTATTCATAAACTAATGAACACAATACGTCAGTGGCCGCTGCTCAGTTGCGTGAGGCTTACAGTTAGAATTAGTCATGTATGCTAGCACCACTCAGCCGTAACATAATTTTAATCAAAACTTCAGATAAACACAATAAAGGAATAAAACAGAGCACCTTGATATTAATAATATATAATCCTATGACCATACAAAATTCGTCTCACATCACAAGAAAAATTCCATAAGTGAACTTTTGGCATGGTTGTGCTTTAAATCTGCCATAAAGCAAGCTGTTGCCATAAAGCAACTCCGTGACAGTCTCATTCCCGAGTCAATGCTGCCCCCTATTGGCAGAAAGTAAGATTTACATAATTACCTGCCACAGGTTAAACCACAAAAACTAAAAAGAAATGGTGGGGTGGGCTTAGACAAACAACAAAAATACGGTTTTATAAACAATATTGGCCCTGATAATATCCAGGGCGCCACACATGACTTCAGATTTAATTTGAACAGATCAAATTAGGGGGATTGCTTGAACAACACAGGGGATTGGGGACTTTGACATTATCCACCCAGTTTTTCCACATCACCATTCATTCTTGACCTCAGTATTGTTGTCCATAGGCAAAGACTCAGAGACCACTTTCTCACTTTGCTCAATTTCACCGTCCATTATAAACCATTTAACTTTGAAGAAAGCAGTAAAACTCCAACTGACTTGACTAGAAGTGTATTGATTGATTGATGAAATCCATTTCAGACTCCGATGGGTGGCATCAGATCCACCTGCGTCCACTTTCGGCAGCTGAGTCGAAAGTTCGCTAATGAGACATTCGCCCGAATGATTATCACATACGATTGTTCACCGAGTCTTTGATTTAATGTAGAGGCTAATGTTTATCAAATCGACCCACAGATGTATTGCAAGGTTGGGAATTGTTGTAACTGACCGCTGGCACGGAATAACATTACCTTGTCATAACCTGCAATCTCCTGACCAGTAGAGGACGTCGGGCCTTATGCCAACCTCATGCAGTCTGTTGCTGACAGCTTTGTCAGAAACATCCCACCAGCAGCCCACTGGAGGTCATTATCTAGGGATCTGGCAGTGCTCTTCCTGTTCCTCCCCCCACTGAGGAGCAGAATCCAGTCTGGCTGATGGGTTGTTGTATTTCTACAGACCTGTCCAGCTGGGTAACAGCCTGTCTCCTGCCATCTCCTCCTTGCTCTTGAGACTGTGCTTGGTGACACAGCAAACCGTCTTGCAACTGCACGCAGGGATAAGCCGTCCTGGAGGAGCCGGACTACCTGTGCAGCGTCAGTGGGCTGCAGGTACTGCCTCATGTCACAAGTAGTGACAAAGACACCAGCAGAACAAAAACTAGAGAAGAGTTGGTTAGGAAAGATAGGTAGGGACAAATGGATTGTGGCCACCACCTGGTTTAACTGGCTTGGTGCCATACTGCGATGATTTGGTGTTCCCTTAATTTTTTTGGGTAGTGTATATTCTTATTCCTTCCTTATTCCAGTGGTTGATTTTGAATGATTCTGAAGTGTATTTATCACCTCAAAGTAGTGGCAATGGCTCTCTTTTCAAAGTCATCCATCCAACCATCCAACCATCCAACAGGGCAAAGACATTGGGGTAATTGGAGGACCATAATCCTCACTATCTGTTCAACCTGGAAATTTGTGGCGTTCTCTTTCCACTTAGGTCTAACTTGAAGGTTTGGGAGATAATTGTGGATAATAAATTTGCCAAGAAATGATCATCCAGATTCTGGGAATAATGCTACCTTCTCTTTTCAATCAAGTGGGTGTCAGAGAAAATCAAATGCGAGAGGGTGGCATCCTGCTGCCCCACGAGGAACATATCTGGGGTTGCAGTGTCAGCCTCAGCCACGTTGGAGGAGATGCATCCCAAAGGTTTGGTGTTGAGGAATTCTTAAACTCCCACCTAAAATGTATGAGGAAATGGCTCAAGGATAGACTGGCGTCACAAAACAACAAGAAGGGCATCCTTGATGGATATTATTTCTCATCATTCCACCCCCTTGGTGCCACCAAGGTGGGAGGCACCAGGAAGATTGAAACAGCGTATCTTGCCGTTGCTGCTGGACATCAGGAATGATGTTGGAAAAAGCTTGTTGACCCTTCTCTAAAGTTTGTGCCTTCGTCACAAAGGATTTTGTTGTGACGTCCTCTTCTGGGGTATAATTAGGTTTATACAGGTAGGATATTTTAACCTCTTTACCACTGCGATTACAGTAATTTACACTTTCAGCACTTAGTACTTCTAAAGGTGCTCTTACTTTTTTTGCACATCATATTTATTAATGATGCTTACCACCATTACCACCTCTCTTATGATACCTGCTATATTGCAAAGTGTTTTGTAAAATAGCATTGCAAATGATGAAAGTAATTTGACTTGTCTGTCAAAGCCATCAATAGTGGCCGTCAGTGCATGGTTTCCTTTTTCATAATTCATTCATTATCAACCGCTTATCCTGTTCAAGTTTGCGGGGGTGCTAGAGCCTATCCCAGCTGACATCAGGTGAGAGGTGGAGTACACCCATGATGAGTCACCAGTTCATCACAGGGCTGACACATACACACAGACATACAACCACTCACACTTATAGGTAATTTTAGTGTCACCAATTCACCTATATTGCAAGTTTTTGGACTGTGGCAGGAAGCCGGAGTTCCCAGAGAGAACCCACGCAGACACAGTGAGAACAAGCAGTCTTCACTAAAAAGGCCGGCAGCAGTGCATTTGTACCCAGTACCTTCTTGCTGTCAGGCAGCAGCGCTAACCACTGCGCCGCTGCGCCATCGTTCCGCCCGGTCTCCTTTTATGAGTCAATATGTTAACACTTTTTATACATTTTTTTTTTCATTTAATTCCAAAATAACATAAATTTATGTAAACTCTTGAAACTCTTGACTCTTTATGGAGCCCCTACATAAAGACAGCGACCCCTTAGGGAATAGCCAAAAGACAAAGAAGAAGAAGATTTGATTAGGACTGACAGGGTATTGTTTGATTGAAAGTGACGGTAACAGCACACCAACCACCTGGTGGATTGAAGTATTCTAAATGAGAGTGACCATGACAGAAAACTGCAGAGACAAAGAAATACAGAAATGTAAAAAATTTTATGAATTCTATAACTTCAATTTTTTTTATTATACATAAATGGCTCCAAGTGCCATTGGGTGGGGGGCAAAGCAATGCAGGTAGCAGGTGACAGGGGGCACCTGGGCGTGAGTTACCAGGTACTGGTTCTAGGTATGTGGATTGTCGTCTTTCTGGCGGAGAAAGAACTAGAGTTTGTGCGGGAGTTGGATCGGTACCATCTAGATTTAGTTGGGCTCTCCCCTACACATAGCATAGATTCAGGAACCAAAAAATGCAGGAGGGGAGCTGAACAGTCTCCTCATCCAGAATTTACCATTGCGAAAAGCATCAGGCAGGTATAGGAATACTCAAAAGTCTGTGACCTCCAGCGTGCAGTGGAGCAGTTCGCAGCTGAGTGTGAAGGAGCTGGTATGAGAGTCAGTACCTCCAAATATGAGGCCATGACTCTCTGCCAGGCCTCCCGGTGGTTCAGGCATAAGCTTAGGACTCCAGGATGAATCCCTTTGGTGGTTTTTCAGGCACGACCCACTTGGAGGAAATCCCGAGGTTGACCTAGAGCTCTGTGGAGGAATTATGTCTCTTCTGGCCTGGGAACATCTCAGGTTCCTCCAAGATGACCTGGAGAGTGTTGCTGGCGTGACATCTTGAATGCCCTGCTTAGCCCGCTGCCGCCACAACCGTGCCCCAAATAAGCGGGAGACATTGGGTGTATGGATGAAAAGATGGTTCCAAGAGTTTAAAGGTGTTTTCCTCGAAAGCTCACAGCATAAGAGTTAATTATCAAAACAACACATTCACAATGAATAATCTTTTTCTGTAACCATAAGTTTGATAAAGCAAAAGTGAAATGTTGAAGTCACTGAGTCTGAATTATGGCTCGATTGGAAACACCCCTCACATTCCACACTTGACTGAACCAGTATTTGCCTGTTACTCCTTTCCTTGAGGTGATATTCAGCTCACCAATGTTATGAAAGACTTGTATAATTTATCTTTGTGGTGAAGAATGGTACAGATGCATGCCTTGGGGAAGCAAAACCTTATCTTGATTTTTCTTAGAAAATCTCTTACCTTCTGAGAGGCCCAGAAGTAGTGGTGCCTGATCTCTCACCCCAGTGGGGCAACAGTGGACTCTTAAACCAGTTACCGGTTCTAATGTTGAGGTTGATTGGTGTGTATTACATCTTCTATCATTCTGACCTTTCTGACACTGCAATATTGTGATGTTTGTTTGGAAGTATGTCTTGTATCCCATTTCAAACAAAAAACATCACTATTGTTAAAAATAGTTGAAATGCTGATCAGCAACATTAGAACTCATGTATGTATATATTTTATAATAAAGCATCCTCACCCCATCTTGACCAGCCCCTCACACCCTCACGTTTCATTGAAGGTAGACTTCAGATACGTCATAATTGTATTTTCTGTTACAATTTAATAAGTCAATCATAATTAAGAGATAATCAAATTTGTTACTTTCACTGTCCATATTATCAAAACCAGATGAAAAAGTGAAGGAATGAATTCCAGAAGATAGTAAGTTCCTCTGACTAGCAGCAGGACATTGAAGTCGTCGTAAAAAAGTACCTTGCAGAAGTATTTATATATTGAGTTTATTTGACTAATGTACTCCGTGATGTATTATTTCACTCAAAATATACAGTATACTTAAATGTTTTACATGAAAACATACAGACGTGCGTTTTTAATCATCCATGAAACTCATGCCTCAGAAGTCCAGTTTGTCATAAATGACAGACTTCATATTCACATCATCCTTAAATCTAGCTATGTCTGTTAGAACATTACTGATAGATTAATACAAATATTATGAGAAGGTCAATAGCACAAAGAACATCCCATCAGATACAGATGTAAGATATTTAAGTACGATAATATTATACTTAGGTGAAATTCTTTAAAACTTCTTAAGCAAATCAAGAATACAATGCACCAGAAGCCAAAGGCAACATCATGCCTTTTGAATGGATTACAGTCAATGCTCCATGTTTTATTAACAAAATCAAAAACAGGACATAATATCAGAAATAACAACATGATATTATCATATCTGGAATTGCTTGTGTACTGGAACAGTTATTATCTTCCAGTTCAGGCAGTTCAGTAACAGGCAAAAAACCCATTGTAGTACAAAATGTATATACATTTAATGAACCACACACACACACATTAGACACACTATAAGCCCAGGTGGGGGCCTTGAACCTGCCGTCCTATGGTCAGGATGTCTGCACAAAAATATTTCCCAGGGTATAGTGTGGGAATAAGACCTTTCTCTCTGAGCAATATTATTGGTGCTCACAGCAGAGGGTTTACTGTGTGACTTTAGGGGAGGCTTATTGAGAGGGACTTTGTGCAAGATTCCAGGAGGATAGGTAGTATTACCGGTTTGGAATAGAGTTGTCTCATGTCTCATGAGGGCAAAGTTCTTTGTGTGGCGAAAATCTATCTGTGTAATTTAGAATAGATAATATGATTCACAAAAAATGTATCATTTACAAACAACTAAATCCAAAAGGTTAATTACGCTTTCAAAAAAATCTGCCCGAAAAAAGCAATGTTGTTATCTCAATTAGATAACTTGTCATGTAGTGAGAACATAATGTTAGCTTTTTCATGAATTTGAAACGGGATCAAATGAAGAACGGAAAGAAGGGTTTGAATTGCAGTGTCACATTAGTTGAGAGTTATTAGTTGAAAGTTAAGCTATTGTTTTTTTGTTTGACTGAAATTCTGTTATTATATATAGAAAACAATCCAACCCCCTTGAATCATTCATCCATTAATCACACATGTAATATTTTAACATCATTTATTACACAGGCATTATGTCTTGTCTATCATATGTGTATCAAAAATATTGGGGCAAACCGATTCCTCTATGAAATTACAAATTATAGTAATATTTTTTTCTCATGCTCGTATTGCCACATGAAACCACTTATATATAGCAAACCACAACACAGTTGGCATATTAGCAACTACTGTGGTAAACATTTTTGAGAGCCACTTTATTTACACCAACATCTTTAATGTTTCCAATGCAAATTACACTCAGCACACATGAACTCTCCTCACGTCTATGAGCCAGCGCTCAACGTGAATCACTGCAGTTGACCAGGTACACACACATTAACACACAATTAAACCTCAGGCTGTATATCTCCGCATATTGAACTGCTCTGACCCCTAAAAAAAGAAGATACGTTAATCCAATGAAAGAATTTACTTTTGCTCTTTGTCCCTCTGTGTGTAGTGTGGACTACTTTACAACACAAAAAAGAAAAGAATAAATATTTTCAACTTCTATATGAGAAGAGCATGGTACAAATACATAAAGTGACAATTAAACAGTAGGTTTACTAGTGTAGAGTTGCTGTTTGTTGTTAAAGTTGCATCAGTAACATTTTCTCTACTCAACACGGAAAAAGTCATGTATAAAGCTGAACCCTCTGTGTTTACATACATTCATATTACAAACAATATAAACTGGTTGGTACCTCTGAGCAAAGGTCTGAATAGTTAGAGCATTCTTGGTGAATAGTACATCATAACGAAATACATAGCGCATCATGACAAGATGCTTCTTCTAGTACATATTAAATTACAATTTAGGAGAAAACCTTGGTTTCAAATCTAAACTGGGTTTAAAATCTAGAATCTATCATGGTGAATATCAACTATGAACCGACTCGTCCAATTCCATATCTATCCCCTATATATTATGCAATTAGTTGTTAACATGTACAATTAATAGACATTCAATGTACAATACATAGATACATATTTTACATAATGTGCAAAGTGAGGAGGCAACTATCTGTCGTAAGGTTATAAGGAATTTTCTACACATTTTTTCTCTTTTTTCCAACAGATCATGGAATACCTACTGCAGACAGACTTTGGTAGCAGTATAAATAATGTCTCCATCTCACTAGTTTGAAATATGAATTGTTATGAATTGAATTAAAAAAATAAAGCAGTCAATTTTGAATGAAGGAACACAGCTTCTGTTTTTAATTAAAGAAACACATGTTTTAAAGCTTTAACATCAACATTTCAGGGAGAGAGGAAACATTAATATCAACTGTTTGTGGTATATAGTGTAATGATTCAGATGTATAAAAACATAGGTAACCATGAATATCATCTTTAACTTAATCTTCGCCTAAATTAGATATAATATATATTATATATGAAGAGATTCACAGCGGCTGTGTTGGGCTATTGATCCACTTGGATGGGCAGTACTGACAAGGCTTGACAGACAAACCTTATTTTATCTTGATAATTATCAGGCTGAGGAAAGGGCGTAGAATGGTTCTGAGACACAAAACATGTCCAGTTTAATACGCTATGAATGTATTTCTTCACCATCGTAATCTTGACACCTGTAGAATGCACAGGCCTCCCTAGAATCGTTCTTTCTATCCATCAAATAGAGTAAGACGATGTTTTGTGAGGAACCCATACATTCCAGTCTGGTCAACACATCATAGGTATGATCCTCATTCTATTTTTACCAAAGCGTGCCATATACTCTAAGAAATTTAATTTTCACTCTCTTTCCATTTCTGTCTTTGGCGCTCTGTCACGCCAACTATGCCAACTATTAGCCTTATGTACTATGGCCTTCAGCCCTACACTATTACTATTTTGAACTGATAACATTTTATAGCAGTTTTTATGTAATGATAATCCTCTTCAGGTTATTTAGTGGTAATTCATATTAACCAGATTATACACAGTGTGACCACCTATGCAGTTTTTGGTCAATTTGCTAAAGTCAGGAGATACATTTTATATTCTTGGGTCAGCATGTCTGATTATCAAATGTAATCTGAGTTGCTCCTTTAGTCCCATGACAACCAAAAGTGCTTGATGACCAGAAAATGGGACTCGTTATAAACTGTCTTTCCATACATTTGCTGACGCCAAAATGCAGCAAAAATATTTTGAAATGATAAAATACTCAAATAGCGTAACCCAACCGCAGGAACCACAAAAACAAAACCTGGTCCAAACAAATTTCCCTTTTGTTATGAATGAAGTTTCTGAATAAGGTTTCCATTAGCTCTTATGGTTTTCTTTTCCTTTTGATGTAAACTGTGTGGAGGGGTGGAGACACATCACAAAGTTTAGTTACAGAGCTGCACTAGATGTTAAATGTGCTGGTCTTGTGACAGGAGAGCGGTTCCTTTGAAACTAGATGCATACGCAAATACGATAGATAAATACGCAAATATTATCAGCCCAGTAACAGGCAGAAGATTTAATTTACAAACCAATTGACCAACCGAAGTGGGACAGAGTGTAGTGCTGGCACAGGAGAGAGAGATCAGAAAGATTCAATTACTGAACGACGCATAAACACGTTTGGCTTATTGTGCTTCATAATGATTTTATCATGCTTAATTCTAATACTATAAGTTAAACATTATTACATACTACTACTACCGTCTGTTGGGCAAAAAAATGTTTTCAGTTTTTCTGTATACCACAGAGATTTACTGAATAAAAAGAACCTGAGGCTGTATTGGCAGGGATGTTCTGATTTACTAAGGTGGTTTTCTTCCCAGTCAGGAGTTTTTAAGCTTGATTTATTCTGTATTTTTTATATTAAACGTGAATCCCATTAGACGAGGTAGAAGATAACCTTCTACCCTTATCAAAACTGCCCCTGTATTATAGAGTTTAATCTAATAGAAGGGGAATGGAGTTGATCTCTCTACTGAGTGTCCCTCTGTTTCTTTATGAAGATCTATACATTGTCTGAAAACACAGTTAAAAAATGTGGATATATGTTTATATTTTTACAAAAGATGTGTAATTCCTGAAACAGTCGGATGCTGCAGTTTTTGCCAAATGCGATACAAAAAAAAGAAACAAATTGCCCTTTTAAGGGGCCATATTGCAAATTAATGTACATTTGGTGCACCTCATCCTGTGTAACAACACTGTTGATAGGTTGAGACAAACAACATAGGTCTAAGGTACGGAGAAATAAGATGTGCCGGTATTTATCATAAATAAGAAACCAAATCATCAGTTTTAATCAATGATTACTAAAGGTTATGTTCCCTGCGTTGAATATTAGTTTCATTGGCACATTGCACACTCCAAGTCTTTGGACTAGTTTGGGCTCGACTCAAGCTAAGGAAGACATTCAAGCAGATCACTCCAGCTATAGCTGTCATGGAGTGTCTACAGAGTTACTGCTGGCCTGCAGGTGAGAGCAATATGACTTATAGCTTTTTAATAGGCTGATATTTTATTGCTGCAAGAATTGATATGAACAAAATATGAACACTATCAAGGTGTGAGCATTCTCCAGAATGACGGAAAGAGTCTCATAAATCAATGCTTAATAACATGCCCAATAACACAGTTGGTCAAAAGCTTTCCCCCCTTTTTGCTTGCAGTTTTCAAAGGCTTTTTATTTAAAAAGGTGTGATATCAACATCTCACGTCTTGCTCCTACTTCCAAGTCTCCTTGTGGAGCTTTGTAGTCTATTTCTTTATTGCGGATACAAGCTGATTTGATTACTAGATTGTGAAAGAGGGCAAAGTGTAGTCCAAATCACTCTGGTGTGAAGTACTGATCAAGGTTGACAGACAAAAGGCCCCGCAATTTCAATTATGGTGACTATAATCCTTATGATGCATTCAGAGGGGAACAAAAAAAGGATAGCCTCCAGGGATGTTTATCAAATTTGCTGAGTTCTTGAAACCACTCAGCCAGACGGAGCTTGCTTGAAGAGTTTTGTTTATTGATGAATGTCGACATTGTCTAACTCCAAATCTCATTTCTTGAATTTGAGTGATCCTGTGGGGAAGAATGCCAAATGGAGAGTGAATGGGGCCAAAGAGGAGAGGGAAGGATCCGTTCCCCCTTGGAGAGAAGCAGAGGATAAAAAGGTGTCGGGCCATCATCCAGGACCGAGTGTTGTGTGTTGGCTCCTGATCGGCGCCGTCTGCAGAGGCCTTGGAAGAGAACATTGGATATTAACTGATTATACTCAAAGGGCAATCCAGTAATTCACTGTCGCTTGTTTGATGGCTGAATTTCCTGCAAAATAAAAAATATTGTGGGAACCTGGACTCTCCTGATTTAAGCAGATTTAGAGGGAGGTAGGTGGGTCTGCAATATATGTTTTATTTGTTATTGTATTTCTATTTTTATTCATGTTGTCCTTTACTTTGGTACGTCTATCTATTGAGTAGAGGCGGAATGAAATGCTGAATCTACCTTTAAGTTTAACATCAGCTATTTCTAAAGGAAACAATCCACTGACACTGATTATGGTCAATCGCTTCAGGAGAAATAAAAAAAATTGATTTTAACTGAAATATACACAAAAATCTAAATGACTCTGTCTAATTTGTAATTTTATTACATCTGCCAAGGAAGGAGGAGGTTCTGTTTTCACTCCAGTGCGTTTGTTTGATCTGTTTGTTCGTTACTTTGTTTGTGACCAAGCTTACGGGAAACCTGATGGACAGATCTGCAAGAAATTCTACCCAGAGGTAGGTATTGGCATGTCCTAGAGATATCTTTTTTATGGTACCTCTCTGCAAGATCTTTTCACAGGTGGTGCAGGCTGGCATCAACACACCTGACTCCAGTTTCTCATTAATTACAGAAGCATTTAACCCCGGTGCAAGCGTCACTCCTTATCAGATCGTTCAGTCTCCCAAGTGGAAAACACCAACTGCCAGCCTGCCCGTCTCTGCCCAGCTCCAGAGTCACGCCTGCATACCTCTGTCTAACCACTCCACTATTTCTTTTCTTACAAGCCTCACATCTCAGCCTGCGTTCCACCGTCGTCCAAGTCAGTATTCCACTCCTTCCTTCACAAGCCAAGTTACTGCTCTCCATCGAACTGCCCCACTAATCCACACTGCTCTGCCACAGGATTTTCCTGATCTCAACTCAGTCATCTCAAAAGACTCGGCCGCATTCCAACTTTTGTATTTTCCCTTCGGTTGAATTCACTTAACCAAATCATCGCCTTTGTCAGTATCCTGCTTTTGGGTCCAATCAGCTTCAACCCAGATGTTAACAATCCTATAGATGAATACACTCTGGTGACAATACATGTTTCATTCACAAATAAAATAAAATGAAAATAAGCCGATTGGAACATTGATGTTTTGTACTGGGTCCATTATTGATGCCTTCGTTCCTTTGATGTTTTATAGTGAAGAGCAACAGGAAATGATGCAACACATGTTTTACGGAGTAAACCTCTTGATTTGGCCCTTAGCTGGGATTTGAACTCTCTGAGTTTGTTTTTTTCTAATTAACTCATTCTCAATTTCCCCTAACATTGGATTATAAGTATTGACTATGAATATGTCATATCAATCCATTTCTCCTTCACTCTTTCTAAATAATTATAATAATAACTGTGTAAAGACAAGGATACATTTAGCAAAATTCCTGTCGTAACTACATGGGCAGTTTGTCTTAGAAAGTATAAAAAAACTTAATAGCATGCTTTTATTGAGAATAAGTACAAAATAAACATTAAAAAAAAATATATTGTAGAAATTCATAAATAGGAATTTGTATCTCTTGAGCAAGTGGTTGAAGCATTTCCAAGAAAAAACATTGAATGTTTTTTGAAGTTATGCCCCGAAAGAATAAAAAGTTTTCAGACAGAGAGAGTGATAGCAAAATGCAGCATCCTTACTAGCCAAAACACACTTATTTCAACAACGATTACCTTGGTGTGTTGATTTAAAATACACACTATGCCATGGTTTCAGTCGACATGGGTTTTGCAAAGAGAATCAGACTGACCTTATCAGGCAAAAATCCTGACACTCGGGGTCTGAATCAGGGACAGCACAGAAGCAGCGCTGAGTCTTTGCATCTGTTTGTTCAGCAGCCTGTCCATCAACAGCACGTCTGATCCGTGGGGATCCTCTGTAGCTCGACATTCCATAGGGTACAGTACGCCTGAGAAGTTCAAACAACCAGAGGCAAGATTTTAAAGTAATATAAATAACTAATTATTAATACATACATTCACTTAAAAGCTGAATTTAAATTTTGAATTTGAGTTAATGCTTGACTTCAATATCCAATATCCATCTGCTTGGCTTGTAACATGTTATATCATCACAATTACATCACAATTAGAACACATTTTTGCTTAGTGAGACAAGAAGAAAAAAAAATCAAAAACAGTGAAAAGAAAAAGCAACAAAGAATCTGTGTCTACCTTATGTGACCCTGTTGTCTAGAGAAATGACATAACACTACATTCTGTTAACACTGGGATTTAAAATCAATAATATTGATGTAGTAAGATGAAAGGACTCTAATGACAGACCCCAAAATTATAACAATGTGAAAAGATTTCTCTAGCTTGCAACAATGTTTTTGAAAAATCCCACATTCAAAGCCATTTTAATGATCTTTGTATGTATGATTGACCAGAAACTGATTGAACTATATCCCTCTTATATTTTTTGTGGAAGAGGATGAGGGCAACATATGGCTTCTTGATTTTTGGGGGGGAATTCGGACTTTGTTCTCAAAATTCTAATTTTATTATCAGGCTTCTGACTTAATTCTCAGAATTCTGACTTCGGGCTTCGTAAGAGATTTTTTGGAATTCGGAGAATAAAGTCAGAATTCTGAGTTTAAAGTCAGAATTTGAGTTTAAAGTCGAAATTCTGAGATTACAGTTTTTCCCTATTGTATATACACAAAAAAATACATAAATAAATCCTAGTTTTGCAAAACTCAGAACTCAGAGATTGCATTATTCTGCACACTTGGTTCACGTAGAAACTCTGGCCTTCAAAATGCAACAACCTGATTACCAGTTAGTTTCACTGTGTGCATTGCTTTGGTGGAAGGAATCAGTTTTGAGAAGATATGGTTTGAATGGATATGGTTTGAATGCTTTCTTTCATTTCGCAAGACATTTGAGGAGTTATGAAAAAGTAGTTAACTATTTTCCAGTTTGTGTTTAGTTTTAAGAAATTGAGCCCCAGTTTCTGGAAAAAATGTTTTTAAATGTTATGTTAGAATTCTGAGTTTAAATTTAAAATTCCATCGCCACATATCAATCTCTTGTCTTCAATGTCACCAGAAATCAGTAATCTACTTCACATGTGGTTCACATTATAGACACATTATATCACATCTGTGAAGGTGGGCCATCTTCATCTTACTAACGTTTAATGCCCCAAACAACTATGCTTTTTGAAGTGGGATTTTTACAAGCCTATTTTATGTTTTAGGGCAAGTATTTATGGTTCTTTTAACCACAGACCTTACCTCAGGTTTCAAACTAAAAGTCAACTAGAAAGCCAGTGCTATTTAGACAAATGAATCAGAAGAGCAAATATGCTATCTCATTTTAGGATCCAGGAATCAATCAAGGAACATTATATGAGGGTGAAAAGAGGCTCTGTTTAAATTGGAAATGAAAGATTCATAAACAGTAAGTTTGCCAGATGGCTTTCCCAATGGATAATGTCAGACTGCTTGCTTTCCCCACCTGATTGAGAAGGATTTTGTGACATCCTGCCCGCTGAATTCTGAGGCCTATTTAGGAATGTAACCTGCGGGACTGTGGGTCAAAGACCTTACACTTCCTGTGGGTCATGCTGTTTTGATGTTGTCAATAAAAAGGTATGGATTCGCTGATATGAAGGATATATTGGGGCTATGACCTGACAAAAGAAGGGCTTTGAAGAAATGACTTCTAAAAATTGTGATTGCTGAATAAAAAAGTACTTTGTTCAATTGAAGTATTTTGTGGGAAAGTAGAAAAATAACACAAACTGACACTTGGAAGTGAACAGGATGTCAAACTTTGTTAACTTATAGGCTGTTTCTAATTGCTATAAAAATACCCAATGTGCACCTTCCCAAATAAATGATTAAAACACAAAAACATTACATGAAGGAGGCAAGAAGGAGGCATATATGAATAATGAATTCTATATTGAACTTAGGCTTGCTTCTGAGAAGAGATGAGGTCACGTGGCGTGATCCAATTTTGCGTCACTACAAGGCATGTTTGTTCCTCATGATGTGCGGTAAATTCAAATGCGGCTCATGAGTGGAATTTAGCATTTGATCTTTAATTTTATCTGCATACATTTTTGTTTGAACAGCATTTTCACGGACCATGAGAAGGCGCTCTGAGGTCTATCAGTGGGCTGCAGAATTCTGAGCATAACTATGAGCCAATTCTGATACGATTTGAGTGAGAGGTGATGCTCTCTTGTTTATTTAAATGCTGAGAAAATATATGACACTTTTTCAAAGTCAGAGCTTTTATTTGGGAGTTGATTTTGCAGTGGTCCCTGAAATATGAGCACACACTATTGAATTGTTATGTGTGAATATCCCCCTCAGTCTTTAAACTATGTCAATTTGTCCCAACTTGCTAAGCAGTAATAAAGTACACTGTATACCTGAAACAGCCTTCAGCAGTCTTGGCACAAGAAGACAGTAAAAGAAAGAATGCTTTCCTACTGTCTTGCCAAGAATTTTAATGTGCGGTTATGTGATGGCCAAAAAAAACAAGAAAAATGATAGTGTTTGAAATTACATATTGAGTTGTCGCTATTGTAGTCTGCGTACTTGATCACATGTTGGACAAGGTCTACTTAAACAAAAACTGTGAAAAAGGGCAACTTACTGAAAACTATAGCTCACGACTTTCTCGTGGCTTCTCACCACTTGCAAAGCCAACATAACTCTTGAGGTTCTGTGAGCCCACTCTTGGACAGGAGAGGCCCTTGACCTTTGATGACTGGTTCTACAGACCCAGGACTAACTGAAATCCAGAGCTACCTGATTAACTTGCCCTTTTCAGTGTTTATCCATACACAACATTATAAGATGCCATAATCCCAGTATGCATCTATCAAATGGAAAAGTTAATTAATCTGGTTTGTAATCTAAATTTTGTTTAAATTAATTCATTTGGTTTCATTATAAAGGGCTAGAACAACAAATATCACAGTAGATAGTTCTGGTAACCAGAAACTTGCCTTAGAATAAACAGAGCTCTTGTGTGATGGCTAAAACATGGTCAAAACCACAATAAGGATTGGGGCCTATTTCAAATGAACTACTCCCTTGATATGACAGGTTGATTTCTTTGTTCTATCTATTCAGCCAACCTTCACACAGCAGATCAATAGAAGTTCAACTGCTTGGGACCTCTCAGATGATGTGGCAGTTATGGAGTCGATAAAATTTGCAGTCAGTAATTCTTCAGAAAGTTCATTGTGCGGTCTCATTCCCCAGTCATCAAGTACAAATACTTTGGGTTAACATAATGTAGCACACACTGGACTACCTGGGAATGAAACTAGGCACAATGGATTTAGCCAAACCATCTTTCTCTGATAACATAGAACTGCGTCTCCTTTACTCAGTCTCAGCCAATGATTTCTTATCATTTCTGCCCCAAACCTTTGAGTCACAGAGAGTGCATTCCTGATTACAGAAGGTATTAAGTATGTTGTGGTGATTTTAGTGTCTTTGATGCATGCAAATCGATAACCATCTATCCGTTTTCTTCCTTTTATTCATCCTAGGGTCCCAGTAACAGAAGCTCAGAAGGGATATAAAACCAATTACCTGCTGCCCTTACAGCTTTAAGCCTGACCCCAACACCCCATCCTGCAGGTGGTTAGCCCACAGGATGACAAATCCATAAACACAGCCTTATTAAAAAAATGATCTGATCATAGTGCAGTAAGAATTACAATAAGTATATTAAGCTGTCAAAAATTTGTAATCCTCAGCATTATTTACATTCCAGCAACATCAACCTTAACTTGAAATAGAGTAAAGAGGCATGCAGCTCCAGTTCTAAAAATAAATCAGTGTGGTATTAACTGCAGACCTTCGGACTACCTTCTGCCACATTTAGCTCTAAACCATGTTTTTGACAAATCCTTTTTGAAAGTCCTTTTTGGAATGTCTTTAATGCATTTTTGCCAATCATTTCTGGCAGCCGCCTACAGTAGAGCAAAGTAGGATGCTTACAGAATTCCTGCCACGCCCGCTATCTCCACAGTGTTACTTGGTGACCATTGATATCATCAAGGTCTCTTTATCTTTTCTGAGTTGCATATGATAAAAGTCATAAAATAATTCCTATTACTTTGGTGCTGCAAATCCACTGTGCAACTCCAAGACAGTAGACTTCCTCATCTGATCTCAAGCAACATCGCTTGTGTGTGCGTGTGCATGTGTGTGTGCTTTTTTTTAAATTCAGTTTGTGTAAAGGGTTGAAATTTAGTTAGTGTGAGCTACTTAGTGGAGGCCAGTATTATCAGTACATTTATATTAGCTTACCCTGAGTTTACTTCCTGCACTGACATGAAAAAGACAAAGACAGAAAAAAGGACAGAAGTTGATGGAGATGACGAGAGACGAAGAGCAGATACTGCCTGTTGAGACCAGATGTGGGAAGTAAAAAAAAAGCCCAAAATACTTCAATATAAATGAACTATATGAGTAGACAAGTATGCTTTTGAGGTAACTGTATTGAATTCATTATTTTTAACTATTTTTCCCACTACGTTCACTTTCACTTGAGTACATCAGTTGAATCATTACCAGAGCACGTAGCTGTACTGTGCCCTCTGGCCTGTTCCACAAAGCAAGCTTATAAGCCATGCGTATTAAAGTTAGTCAGACTTGATTTGGCTTGATTCATTTCCATAAAGTGAACACAAAACAGTTTAAGCTCAGTTAGAATCGTTACTTTTGCTTGAAAAATAATCAGGTCAGGGGAAAGCTAACTGTGTGACGAACTTTCAGGCTAATGTAAGTCTAAGCCTCAAGTTGTTGCTGAAATAAAGAAAGACTGAACTTAGGGAGAACAGTTGATTATTATCACTGACTCTGTATGGCTGCTTGATTATTGGAATTTATTAAACCATAATCAGTCAAAACTATCAGAGATTATCACACAAATAATATGTGAAGTTCTTGTCGGATAATTTCTGCCAGTATCCACGGTCCTGATTTTAAAACTATTATCTGTTTTTTTTACCCACAAAATGAAATTATTTTATTATTATTATAATTGAGAAAATTGGGAAATCAAAAAGGTCAGTTTTAGGACCTTTTCAGTTCTAAAACCCTGCGTAAAGTCATGGCCCCACATACACTTCACTGTATTTCCAGATCAGGTTGAAATGTTGGAACGCACCATATACAATTTTGAAGATTAAAAATGAGTGACACCTTATTTTTATCAAAATTCTTAATGCATTATGATCAGATAGTTGTTAATTAAGCTGTACGTATTGATTGTATTAATCAAATCCTTCAAAGTCATTATTATCCACATAATCCATATATCAGAATAAACTACTTTAGGTTATTGAATCATCAAAGGATCAAAGCAGACTGGAATGGAATGAGAATTAGCGTTTACCTACATTAAATTCAAGCATATGGGTGCATAAAGAACTTTCCATAGCTTTTAAATGGTTTGTGTCACCAGGGTTTCTTACGGACTTATGACCACAGGTAGAGATGACCTGCTATGGAAGTCCAACACAGTGCACAGTTCTATTAAAGAACATTTTGAGTTGATCATCAAATGATTTATAATAGCAGGTCTTACTCGGGGGTGTTGATCCAGATGATATCCAAGTGACAGTAGTAGACGCACTCTTTGTCTCTGTAAGAATAACAAGTGCAGCGCTTGGCTCTGGACTTGGACTCCGCTGCCTCATCCGGCAGAGAACCTGCCGCTGCTCCGGAGCCAGAGTGCCGCGGGGTGTCTGGGAGTCGTCCGGGGATGACCTCGGACATGACCGAGACGTCAAAGACACCTTGTATGTTGCAAGAAACACGTTGTTAATTTTGTGATAGACAAATAATAGGATGAGTGTCCTATTATTATAATAATAATTATAATTATTACTAATATCATTACTATTATAAGAGGAAGGACTTTCTAAAAGTATGTGTTACCTTGTAAGAGAATAGATGCCAGAATGTTGAAAAGCATGATTTTCATGAGGGCGTCTGGTATCCTGGGTTTGTCAGATATTCCAAAACTGAATCATATCCTGATGAGGATGCAGTGCACTTCTCCAGTTAATCTCCCGCAGGCATTGATTGGAAATCCATTAAATTCGGCGCGAACGTACACGAGCAGCTCATCTCATACGGTTCAGATGTCAGAGGGTGTCTTTCGCAAACATCTTCTTGTACCAAAGCCCCTCGTCGCCAATCTTTATCTACAGCACGCGCGCAAGTGGGAGGAAACTGGGGTGTCCCTCCTACGAATTGCTCCTCTGCAAATCTCTCCTTGAAAAGGTGATCCTTGGGGCAAAGGGTGCAACGATGCTCCTCAATACCACTCCGGTGTGTGCTGGTCCGAATCAAAAGTAAAGGGGCGTCTGCGGGGTTTGGAGCCACTCCCTCTGGGACATGCTAAATCATTAAGCAGCACTGTATGGGGCTTAGGTCAATTAATATTTTCTATTATCTATACATGGTAACAGTGAGATGATGGTGATTACGTGAACATAGAACAAATTAATACACATTACATCAGAGACACCTAATCATATAGAAAGGAAAAAGATCACACCCATCCTTGTGGCAAAAATAAGATGCCATTTATCAAGTTCAATGAAATAAGGCTTATTTTTGCTGAATGTAGAGGAACAGGAGGGCTACTGCCACACAGAAGGAGGGTCCAGCATACATTTCTAAGAACTAATCAGTTGTCATCACTTCAGGGGATTCTTTTAATGCTGTCAACCAGAAGAGTTACTTTACTCAACTTCCCAATTCCACTGATCTCACAGAGCTGCCATGAGGCCTTCTACACAGCGCTGCTGCTACTCAATATGTTTTCAGGCAGAGCTGTAAGACATGCTAAGCGAATAAGTTAGATAATTTGGCCTAATATAGTTCTTTCCATGGATGTTTCAATAGCAAGTACCTGTTGAGCTTTCTCTGACTAAATACTGCTATCATTAAAATATGTGTTTGTGTTTTTGTGCATTTCCACAGTGAGTCTCTGCAAATCTAAGCTCACATAAGCCTTTTGAGCTAGTTAGATCCAGAGAGGGTTTCCATCTCTATCTTTTTAAAACACTTGGATCTGTCGTGGTTGTGTATGATCAGGCTTTCCTGTATGACGTTTATTTGTTATAATCAATGTCTTTTGGTTTGTTTTATTGTTGTTAATTGAGTTTGTCAGCGGGATAACACAGTGGAATGACTTCCATGAAATTCGGCGGCAGGGTACGATATGGGCCACGAAAGGGCGCGTTGAATTTAAGAGATGATATAAGGGATTTTTCCACTAGGCTATACCGTCCCCGGCCTATACTGTCCCCCAGCAATAGGAGTATATCCCCGAAAAGCTCCTAATCCCATGTGTTGTATAAGCAATCCCTCTGACTGAACTCAAATTAAACACAAAGAAATGTCTGAAAAACAGTGTTTTTCATTAAAAAAAAGCTCCCCCCAGTGAGTAAAATATGAATTATTAGAGTAAAATATGATATTTATAGTATAGATCTCATAGAATCGATCATATGCACTTAATTTGGACTAAATCAGACCAACGGTTGGTAGATTATGGCCCGAAAACTTTTGGAAATAAAGCTCACCCTTTTGTCTGAAATATAAAACAGACCTTTACCAAAATCAATCCAGTTCTTCCTGGCACTAAGTTCTGTAGAGCTATAAATTTTAAAATGATCAATGAAACAGTTTTTGAGTTATTTCATTCGAGGCAGGAAGGATCTGTGGCAGTAATGACAATTCTCCATATCCCTGACTTTGCAGTGTATATTACTATTATTATAATAATTTCAATGGTGCGCCGGTTACATGCAATCATATAAAATCACGAGACAATTAAAAATAATTTAATATTGGAAAAACCAATTTAAACCGCAGCCATGAATGATGCCCTGGTTATAAACAATAATATAAGAACATGAAACAATTTTAAAAAATGAAACATTGGAAAATAGTAAAACATCTGCCAGCAATACCAGTATATCAATCGATAAATTATTCTAATAAATTATATTAAAATAGTCTATACAAAACAGCCTCTACGTCAAACTCCTATATTACATCTTTTGTACTTGCCCAATGAGATGAGCGTTTTTAATATAGCGGCCTCATGGACCTTATTCCTGGCTCTATAATAAAGGATGAAGTGTTTTCAAAAAGACAATGTCATAGAGAGAAAAAGCACAAGTCAGAACAATAAAACATGTTAAAGGAGAAAGCAGTGGGGGAAACTGGTTCAGATGCATTTCCTGACTTTCAAAATTTTACTTTTTTCCAAAAAATGACTTTTGACCAATGTATTTATGACGGGCAGTGAGTGAGTAACGGTTATGTCTCGAGCTAATACAAAGAAAGGTCAATTTGTCTACAAAGTCTCATTGAAATACTCTCAAAAGTTGTAAAACACACAGAAAATGAAGCAAATTAAGTTTGCAAGCCTTAATTTGAATATGCCTTTGTACACCATGGTCCGTCAGGGCGTGGTCCAGCCATGACCTCGTAATCGAGTTCTGAATTTGTGTGCATTGCTCACACTGTTCAAAGGATTACACCGTCACTTTGTTTCCTCAGTATAGTGACTCTGTAGTTGTATATGTTCCAGGGGTGATGTCTGTTTCCAGAGTTGCCACTGATTTCCAAGCTATATTGGTTGGGGCTCTGGTTGTTATCCAGAGCCCCAACCAATATAGCTTTGAAATCAGTTTTGTGTTCCGCATATTGATTTGGGATCCGTTTTCATGCTGGATAGCCCTCCTGATGCAACTCTCCCCATATATTCAGGCTTGGCACAGACACTAGAAGGACACTGACTTGTGACCCCTTCACGGTTGTGTTGTTATTGTGTCCTTATTGTGAGGAGTTTGTTCTAGTAGGTTGCATGAAAATTGTGAGTAATACACCTGATTTAAACATTAACTTAAAGATGTCTGACGTCATAGTTCCGTCATAGTTCCAACAAACATTCTTGGCCATCGTGATATTCCAAACCTGTGTGCAAATTGCTACTTGTAATATTGCTATACTTCTAAGTCAAACAAGAGGCTTCTTCTTTTATTACCTAGGGGGCACTGTGGAACTACTTTCCCAGTTCCAATTTTTTGCAACCCTTATTCACATAATAATGTGTACCATCTCTGTTTTGTGCTCCAGTTTTGGGAAGTTTCTGTGCATCCCAGCCTCCCAACGCCAAGTTCCTGTTTTATTTTGAAAAATCCAGAGCTACTGCACCACCATTTGATGAAGAATCACCAGATCCACATCAGTGCTTCAAGGTGTTACGGCTTTGCGAACCCAATTCAAGTTCAATATTGCCAACAGGCAAGTAAAAGGTTGTTCAACAAGCCCAAGTAAAAGAACTCATCATCAAGCTGCTGTTAATCATAATTTTCTAGAGGCCAGACTGACAATTACAAATTTTGTTCTTGTTTGTTCAACAAACACTCCAAATCCTGAATATTCCTTAAAAGCAGCAAACCTTTATCTAAAAGAAATTTAAACTATGAAATATTGACCTCTTTTGTTTAACAATGAATGGTTCCGGAGGAACTACTTAACTTCTCTGATTCTTTCTGCGGTTTGTCTTCATATAACATTATCAAGACAGCACATTTATTTTTCTCTTGCCCGACCAGACAACTGCGTGAGGCATCGTACTTGTTCAAACACAAAGTTCACCTGCCCCGGGCAAACGCCAATGTCAACACCTGAGCAATTTCACATTATAAAATCTGAATTTCTTCCTCACTCTTTGGCAGACACAGGACATGGGGAGGAGCTCCGAGCTGAGTTTCAGCACCTCCCAATGCTACACCAGCTTGTTCCTAGATACTCAGCATGTTTATGAGTTAGAATTCCTCTTAATGTCTTTCACTCACAGACACGTTTGTTTCTTGGATTACTTAAGATGCCTGTAAGACGACTATAAGCATTAATTCAGTTAAAAGGTTTAGCATTTGTTTAAACCAACAAAGATCTCAACGTGTTGTGACTTGAAAAGAGTTAGAAAGCCAATATGTAATAATCTGGCTATCCAGATAATGCAGACATCTGCCTATATATACTTGTTTTCCTACTGCCTGTAAAAATGCATTTATTTATTTATTAAGTTAACTCTTTAAGTTCCTCCCCAAGAAAAAAGATTTGTTGAAAAAATTATCCATCCATCCATCCATTTCCTTCCACTGGTCTGGCTGGTCAAGGTGGCAGCTGGCAAGGAAGGGACTTCCAAATATACCTCTCCCCAGCAGCACTATCCAGCTCCTACTGGGGGATCCCAAGGCCTTCCAATGCCAGATGAGATACATATCACCTCTAGCGAGTTCTTGGTCTACCTCGGCGTTTCCTCCCAGTTGGACGTTTCTGAAAAATCTCCAGAGGGAAGGGTTCCTATAGGCATCCTTAATCAGATGCCCACACCAATTCCACTGGCTCCTTTCGATGCGAAGGAGCAGCGGCAATACTCCGAGCTCCCTCCGAATGTCTGAGCTTCTAACCTTATCTTTATGGTTGAGCCGAGCCACTCTTCGAAGGAAGCTCATTTCAGCTGCTTGTATCCTTGACCTCATTCTTTGGGTCACTACCCAGAGCTCACACCATGATAGTGGGTTGGAACGTTGATGGACCGGTAAAGTGAGAGGTTGGCCTTACAACCCAAGTCTTTTATTCACCACAACAGATCGATAGAACACTCTCATCGCCTGTCACTCTCCTGGTTCTTTTTTTCATCACTTGAGAACAAGTCACCAAGATACTGAAACTTCTTTACTCGAGGCAGCAACTAATCCCCAGCCCAAAGGGAACAACTGTCAACTGTTTCCAGGCAGAGAACCATGGATTCAGATTTGGAGGTGCTGACCCTCTTTTTTTCTTTCTTTGGGTCATTTATTAATTTATTATCACCAAGCATGTTTAAAAACAGAAAAGAAAAAATTTATTCATAAGATGAAATTAGATTAGCTCCAGCTTTTGGTGAAACATGTCTTTTAGAAAACTATTCAACCCCTTTCAGACTTTTTATTTTGAATAGAATCAGGTTACATAATTCTATTTAGTAAGTCGGAACATGCTTTAAGATGCAATTGAAATCTTAATTAAAAGGACTTTCTCAATAGGCATGGGTAATGCCTCCTCCTTGATGGCCCCTTTGAGTTGAGGTGTCCCGAGTTTCTAAGTATATGTTGCTTCAGCTGGGTCATATCATAAACAGGTTCAATAAAGTGGCAATCACATTTTTCAGTAATAAATAGAGACTTAATCAAACAGTTTAACAGGACATCATAGTGCCAATCCCTTTTGAAATAAATAAAGAATAATTTTAGTATTAAAAGCTATTTCATGTTTTCCACGCAAACACGCTGAATCTCAGGCGGAGAAGGATGTGTTGGAGTTGCATCCCTCAAAGGATGTGTTCTACTTAGAACACAAGGTTTAGGTTGGGGATGATTTTATAAGCTCATCCTGTCCTACCACAGAGCACCGCATCTGTAGCCAAGTAATACTAACAGCTGGCGAAGCAATGTTGATAAGTTGTCGTAGTTGAAGTTTTTGTAGGAAATACTGTGGAATGGAAGTAAGAGTAGTACAGCCTGTAACAAAGGCTGAACTAGTAATAATAGCATGCTAATGGTAGGAAGATTTGTGGCAATTTAAGAACTGTTTTTAAAAGGGTTATTGTAATAAAGGTAACTAATAATGAAAATTAATAATTATTTAATAAAACATTTTTTGATATATGTGTATGTCTGTGTATACATTGTCTATCATGATTTATCTCATTTATAAATCATTTATCTCCTATCTCCTTTTAACCCATGTTTTTTTTTTAGTTTTTTTTTTTTTGGGGGGGGGGTCTTAGCACAAGCACCTTCAAACTTGAGCTATAATGAACCTATAATGAATGAAGTGAGTTGGTTCTTTTGCTGCCTCAGAATAGAAGGCTGCATTTTTGTGTCCACATTTGGAGAAGCCTTTGAAATTTGACAGCAATTTGGTGCGGATGTGAAGAGGATGTGGCTCCTGAATTGAGACACAGCAATAGCGTGTATCAGCATGAGCATCTTGTTTCTCAGAAAGAAGATTACAGCTGCAGCTGCAAAACTCATGAATCTCACCACTCAAAAATCAAATCAACCAACCAATTTGGGGCCTTCATGTCAGCGGAGATGTCTCAACAAAATAAGCAAGCAACAAGAGCACACCTGCACAGGTCTGAGACCAACTATTATGGATAGATGACACAGATCTCAAACACTTCAGAATGCAGCAAAGTATGGTTGGTAAACAAACAATTTATCATCATTTGCATACCAACTCTTCTGTCAGACCTGGAGAAAGAGGAGGTTACCTCTTTTCTACCGAGATATAAAACTGGTTTAAGAAAACAAAAGCTTTCACAGGAAGATTGGGGGGTTAAGTTAGATCGCTAGGCATGATGAGCTGGTTTTCCATACTTGAATCTCCTCAATCTCTGGGTTATATACATTAAATCTCCTTTATTCATATTTCGCAACAGAGGCATTCTGTGAAGTATTACAGCTAATAAACTCATGACTGTCCCTCGGTTCCTTCCCATTTTCCTTTGGGCTAGGTTTTTTTTTTTCATACCCCCATTCTCAAGTACATCCCCCAGGCTGGGAAGCATAGACATTCCTGATTAATGAAAACCATACTATATTTTCTTTCTCCTTGCCAGAGTTGTGCGGAGAGAATGCTACGAGGAAGTTCACTGCAACTGCTTTAACAATCAACATGCTTTCACATATATTTTATTTATTCATGTGAAATGTCATAGTATCTGATTACATTTACCGTGTGAAGTGGGCGCAGTGGGTAACACAGTTCCCTCCCAGTAAGAAGGTTCTGGGTTCAAATCCACCTCTGCACTTTGGATCTTTATGGGTGGAGGGTGGATGCTCTACCTGTGTTTCCCGGGGTTACCCTCTGGGTAACCCCAGAGGGTAACCCCGGGAAGGTTCTGCCTTCCTCCAACATTCCAAAATTTCCCTTAGGTGATTCATGGATCATTTTCAAATTGTAAAGCCACTTAGATCTTGGTACAAGGAAGACCTGGGATTATTTTGGGAAAGGTCGGTTGTATATTTCTGACACTGGGGGGATATTTATCTAGAAAAGTTTCAAGCCATAATTTTTCATCCATTGTTTGATCAATTCCAAATTTGATGTATATGAATTGACTCGAGGAGATCTATTGTATATATGTATATAATATTTTATTGTAATACTTCATATTTTATTCACAATGCGGAGCTTTTTTTTTTTTTCACAAGAAAACAGTGTTTTTCGTGAAAATGTTTTCGCTCAGATGATTGGGCCAAATGATCTATTAATTGACGACTTGCTATAATAAAAAAAACCCCACACACTTTACATTCTGCTGTCTACCAGAGAATTCTGGAGATTATCAGGTCATCTGTCTTTTAGTTGATGCTCCAGTGCAGATATAATATGGACAGGAATACTCTAAAGGAATGACTACTAAACTTGCAGAGAGAGTTTGTCACCTGATTGCTTCCTGTTTTACTTTTTAAAGGGGTTCAAAAACAGGCTCTGGTGGCGGTTGGGTTTTGAATTATTTGGAGTGAGAAATGTTCTCTGTTGACTCAACTTGTGTACCAGCACTGACTGTTCAGCATCACAGCAAGTAGGTTCTGGGTTTGAATCTACTTGGGAGCCAGCCTTTCTGCGTGCTTCAGTGGTTGTTTGTCTCCATCTGTTGGCCTTGCAATGAATTTGTGAATTGTCGAGGATGTATCCAGCCTCTTCCCAGAAGCTCAAGGCACAACCATGGCCCTGATCAAAATAGTGATCACAGAAGATAGACGGATGGACTGATCGGCTGCCTCCCATTTCACATAAAGAACTTAATTTGGTAAGACCTATCAGAACTGTAATTGTGAAAGACACATCAGTTTGGGTCAAAGCAGTAATTTGACTAGACTGTGTTTGAATTGAAAAAACATTGAGAACAATAATTCAGAATTTTTTATCCTGTTAAAATAGATAAGAGTAGACTTGACTTTGATCACCTCAGAAATCAGGCTCAGATGGATACTAGAATACAGGCCTTATGTATCGTTTGCAATTTCAGGCTCGTACTTCATCTATAGTTTCTTTGGGCAAACAAGATAACACTCCATGTCATCAATCCCTTATGGCTTATAAATCTGACCGATATCTGTAAATATATTCTCTCTGTAGGATATGGTATTTATTTGGCTTTGCACAGGAATCCAACTCAGTTGTGCATCTCTGATAACAAGCTGTATAAACAATAAATACAAAGGTTCTAAGAACTGAGTTTAGAATTATCTATAATTACTAATGAGACATGCATCGATCATTTTAAGAAAAGTAATGTAGAATTTTAATTCAGAAATTAGTGGTATTTTTATTAGAATGTTAACAAGTATTTTTATTCTCATTAAATGCTATAATGAAAGAAAAAGAAAGCAATAACAGATTAACCCTTGCAATTAGCTAACCTTATTAAGTAGATGTGTTACTTTGGATATGAGGAATGTTGATTAAAGAAAAATGTCAAGAAAAAGAATGAGAATTATTCAACATTTAAAAATGAGTAGTTGGCTGGATGGGTAAAGTCCTTTTTTCTGTTTCAAGATGTAATATATGGATACTTTTAGCCCAAATTTTATGCTGATTAGTATAGTTGTTAACTTTGATAACTTGACACAAGTGTAAAGTTAGATGACTCAGAATTTAACATGTCGAATTGGATAAATTGTGCATGCAATATTTAAAGGGTTAAATAACACAAACCAGCTTTGGGTATTATTAAAACTTTCTACTTCATATTTATATCAAGATCACTTTATCTTGGAAGTAAAAAATAGAATTAAAAAAAAGATTGCAAAACTTGGCATGTGCTCTTTACAGTTTTTTTTAATTTTTAATAAGACCACTGTCATTTACTGAGAATATTTAACTAGTTAAATCCTCTTTAAAAACAAAAATAATTATTCAGATTAAGAGATTAAAGTCACAATATTACGGGATGAAAGCTATGTTTTTCCTAAAAAAAGTTGTAATTTTACAAGATATGAATATTATGTGGGAAAAAGTCATGATTTGAGAATTTGGGGGGGGGGGGATGATCCAGCAATTGTCATTATACAGCAACTAGTTTGGGCTGCAGCACCCATAGTGCATTTTAGGGATTTATTGATTTTTTTCTCCCAAATAAAAAATCGCCATAATTAACCCGTTTAATACAAACTATTTTCGTTTAACTTCTGGAAGCTTTAAAAGTGTTTTTTTTAGCTTTGGTCAGATAATGCAAGTTTTAAAATAAAAGAATAGGTTGTATCCTTTAAATTGTATCAATGTCATATAAATAGTGTGAATGGTCACATGACCAGGCCTCTTTCCTTCCTGCCTGCACTTCTGGAAGGAGATGTCTGCATCAAACTTGTACAAGAGGAAGTACGTAAAATACCTTAATTAACAGATATGACAGAAATATTTTGTACACATATTTTTTAAAGGGGCTACTACTTATATATAATGAGAATGATATGCCTGCATTCATCGTTAGATCATAAGCATAACACATAGTCATAGTGTTATTCTAGGTCAAAGATTTTTTGCTGTTTATTCTATTTATCTTCTGTTTTTTTCTACACAGCGTAAACTATCAGAGGTTTTAGATCTTCTAGACTTAAAAGAACCCCAAACTGATGAGTGCTACATCGCAGTCATTCCTACAGCCTGCCCAGATAGAGAGTACCAAGGTGAAACAGGCCATTTGTGACCTATGGCCCAACTGCAGCAGATTGCATAAAACAAATTAAACCTGACCCTGTTGGTTTGTTGCTGCTGATGTATCCTCCTACTCTGAGGGAGCTCACTGTTGAGATGTGAAATGCCTATTCAATGCAAACCCAAGGGAAGGCATTGATCTGATTATAGATGAGTTGCTGACTTTTCATGGGATTTTGCTCACATCTGGCTACTGTTCTGTGCCACAGAGACACGTGTTTTGGTCATATTACCCTGATGTCTACAATGAAGCCATCTCAAATGCAATGAGAAGGAACCGCTTTGACAAGATAATGGCCTCAATTCATCTGGTGGATAACTCGAAGGCCACAGACAACCCTTTCTACAAAGTGCGGCCCATCTTAAGTACACTGAATGACTCCTACAAGATGATGCCATACAGAAAACAGCTATCAATTGATGAAAACATGATACCCTATAATGGCAAACATGGCTGCAAGCAGTTCATAAGGGGAAAACCAATCCGGTAAAAGTTGTGGAGCCTTGCTTAAACTACAGGGTACATGTTTTCACATGGTGCCCTATTGTAGCGTCTAACACATCTGCCTGAAACTGGCTTAGGACAGGGCCCAAGTGTAGAACTTAGTCTCGTTGAACAGCAGACATTTCTCCAGGATGCACATTTGTGCAAGATAACCTTTTCACCTCACTTAGCCTCATTGATGAAATGACCAAACGAGGTAATTGGTCCTTTGGCACATTGAGACAGTGCTGTCTGCATGACATCCATTTCACAGGTTTGAAGGCTTTTGAAAAATTCCTCTTGGAAGCACTGAGGTCCTTACAGAGGGGAAGAAGTTACTGGTGCGCTTGAAGGATAACAGTGTTGTAACCATTGCAACCAATGCCGCAGAATATTCAGAGGGTCAAGCATCCAGGTGGAGCAAAGAGAAAAAAGCCTTTGTCAAAGTGCCACATCTTCTGTGTTTCCTTACATACAACCAGAACATGGGCGGAGTGGATCTGCATGATCTTAAGGTGTCAAGCTATAGATCCGCAATAAGGTCAAAGAATGGGTGGTGGCCAGTCCTGGCTTGGTCCCTTCACAGTGCAGTGGTGAATAGCTGGCTGTATTTCAGAGGTGTTGTTGGCAGTGATTATGACCTCCTGACCTTTCAGTAGGTTTTGTCCCTGGATCTCTCTAGGAGATATGGAAAACAACCTCTTGGCCAAGGCAGAAGATCTGCAATTGCAAAACCTCAGGATTCCACAAGAGGTGATGGGCAACATCATATATAACATTAGTAATATGTTACTAATGTTAGTGTTATTCTTATTTTTTATATGTGTAAATAGGTCAAATTGAAGAATTTGTGTGAATTCAGACTATGCAGTTTCCCACTGGCAACAATTGTTGCCAAGTATAAAACCTACATTTTCCTTAACATAACCAATATGAAATAAAAAAAATTCATACATATTATGTGTAAGGGAGGTCTAAGGAGTGAAATGCATGCACATATTTTGCAGGGGAAAATTAGGGATTAAACGGGTTAAGCAAAAGCAATTAGTCCAAACTAATTGTTGCAGTATAGACACCAAGACACTGGACCTTTTTTATTTATTTTTTTACTTTGTCCATTCCAGTCTTGCACTTTGTAGACGATCCCTGCTCACTCGAATGCCTGCTGGCTGCACACACACAGATATCAGTGTTATTCTTCCAGTGCAGAGGACGACGTCTTTTGTAGAAAATTAGGTTTTAGTTCGTTCTCAACCTTACTAGGATAAGAAAGAGGTGTGTACGGTGTAACGGTTCGGTAAATACTTATTGATCAAGGAAGTTCGGATGTGTGAATATTATTTCTAATTTCACTACAGTTACCATGACAACATCTATCAAACACCTCTTGCCTAGCTAGCTGTTAGCATTAAGCGTTAGATGATGCTCATTTATGTTTTTTGTCATTATAATTTTTTGGGACTTTTATCCCAATAATAACTCATCAGTAGATGTGTAATCAGGCGATACCGTATTTGTATGGACAAGCAGACCAGTAGCAGGCTTGATTGGTCGGAGAGGCTCCTGATGATCGAGTTCAGCGACACCGAGATAAGCGTTGCTTAAATAGCTGTATGAGAAGGGCTTCCTCTCATCGTCAATGTGATACGGTTGTGTTGGGCCACGTGTGATTGTATAATTAGGGTTTTCTGTCATGAGACTTTTAACCATTTAAGATGTTGGGAGACTGGCGTCCTGTTGCTTGTTTAGTATTAATTTAAACAGGTCAGCATTTCGATGCTCATCCCATTTGCCGAGTATATATTAGACGCCACAATAGGGCGCCATTCATATTTATTTGTTTCATCACTAGATGTATCTCTTTTGCTCCCAATGTGAGACACTTTACTAGTGAAGTCAATGTTTCAATTCCTGTGACGTCATTCGGCACATGCGCAATGATGCACAGCTGTCAGAAACCAGGATAAGACGTATCATTTAACAGTATCCCGGTTTCTTTGGAAGAATTGGGCATGAATTCTTGTTACTGCGTATATAAAAGAAAATCAGATTGCATGAGATTGCACTAACCCTGCAATTTCATGGTCAAGTTTGGGTTGAACTATAAGTTAGAGACATTTTCTTGTAATTTCGAGATCTTGAATCCATAATTACGAGATTACGTGTCTTTTTTTATTTTTGTATTTGCTGAAGGACACACGCTTCCTTAGTTAATCAGTCTAACAGTTTCTGGTCATATTATTTCAAAGATAATGGTCGTGATATGACAGCTCACGAGCTTTTCTGACTCCCTGCGCTGACGCACATCAAGTAGAAAAACTTAAACTCATCTGGACGCAAAGGGATATTCGATTTTTTCTTTGAATCAGGTCGGTCTGTCATACATAGCCTACTTACATAATCCTTTTGAAATATGTAATTTACTCATTGCGCAGGTCATGTAAGCGATTCTTATATTACGGCATAATTAGACAATTTCTGTTGCAGGCACTTCAGTCGCATGGTATATTGGTTAATCAATCCAAATAAATGGCTATGATTTCAGCATGATATCAGTAGTTGGTCTAAATCAATGTGAATTAATTGAAACTAACTCCACTATTTGTGGAGTCCCACTCTCATGCACTGGTATGTCACATTTTATATTAATGTTATTTACTAAAATACCTGTACAATGGTTCAATGTCCGTTTAACTTGAACCAGCACAACTCTTTGACAGTATCCAGACATCTCACTATGAACTTGGCACAGACAGAAAAAAGAAAAGAGAAAATGTAATTTTCTTGCTCGACCGCTGAATTCCATCCAAAAAAATCAGACTTATCCTCCACAACAGTTAGCACAGATGCATTCACCTTGTTTTTGTATGCAATTTGAAGCTTCATTTGAATTTTGGCAACAGAGACTGTTGCAAACAACAAACGGTTCTCCCCAAAAATTGATAAAGGTGTTAATTCTTCATTGTCCCCTCAGGATGGGTAGCTGTGTACGTTACAAATGTAGCCAAATCAACACTGTACAGGATGTGTTACGCCAGAGGTCAGGTTGGGTTGAACTCAAAGAGTGAGTAAGGTTGTGTTTTTCATCGCTTCTGCTGTAGATTCATGTACAACATGAATCTGGTATCTATTCTTTTTCTCATAGTGATGGAGAGTGGGATTTCATCTGGTGTGATGTGGCCTGGCTCAGGGAAACCTTTGATCACATTTACATGAAGGATCACATGAGGATAAACCATTTTCGCAACCATTATGAGGTGAGGCAGCATCAGTTGACTCAATTTTGAAAGCAAAATAGTAATTTCGATGACAGTCATCATAATTCATTCAAATAAGTCCTATGTCCCTTTTGCTGTATTTTTTTTATATTTCAGCTGAGTTGCAAAAGTCTCATGGTGAAAAATCTCAAACGACACAGGAAAAATCTTGAAAGGGATGTTGGCCAGGTGGAAGCTGCAAAGTGTGATTTTTTCCCCAACACATTTGTACTGCCTAGCGAATATCATCTCTTTGTAGAGGAGTACAAAAGAAGCCCTGGCAGCATTTGGATAATGAAGCCGGTTAGCTGAAGTACACCACAGATTTAATTCATTGCAATAAAATAATGTTCAATATTTGGATGATTTCAGAAGCCGAAGTCAGGCTACATCCAAATTGCTTTAATTCATTAAAATGAACTAATGTGTTATTTTAGGTAGCAAAATCTCAAGGGAAAGGCATTTTCCTGTTCAAGAAACTGAAAGCTATCATGGATTGGAGGAAGGTATAGTGAATTAATTACACCTAAGCAATGGGCATATCCTAAAAATAATAATGATAATAACAATAAGCTTACACAGGATGGCAGCCGTTCAGAAGAGCAGAAGGATGCGGGTCAAATGGAAAGCTACGTGGCACAACGCTATATAAAGAATCCCTACTTAATTAATGGTAATAAAACAAGTCAAAAATATATTTTATTGTTAAAACATTTCAGAAATCTGTCAAACTGTGCTAACAAATCATTTTTTTGTGATGTGAAACTCTAAGTACTTCTTTTTGTCTCCACAGGCAGGAAATTTGATCTGAGGGTTTATGTTCTGGTCACATCAGTATGTACTGAACTTTGTAAATGACAGTGTTTAAACAAAATGTAAATTTTATTGCATGTATTTTAATGTTTGTGCATGCATCTGGTTGTTTCAGTATGTTCCCTTAAAGGCCTGGCTGTATCGAGATGGCTTTGCACGCATATCAAGCACCCGCTTCTCCCTTAACACCATTGATGATAAGTGTATCCTTTTTTGTTGCCGTAACATTTGGACTACATTCACAAAACTGTTAACAGTTTGGTTCTAGCCCTAGTTTACCAGTCATCACTTGTCAGTTTGAGCGTTTGCCTAATGAAATATTCAAGCAAGGTAATTTTTAAATAGCCAAGTCCAACCTAATTTCTCTGGAGGCTATTCTTATTTATCTCATTTTCATCAGCTTCCTTGCGGAAGGTGTGATTATGTCATAAAAATGTCCAAATTCTACTTAGTGCTACATTTCAGATGTGCACCTCACCAATGTGGCTGTTCAGAAAACTGCTCCAGACTATGATCCTGAGAAGGTGTGTAATCCAAATCCTCAAACAACAATTTTCAAATGCTGCACATTTCTGTCAGTGTTTTCAGAACTGTATTCCATTTTACAAATTCTGTCTCCTCTCTTTTACTTCCTTGTGTTTTTCATCTCTAAATAGGGATGCAAGTGGCAGATGCAACAGCTACGGAGATACCTGACTGCAAAACATGGCAGAGCGACCATAGAAACTCTGTTTAATGAGATGGATAACATATTTGTGCGCAGTCTACAGAGTGTACAAAAAGTCATTATAAATGACAAACACTGCTTTGAGCTCTATGGTTACGACATTCTACTGGATGACAGTCTCAAACCGTAAGCGCTTGTTTTTTCCTATCTATGTACAGATGAACACTGGAGAACACAAGAACCGACAAGCAATTGTGGTACACATTTGACTTTGCTTCCAGGGTAATACAAAAAAAAAGAATTAAATACGTTAGTTTGTGACTCTAATCATAACCATGTGTGGAAATGTTGTAAATTTTCTCTCCATATCTGAAAATCCTCTCAGTTATATCGCAATCCTACCATATTTAAAAGGTACTAATGACAATAACAATCTAAAATGCTATGTAAACCCAAATAAATGACCAGAACTCAAAAAAGGAAGGAAATCCGTTGTACAGTACATAAACCTGAAAGTCTTAGCTTATCAGAGTTTAAATCCAGTGCTTGTTTGTACTTTTTTTACGTTAAATTAATTGTCATTAACCATTCACACGTATATGGGAATTATAGTCACCATTTTCCTAATATCGCATGTTTTTGGACTGCGGGAGGAAGACGGAGTATCTCGAGAGAACCCCAAGTAACATGGGAAGAACAATCAAAAGGCATCAAAGCCAGAAATGGCTTTCAACCCAGAATCTTGCTGGGTAATTTGTTTGCACTCTTTGTCAAAATAATCCATTGTAGATATTGCAACTGAATAATACCTGTATATTTATTTATTTTTTCGCTGTGGTTAAATAATTTGCAAAGTTCATATTAATCAACTTGTATGAGCTTCATGGAAAAAATGGAGATCAGATGTTACTAGTACTCAACATTTTTAAATCAGAAGAAATTCCTTAACCATGTTTTGAGTTTTCACAACTTTTTCCAATCAATCAAATTGAGAATTAATTTTTAAGTTATTGAAACTTCGTTTAGAGTATAATCACCTTTGAATGTATAATTTAAAGTAGCAGTTAGATAACTTATAAAAAAATAAAGTTTCTCTTACTCAAAAATAATGACTTTGATTTACACAAAGGAAAGCAAAATTATAAACAATATTGAAGTTTTCACTACTAATAAGGTAATTTGAGCATTCGGGTTTGAAGTTTGTAAATATTGCAACATTAATTCTCTTAAGGTGCCTTCTAAAAAATCACCCATAACCAATTCCTCTAGGACTGGCCTAAATGTTATCTACGTTTTTCATGAGTCACCCTCCATCTCTTCACAGGTGGTTAATTGAAGTGAATGCCTTTCCGTCATACACATCCAGTAGTCAAGAGGATCATGACATGAAGTGCCGGCTGCTGGAAGACACTTTGAATATAGTTGACATGGAAGGAAGGTAAAGCCCTCTGTCACATTATGTGTTTGCGTTTTAGTGGTGTGTGGACTCTTTGTCCTTCTATTCAATATAAACATCATATTAATTGTTCATATATATTCATCGATAGAAATGCTAGGGTACAATCTTCAGATACTGGGTTATGGCATATGTGTGAATTAATAGCAATGATGGAAAGAAGCATCTTTGAGAATACTATTAGATATAATAACCAACTTAGTTTCCTTAGATCAGAGGTTGAATGCTTTACAACAGAGACTAAGTGGTGTTGCGTTCTAATAAATTGTGTGATTGTCACTATAGGCTCACTGGCATGGAGAAAAGTGTGGGTGGCTACGATCTGATGTGGAACGATGGGCCAGTCTACATGGAAACAATTGGCAGTTCATGTATTACCGCCAATACACATTTAGGTAAACTGACTGTGCTTCTAATGTAAACTTTTTGAGGCAACTGAAGTCCACACCATTTTAAGCTTTGTGAGTAATGTTGAAAGGTTCTGACAAAGTTTCCTATTCAAATGAGTGGGAAACTGTGTCAAACCATTTACTAGTACCGCACATCCAATTTAATATATGATATTATTTCAATATATTACTTAAAAATGCAAATATGCCCTTGCTTTTTGCTTCAGGTTGTGTGAATGACAGAGAGAAGCAGCTCCGACCGCTCCTAAAACCATTTCCAGGCCAGAAGAGGATGTAACTCAAAATTATGTCCTACCACTATACTTGAAGTGTTTTCTTGAAATACTGTACTTCTTATGTGTCTGTTAGAAGACAGTGTCCAATATACACACGTAAGAAAAACATTATGTTTCTGTAGTCTTCCATGCAAAACAAGCTTTCTGTGATCAACAGAACATTTACATAGTGCCCTCCCTGACCATCTGAGGGCTCCACAGACGACTGAGACTTTTCTAAAAAAGGACTTAAAACTTTCCTTTTTAGCAGAACGTATGACCTTATAATTAACATTGTTGCTTTTTGGTCATATTTTTATTTATTATTCCTTTTTTTTGTTGGTGCTTTTATCTGCTTTTACCTTGCAACACTTTGAGATTTGATCCAAATGTAAAGTGCTTTATAAATAAAATGTATATATTATTATTATTGATATAATCCCTCTAAGCTCTGTAACTAAAATACTATCAATTGCGAGGGCTTAAAGGAAAAAACTCTGGTATATGGTTTCATTAATGAATGCAGTTATTCCACAATTTAATTTTGAGATTATAGCATTGTAATAAAACTGTTATGAACAATGAAGCATTTTGTTGTGGGTTTCACTGAATAGAAAAGCCATGTCCCTTGAATGCAAAACTTTTATTTTATGCCTTACAAATACTTGCAACATTCAACATTGAGAAAATACATACCACAATGTCTGCGTAAGTTTCAAGAGAATGTACTCATTTATAATAACGTCACTTCTTCTGTTTCCTCATCTATGGCTTTGATACTTTACATGAATATTAAATAATATATTAATATAAAGAGGTGCAATCAGAATAAAAATCACTTACTATATATAATAATGAAGCATTCCCAAAAATCAAGGACCCATGGCCAGTCATAACAAAAACAGAAGACACCTTAATGTAAAAAAAAAAAAGAAGAGTTCTTCAAGCTTAAAGTATGCATTGGAAAATGATTCAAATCCATTGAATCACTTAAATCAACATACTAAAGCACAACAGACATGAAGTTACATTCAGGTAATGGCAATGTAAACCATAAAAATAACAGCGACGAATACAAGTCATCCACAACACTTTTCATAAATATAACTATGGTATATAAAATTTTTAAAAATACGCATTTACATTTGTAGCAAATGTTACACTGTCTTCAAGAACAGAGACAGTGCAGCTCTATGCGAAATACAATAGATATCTTCATAGACAACAATTCAAACCGCTCCACCGTGAAAAGCTCTTATAACAAAAAGAACACCATTGTACAATATATTTGATACGCATTACTGTCGCACGTCAGTGCTTGTTTCGCCTCCTTCTTTTCAGCCAAATATGGTGCAACTGAGTGTGTTATAAAGCATGAGGCACAAAGAATAGACAGAAAGCAATACTAAGTAAAGTAAGAGCATTGCAAACACATCTCCAACATCAAACATTTGTTTGTTTTAACTATTATTCAGAGTTGTATTGATTTAATTAGAATATGTTACAGTGATGTGGTGTTTTACACATAGCTGCAGCTTCTTTTAAGTATAATGGTTGAACTGATCAATGGTAAATTTCACAGTGGATGATTAATGCTGAAAGTACTCCAGTGAATCAGTGGGTGCTTATTTTATACTTTATTCAATATAACTAGCACACAAAGGTACTGTGCAGTGTGATTTACATAGAAGCCAAGTTTTAAGAATCCCACTGGGGTTTTAAGGTCATAATCAGTCCTCCGTCAAAACACAGCCCAACATTATGCCTGTATGATATAGGTATATATAAGTGTTCTATTTATGTGTCATGCTAATAAAATCATTGCTGTTTTATGTCTATTTTAGCAGCTCAACTTATTACAAGTTTTTACCTTTTGAAGGCTTTACACCATTGACTGATTTAGATTGATTTACAACAGTTACAGCATGTCAGTATCACACAGAATACACAAAAAGCAAACACAGGTCCAAGCTCCTTCACCAAGTTATGACGAAGTAAAGCACTGTAAAGTACGTCTTATAGGGGTTACTTTGCAACAAAGTGAACGTTTTTTTTTCTCCCATTCTGCTTACTATTAAGTGGCGTTTTAGAGAGTGACTGCGACTCTTTAGCAGCTTTTTTCATGGCAGGTTTACGGGCCAGACCTCCTGCCTCTGTTCTCTGCATGTCCTTATCTACTTTCTTAGAAGTAAGGACCTCTCTCTGACTTGCAGCGAAAACACGTTTATCTGTGCCAGCTGCTTTGCTGACACTAAACTCCCCCTTAACATCCGTCTCAGAGTTAGCTCTGATGCGGCTTTTTCTCACCTGACTTCTGCTGTTTGTGTTAGTTACAGATTCCTGGCTTTGCCTACGGACATTGCCTGTAGCCTGCATGTGCTTGAGATGACTCCTTCCAGTGGAGGGACTAATTGGGGTCTGGGCTACTCCTCCTCCGCCTTGTCCTCCAGGGCTCCTTCTTTCCATAGAGGCTGCACGGGTCTCGCTGCTGCTCCTCTTACCTTGTGCACCAGGTCTGCCTCTACGTTCAAGCAGTGGGCTGAGCCGTGAGTGGCGCTGGTAGGCATATGCTGAGCAGCTTCCGTTGCACAATGGGTAGCGAATGTGACAGTGAGGGCAAACTGGAGGGCGGGAGTATTGGGGCTGGGTTGAGGCAGGTGATGGGGGGTTGTAGACAGATGTGAATGGGAAGACGCGCTGGCTGTGCCACATACCCTTTGGAGAGTTGAGACGTGATGACGGAGCTGTGTGAGGCCTTGGTGGGAGAGCAGTGGTGGTTGAAGGCAATCCCGGTTGCTTTGAACGGCTGCCTTGCAGACGGCTGCTTTCTGCTTGCACTGTTTGGATCTGGAGCCACTCAAGCTGCAGCAGCCTCTCTAGGTACTTCTCTAAGGGCCCAACAGGCTTGGGTCGGGGAGCGCCACGGCCTTCCATATGGAGAAATAGTGCCAGCTGTCTCAGGCTCCAGCTGTTGAAGGGAGGAGGCAGAAAGTCTGGGTAACTGTAGTCAAGTTTCTCATTTCCATCTGAATCGTCCATAATTCCACAGGGTCCAGGGAAGTCTGGGGGAAAGTCATGATTGTTGATCACCTCAGCCCGGAGGTTGAGGTGAGGTGGGGTGCAGGGGGTACAGGGAGAGGGCATTACAGGCAGCCTCTCAGAGTCTGACAGATCACTAGCACTGTCGTTGTCAACATCTTTCTGGTCGTAGTGCTGCTGTAGTGCCTCTGATGAGGCGGCTGGGGAGTGTGACCTTGGGTGTGCTGGCATGTGTCGTAGCCCTGATATTGGGGAGAGAGGTAAGGAGAGAGATTTACGATTTTTCCCTACCCCACCTCGAATCTGGAGGAGCTCATTGTTGCCTTTTGATATCGGCTGATTTTCACGTTTTTCCTCCTTTTTCCTCTGTACAGAGATTTGTTTGTTGTGTTGAGCTATCATGTCTTCTTCCTGTTGACTGTAAAGAGACAGAATATTATAAGTGACAGTTTTTGGTATTCAGAGCCTTAGTGTACCTGAAGCAAAGTATTCAGTGAGACTTTGAATTTCTCTATATGCCACACCTGGAGAGTTTGCTGGTATTCCTTGCTGTGCCAGACTTGGCCCTGCCACCCTTTGACTGTGCACCCTGTGAAGCAATCATGACAGAAATTGTTTGGTTGTTACGGGTCTTCTCTCCTATCAAGGGGCATTAATGCTACAAATATAACTCTTTAACTTAGCAGGATTCATTACTCACACTCTGCACTGCCGTCAGTGTGCTTTTATCCTGACCTGGTCCAGGAAGGCCATTTTTCACTTGGCCAACTTTCTTCGTCTTGCTGCTTTTCTTTACGCTGTCGGGACATTATAATAGCGGTATGACAGCCTCAAAGGTCAGAAACAATACATAACACGCTTACATGCCACTGATTTACTATTATAAATGCTAGCATACCTCATTACTGTTCCGCTGTTTTCAGTATTTTTTACCCGAATCTTGTCTTTGGAGATGACGCGCTTCAATGTTGTGGATGCTGCATGTTCCTGCATGATGGGACCCATGTTTTAGGTCGCCTGAGGTAATGTTGTTAAGTGTTCAGCAGAGTCCAATGTTATGCTTGCTAAAGGACCCAACTGACATCCCGGATCAGATATTCTAATCTCAGGATGAGACTAAAATCTCCCATTTTATCAACGTTGTTGCAATGCATCGTGCGCAGATGTCGACGGTAGTTTCTTCGCTGCAGGTTACACTACTTGTCTTCGACGTCGACTCACTTCTCCCAAGACTATGAATTATTCAACCTTTTTTCAGACGTCTTGAAAAAAGACCAGTCGGTTTCTGGGCTATCATCTTCCTCCCCATTAATAAATTCAGTGTTTGTCGTCCCAGTCAGGTTTGTTTACCTGCATCTCACTGGGTCGCCGCTTGTCTAGTAGTGGGTGTGTGTGGTGCATTATGGGACTTGAAGTAAAAATACGGACCCTACAAATTATTCTTACAAATTACGTATTCGATTGTTCTGTAATTCGCCCACATAGATTTCATAAATGGTAGAGAATATAATAAAAACAATGTAAAACGCTATGCCCGCACAGGCAAATTAAAAACAAACTTAACACAACATTAAATTACTCATCTTAAAATACTCAATTACCCATCATGCATCCTTAGTCATAGTCTTTTGCGTTTGGGGCTTCCTGTTAACTGCGCGAATATTCGCAGATCTCCATGCCACCAGGATATAATAGTGTTAGGGAGATTTGGAGGTGGTTGCTAGTTACAAATCAGGTTGGGCAAGGAAAAACGCTGTTTCCAATAAACATTTCAAATGGAGGAACAGACTCGGGATACATTTCACGGCTTCGCTTTACGGCTCTTAATTGCATATGGTGAGCTACTTTCAACGTCGTATCATGTGTTTCCATGATATAAAGGTGTAATTTAGCTCATGATACAGTAGTAAAGAGGAAATAAATTGAGGTGTATGCATTAAATCACTAGACCATTCTTCGTGCTCTTACTGTTACTGTTTTATCATATTTACACCACCATAAGGCACAAAGAGTGCATTAAGATTATAGACTTATTACTAATACACTTTTTTTTTTTACAGGTGAGCGGGACAGCACATGTTAAACATGGATAGAAGGTGGTTTATTGGTCATGAGAGGATTCTCTCAACAAGGTCTGAAGAGAACTTGTCCAGTTATTGCAACAGAGCCCCAAAGCCCTGCATGACTATTAACCTGACTGAAATGCTTCGAGCAGACAAACCTACTGCAGCAAGGAAGCCAATTCAAATACGTCCCCCAAGCCCTAAAGTCTCACTGTCAAGATCACAAGGGGTCCACCACAGCCTCTCCTGTGAGCCACTTCCTAAACCCATCATTCGACAACGTTCCCACTCTCTGCCCTCCGCCACACAGAAGAAAAAGCAGTTCAAAAATGTTGGTGTACGGTTTGTTGACTCTTTGGGGGTAGACCTTGAAGATGTCAGGCTTTTCAAATCTGGAGAGGATCCATTTGTACCACATCATGTCACCTTTCGATTGTTGATGGGTGCAGAGTTGGCAGATGAAAGACATCTGGAGATATCTTTGCCCTACTTGGAGCCAGTTTTTGACCAACAACCTGGAGACTTGCCAGGATTTCTGCATCGTGTCCATGAACAAAAAGTCTGTCTTGAGAAAGTCTTGTGTTTTGAACTGGGTGTGATTGGATTTACCCAAGTCCTCAATTTAGACTTTGAGAAACATGTCACAGTTAGATATTCATTTACAGAGTGGAATAACTGCTCAGAGAGTAAGGCTTCTTGGGTGTCAACCACCACGAAGACCTTGGAAGGAGGAGGGGAGCATCTTAGTTGCGATACATTTCGTTTTCACCTGCCTGTTCTTCCATTTCTGCAGCCAGGAGCAACATTACAGTTTGCCATCCAGTATAAAGTCTGTGGAGCTGAATACTGGGACAATAATTATGGAGAGAATTATAAGTTAGAGTGCCATAACTACAAGCTCACTGTGCCAAAAGAATGTGAGGACAGTATGGTGCACTTCATCTAGGATGCTGGCAAATAGAATTTATTTTGAGCACTTTATGATGGTTGTCAACAACACTTATTGAAAAATATATGACTGGGTTGTAGCACATAGTGTTAGCTTTGAAAGAAATATAGTAACACTGAGTGAAATCAACAAATATTAGTGCACTTACAACAATCAGCCATAAGTTTAAAACCACCTGTCTAATATTGTGTAGGTCCTTTTTTTCCATCAAGACGGATCTGCAATGTATTCTGTACTACAGCACCTTTCTATCAGAGCCCGCATTGACCTTTTTGGCAATTCCATCTTCAGTACTTCAGTAGCAATTCTGTGGTATAGGACAACACAGGCCAACTTTCCCAGCTGCATGCACCCCATGCTGATCAATGCACCCATGACTCTGTTGCCAGTTTACCATTTGTCCTTCCTTTGACCACTGCAGACCAGGAACAACCAACAAAACAAGAACTTTTGGAGATGCTCTGAGCTAGTCATGCATCCATAACAATTTAGCCTTTTTCAGAATCACCTTATGTATACCCATTGTTCGTCGTTCCAACACATCAAGAACAAAATGTTCACTTCCTCTTTACATATCCCACCCACTGACAGGTGCCAATGTTAACATGATAATCAATGTTATTCTGCCTTCACCTGTCAGTGGTTATAGTGTTATTACCAATTCTGAATACTTGATGCCAACTTTATTTTATTATATTTTTTCGTTTTTGTATTAAAATTATTTAGTTGTCAAGAACATTTAAAAAAGAATCACACAATAATATGGCCAAATAACTAACACTGAGCTGAATGGAGATTTTCAGGAAGACTAAGGTGAAAGTGTTTTCCAACATTGAGATAGTTTATGATTGTTTTGCACTGATTATTTTATTATCAAATATTGTCCTATCAAATGTATAAAAGACGTAATATGTAAAAAAAAAAATGCATTGTAATGAATACATTTTTAATTTAAATTTATTTTTTCTCACAATAAAGCACGCTGTGTTATGGTTTAAACTATCTTTATTTTATCAGCAAACTCTTGTCTCATATCAATCTAATTTTTTTATTTTAATCTGTTTTTAGCTCCATTGGAATAAACTAAATTTGTCAGATGGATGTAAATGAATCCCAAGAATTACTTCAGGGTACTGCTTAGGGTACTTGAGATTTTTTCAAACATCACATACAATTCCCAAAATAAAATCTAATTCTTAATTAGTTAAACCAAATTTTATATTAAGCATTGCTGTCTTCAATGGGAAGTTTTATGAATTGACAAGGAAAACAGATATAACAAAATTAAAGTTACTCATTTCAGTTGAAACTACAAAGCAGTTTAATTCTTTACAAAAAATAGATTGATAATATTTTGTTTCAAAGATCTTAAACGCAGCATGCAAGCATGAATAAATAAGACATTTAGGGTGTTTATAAGTATTAAAAGGGGTATTCTTTCCAAACATAAATGTTTTTGCGCAGATCAGGATGCATTTGAAAAAAACAACAACCTTGAAAAGCAGTATATTACTGAGAAAAATTTGAGAACCAATGAAATACATTACTATACTCAACTTGTAGGTACTGTGCTTTAAAAACGCTAACATGACCTCAAAGCCTCATGGGAAATATAGTTATATGTTGTGTCATTCATGAAAGTAATGCTCTACACAAAATCTCCTGTCCAGAATAGGTGTCTTTAGATTAGCATGAAATATGATCAGGAGACCCGGTAAGTTCGAAAGATTTTTTTTTTGAAGAGAGTTAACTCTTAGACAGCTCCGGAGATGTAGTGAAAATTGTAGTTTGGTCACGCGCCCACTTGATTATTGACAAGACTTCGCGCGCTTTGCACTGGATCAACTGTAAATTCATCTTATGATAAATATCTAGCCATTTTTGAGATTCGACATCACAGTAAGTACCATTTCAAGAATAATAACATCCATCATCGTATTCTTAACGAATCGACCATCTTAGTCAGCCATTGCTTGCTGGAAGTTCTAAATTAGCATCAGTTAAGGAAGGAAATTTTAGCTTACTTTAGCTATCTGTTGGTGCTAAACAGACTAAGATTAGTTTAGTAGTTACATAAATTAGCTAAAGTCAGTTTACCTAATTGAGTGGACAGGTACGTGAAGCAGTCGTGGATAATATCTACGTATATTTACTGAAGTTCTGTACTTTAGTCCAAATTTAAGGCGTTTCTATGCTACATTATACTTTTACTTTATTTCATTTGGAAAAATTTTACTTCTGCTTAGTTACTTTTAAGTTTACAAACTTTTCATACACTTAAAATATCTACAAGTGGTGATGTTCAATCTTTGTGATACACTGAAGGATTTTTATATGGATTTACGAAATTCTCCTACTTCTTAAAATAAAATAAACATTTTTAAAACAATCAAGGCAATGTTAATCCTACATATTGAACTACTAAACAGCATAGTTAGATTACCTCATCCTATACCATCTTCAGTAGTAACATAAACCAGCAAATTATGTGGCAGTAATTTTCATCAAAATATAAAATAAATTAAAATCACTTTACTATATCGTGAGTACTTTGAATTTGATATATTAAGTACATTTTGAAGATGATATACAGAATGAACAGTTTCACTTAAGTAAGGTTTTGAATGTAGGTATTTTGAGGAATATTTTCATAGAGTGCTATTATTACTTTGTTCAGTCAAAGGATCTGTATACTTTGTTCATCACTGGCCATAGGGTTAAGATGTGAACTGTCATACTGTGTAGTCAACTGGATGCAGAAGTGATGTTTATCTTCATATAGTTACATTTATGTATGTTCACAAAATTTGCTGATTGATGTCTTAAATTGCTTTTCCAGTCATTGCACAGTAGGAATAAACTTAGAGCTGAAACGAAGAATGGCATGTGGCCACATCACGCAGGTTTGAAATCAGACCTTACAAACAGTACCGTCACTTTTTAACGCCACTGTATTGGTTGTTGTTATTGCTGTATCGATGATGCAAACTTTCATGTGCAGTTGGAGAAAATCATTGATGAGATGTTGAAGAGCGGTGACATCCAAACACTGGATGCAGTCTTGCTCTTTGACATAGATGGCAGGACACCCATAAAATGTTCTCAAAAATTTCTCACCAAATTGGACAAACTTGTCAGCAGGGTAAGATGAAGCCCAGCATGTTCACCAATATGCCATGATTGTCCCTTGCTTGAACGTTTAACAAAATATATTTATACTGTTTATGAAGGGTTTAGATAAAAAAGATTTCAAATCAGCAAGCTTGGGTCTTTCGGTTCTTCACAAGTGTGGGAAACATCTCAAACTCCCTGGTGGTCAAGGGCTGCCAGGAGTGATAGCTCTTGGCCTGCTAAAAAAGATAAGTATTCATATAAAGCATTTCAGACACACCAGGTGTGTGCGTGTGTTTAATTAACCATACATTGTTTTTAATTTAATCTGGTTTTGAGCACATGATGCAGTGGTTTGAGAAATGCAGGCAGCTATGGGTCCAGTGTGGCCCGAATTGGGATGAGACGTTGTTAACCCTCTCTGAGGACCTTCTTGATGCATTGATGGTAAGAAAATGCATAACAGCAAAATACACTTTGTATAATAAAGCTAGAGCAATTATTCATATAAGTGCTAATAATGTAAATCATATTTCCTCTCTGTTACAGCTGGTCCATGAGTCATGTGTTGAGGGTACAGTTTTAACAATCCCTTGTTTGTATTCAAATAAATGTTTTTAATCCTCATTCAACTTGTGAGGATTAAAAAAAGAAAGACACATTTCTTTAATCCACATTGGAAGTAAACGCAAATGTTTGAAAATATGTTTTTTTACGTATCAGAAATTGTTATTTAAAAAACCCCAAAATGACTTGAATCTCTTTTTTCTCCCTGAAGTAGTATACTGTTAGATTTTCCTCATTATACAGTGTCAAAGTCAAATTTGGATATTAATTTCCCAGTTATTAGAGGACACTTTAAAGTCTTGTGCCTTTAATGTTTTCACATAATTTCTGTTCTTGTAGTCTGAAAGATTATAGGGAAGAGATTCAGCTGAAAATACTATGCATCATTAATCAAATAAGAACAGCTTCTTAGAACCATGGCAAGGCTTGAAATTAAATTTCAACACTTTAATGATGATGAGTGTTTTCACTTTTTACATTATAAGAAATAGCACTGTCATGATTAACACTGTTTGCCCAAAAATGTGTTTTGTAGGAACATACGAAATCACAGAGTCCTTCTTGTATCCTGTTGGTCAATTGGCAGTGGACCCACAAATCTACATCCTGATCCAAAAAGAGGTTTGAAAACCTTTACAGCGTTCTTAAATTAGTGTCAGAAATGTTGAGTTTTGTGTGTGCTCATGATTTTCACTTGCTTTTAATGTTCAAACAGGCTATTCGTAAATTTAATGTTATTCTGGACAAAATCCCAGTGGCGCTCAAGAAAAAGAGGAAGCTCCTGTCCTCACAAGAGGCTTCAGACATCATGTACGTCAAATAGCTTTCCCATCCTAACTACCCTTTCATCACTATGCAAATACAAATGCTCATTGACTTGTTTTTTTTTTATCATCCCTACAGGACCAAGCTTGCTTCTCGGATATTAGATGGTGGTGGTAAGGTTTTTTTTTGGTTCTTACAATCTCCAACTATAAGCGCACAAAGACACAAAAAATGTAAAACAGGCTATTGTGTCAGATTTTGACTTACAGACAGCATTGATGGAGGCATTGTGCAGAATGGCAACATCTGACCAAAGGAAAGAGCTGGCAGACCGATGGTTCCGAATGGAGCATGTGGCCAGTGCCTTTGTCAAGATCCGTGATTCCGATTTTGAGACCGTATGACTTTTATCCAAGTGCACCTTTGCCCCTATATGGATTTACATATAGTCACATCACATTGATAATGTATTATAAAAACCTTGTATTATATATACTATAGGGTTAAGCTATGTTGAACTGATTGATAATGTCTGTGATTTCAGGATTGTCGCAAGTTTTTGAATTTGGTGAATGGGATGCAGGGCGACAGGCGAAGGTATATCAAATAACATAAGCTGATACTTCCCGAGACATGGTCTGGGGAACCACAACAGTCTCTAGAGGAACCTATCAAAAAAAAAATCATTCTATTAAGCTGTTACATCACAGCCTTAATTCTAACATACATTGGAAAATAAAAAAGAGTGACTATTCTTTTTCTCTCCCCATCGATACACACACACATCAATAGAATATACAGTTGTGTAATAAGATGGCATGGACTTTCTAACATAATGTTTTCATTAAATTATCTTTGTTTACTTAGTATTTGGAAATCTTTAATTACATAAAGGTATGGAATGCTTTCAGTGCTGTTGACATACGAACCTACCTGAATAACAATGTTGTTTCTGTACCAAAGAGTCTATTCCTACCCCTGTTTGGAGGCTTACCTGGACAAGTATGAGGTCAGTATCAACAAAATTTGTATGGTTCAAGGGAAGGAAGAAAATAATTTTAAAAATTTTTTAAAGTCCATATATTAGACTGAAAGCACATCCATTTCAGATAAGTTCAATGCAAACTGTTTAATTGTTTTATTACTAGTAATATTACTATCCATAATCTATTCCTGGATAAGTAGATTGTGTCTGCTAATTGTTGCTTTAGTACATGTTTCAAATGGATTTTGCTTACATTGGCAGCTGCTGATGCCTCCCGATGAGAATCTGGAAGAATTTTGGATTGACTTCAACCTTGGCAGCCACAGCATTTCCTTATACTTCTGTTTGGCTGATGAAGAAACGCAGGTACCTTATCACCCTTGAGCAATGAAAATCTAAAGGTGGAACGTTAAAATGATCAACAGTAGGTGAACAGTGTGTCCAAGTCTAACATGTTCTGTCATCCCTCGTTCATGAAGGAGGGGCAGTGGGAAACAATATGCATCACTGAGAATGAAGTCCAAAGCTACACTATCACAGGTAATAGCGGCCCAAAAACCACTGCCTTTGTATTTGATAACTTAGCCTTGAAGCTGCAAAAAACATTTTCTTTTTTTATCTTTTACCCCCAGAGAAGAACAAGAGGCATATCTTGCATTTAAATCTCTTGGAAGTGGTGGCCGTGGGTGCAGTGGATGGATCAAGTCTTATCATCCATTTCAGCTCCTCCCTGGACATCTTGCACACCGTTTCTAGTGTCTATGGACACAGCAAAAACAAAGTAGGCCCTGGATTATTCACTTCTTGTCCACAATTTTTGGTTTGCAGTGTCTTTAACAAACTTCTGTTCCTTTCAGGGCTTTGCGGGAAAGACAAGCATATCTGTGGCTAAAAATAAAGTGAAAATTAGAATGGAAGAGACTAGCTCGCAGGTAAGAAAAAAAAAGGCTCTACTAATGTATGGTAGCCAACTTTTTCATCTTCTAAATTCTTCTCAGTGTTTTGACCCACTTGCATAAACATTCAATTGCCCATGTGCAAAAAATGTATATGGCTATATACAAGAGTGGATCCACTGAAACCAACTCAAAACATTATTTTTTAATTTATTATTAGTATAGTTATGGTAATAGTTATGATAAACATGGCCAATTAGCACAAGTTACTAACTATTCCATCGCAGCAATTAGGAAAATTGCAAGACACAGTGCCACAAATTGAAAAAAAAGGACCATTCAAATCCTGGACCTTTTTGCGTGGAGTTTACTTGTTCTGTTGATGTTCAGTATGTATGGGTTCCATGCTGGTGCCCTGGTTTCCTTCCACAGTCCAAAATAATGCAAGATTGGAGAGTTGGTGATTGTAAATATCCATAGTGGTGGATGTGAGCATGAATGCTTGTTTGTCTTTGTGTCGCCCTTTGAAGACATGGTTGCTTGTCAAAGGTGTACTCCACCTTTGGCCCAAATATATAGCTTAAAATAAAGTTACAGATCATGTAATTACACAAAACTAAACAAATACAGGACTACAGATTATTTAAAGCATGATTACAAGTTTTATTATGCATTCCCATTGACCAATATGACCAAGTTAGTTCTTTATTTATTTGGATCCTCATTAGCTGCCACTGAGGTAGCAGCCTCTCTTCCTTGGGTCCACACACAAAACATATAAGACAAGACATAACATAAACAGTAAGTCTCAACATTAACATCTTCATAAAACCTTACATAAAAATCTCACAAAACATCAAAATACAACAAATTACATACAATCATGATTTCCCATTCATTGATTAACATTAAGGTTATTGCTGATGTGTTTTTAATCAGTTCCTTGAAAGTTGCCTGAGAACCTGTTCCGAGTTATTCTGACTCAGTGAGTAATTTACACTTGATAGATCATCATGTTAGGAATGGCAATTCAAGTTATGGTGAATTCTATGTTTATACCATTTTAACCCTTGAGTAATGACGTATGTGATTTGTGCCAGTATACAGTGTCAACCAAATATTAAATTAAATTTAAGTAAATTATTTAATTTATTACATCTCAGTTTTTCAACAGTTAAAACTTTATAAACTATCCCCAGGCCCATGTTCTTGTTGACTGTTGGTATATATATATATATATATATATATATATATATATATATATATATATATATATATATATATATGTGTATATATATATGTGTATATATGTATGTATATATATATATGTGTATATATATATGTGTATATATGTATGTATATGATGTTGCAAGGTAAGTAGTTGCAAGGTAAGTAGTCTATTAGAAAGTCTTGTAGGCTATTTGGGGAGAAGGGTCTCTGCCCTGAGGTTGCATGGAATATGCACCCCTTGGAGACTCGATACCAGTGGTGGTGGCTGATGGCTCTCCTTAAGCAGATTTATGGTGAGGCTGATGGCTCTGTGAGGACTAGGTGGAGATAGGGAGGTGGAGAGCAATGGACAAGCAGCATGAAAGAACTATATTAATGGAGAAATTTATTTTAAAAAAAAGCTGCTGCTGGTGATAAGCCAAGCTTGTAGGTGTCACACTGTTTGGATGGATGTGGCTACCTGAATGAGTGCAGCTGATATTAATTGATGTCCCAGACCATAAATCAGGTAAATGAGACCAAGCATATGTGAAAGATGAGTATTCTAAAGTGGTATGAGGAATAGCTGTGGCCAGAGTATGCAAGAAGATAGTCTTTCTGATTGAACTTCCGTTAGACCTCCATAATGCAAGGAGACAGCAAATTGTACACAGCTATATGTAACAGTTGTATGTTCTTTGCATAACAGTTGTGAAGCTTTCTGTTTTATAATGTTTTTTACTTTCCATGAAGGTTGTTCCAGAGAGTCAACTGTCCCTTGGGGAAAAGGACAAAAATACGGCCCATCTTCCCATACCTGCTCCATCCGCATCTGCACAGGTAAAATAATGTTTTACTGTTATTCTTTACACTGAATCATCTGACTGAAGTGAGGACATTTACCATAATGAGCAAGCGCTGGAAGACATATGTGTGTTAATTGAAACGTTTAAAATTAACTTGTCATCACGGATATCCCCACAAATAATCACAAGCCTACAACTTGCAACACCAAAGATAACAGATCACTCCAAGACACATGGACATATCAAAATATGCTCTCCCCAGAGGATTAAAAAATCATGGTACCATCCAATCAAACCTCAAAGCCAACCAGGCTCTTTGAACTCATTGATTGCACTGGAATTTTGCAAGTGCTCCCTCTTTGGTTCCTCACAATAAATAATATCAGTTAATATATCTTAAAAAAACAAAATACCGAATGATTGTTGGTTTTTTGTATTTCTAAATTATTCCCAACGGAAAGAGCACCTTGTACACAAATTGAGACTCAATGCACATTGATCACGCCAGTTTTGTTGCCTTTTTCCACAGTTTATATATTTTGTTTATAACTACCTCACCACTTTGCGTTAAGGCTTCACTGATAAAAAAAAATACTATATCACTGAAAAAGTGTGATTTTCGGTTGCTGTCAGGACCAGCAGGGGAAGTAAAGACCATGGACACAGTACAATCATTCTCACATATTAAAACTAGACAGGGAGGGAAAAAGCGTGCATACCTCTACCAGCACCGTGGGCAAAAAACATGAACAATAAGAATATACTTTCCAACAAAATAATCTAAAAATTGTTATACCAATAAAAAAGAAATTTAATTTCCAAAAACCTTATTCCTTCACCATTGAAACTTACTCATAGCATTAAGAATCATGTGTTCATCATTAGATTCCATTTTCTGTTGTAGACTATGTAGACCATGATTCAGTACATAAAGAACCCCTCCAGAATCTTTCTTAATCTCCCAGATCAGGGACATGATCCATTATCAAGAGCTGTCCTTGCTTCTGTATTTCTGGGTATGACTGAGTTATTATATTATTCATGTGAGAAATGAAAGTGATCCAGAATCAGCATCTGTTCTGGGATCCACCTAAAAATTTATCAAATAACTCACCTATTGCCCAGGATCCACCCTAACACAAATTATTATCTTAATCTGTAGACCATTCTAGATGTATTACAAACAAACAAACACACGTGGAAGATCACATAACCCCGCCCAACTGTCGTCGGCTTAAGTGGCAAACATTTTAGTATCACATTTAATTTAACCTTAAAGAGGCCACATAAAACATTCACAGTCTTATTTATTCCCACTTTCTGTCCAGATGATGACCCCAGCCAAAATGAGGATGTCAGAATCTTCCGTTGTCCGCAGCAGCACTGGACGAAGTGTGCACGGCGCCAGTTCAGTCTCTGATGTTAAGCAATCAAGTATGTCAAGTATGTCACTCTAAAATTTGTTTGATAATTGCTGTCCTTCCAGTTAAAGTGTTTCTTGTGATCTTTGTTTTACTTTTTACATTTTTTTTTTTATCTTATAATATTTTTAACTGTGCTGAACTAAATTTGTATTGATTTTATGTTTCTTATCCAAAAGCTGAACAGAGATGCTGAAGTACAAGGCACAAAAGATACTGACAGAGTTTGTTGGAGTATTCAGTAGATTTAAAGGCTGGCAATAACTGAATATATGGTTACATAAATAATGGAGGAGTCTGCATGACATTTTCCTAAATAAAACCATCTGATTTATTCCAATCACAATAATGTCTACCTTGGGTACTGTTGTTATTGGCGGAGATTCAAGCTATGTGTTTTTTGGCATCTATGACGTTTCTTGACATGTCCATATTTACATTAACACTATTCTAGGCTGACTATTCCAAGAATAATTTCCCTCCTAATGGAAATTTCTTGAAAAATCATGTATAACTACTATATTTATAATTTTTAATTCTTTATTTCTGACTTCATAATGTCTGTTAGGATTAATGAAAGCAAGGCCTGTCTAGAATTTGAAATTGTTCTTTTTTTCCATTTTTAAAGTTAAAGTTAGAGGAAAGTTGTCTCTGGAGATGGTTCGCTCATGTAATAATAGTAAAGACGAAGTTAACCAAGGAGAGCTAAGGATGACTACTAAGACCTACAGTAATGGCACAATTGCGGGTGATATGATGGAGCAGGTATGACACATACTGAGCATACTGCTTTAAAAATGTGATACTGCCTTTACTTTTTAAATGCTAATTATATTTCATGGTATCTGTCTCAGAATGATATATTTAACCAGAACACTTCTTCAATACAGGCCAGTAAAAAAAAGCTTGGCAAACATAAAAAGGTAAGGTCAGGACTTTTTTTTATCTTTACAAATAAATTTGGAAATCTAGATGATGTCTGCTCTTGCACAATTTTCTGAACCAAGGGTATGATATGAGTGATCTATGGATTCAGTATTGTATCTGAAACCTATTTTATATTATTTATTTTATAAGCTATTAAGATTACATATGATAACTGTGGGATATGATAATGTTTCAGCCTGTTGAGGTGAAACAGCCCCTCTGAACATAATTTCAATTCTGCTGTATAATTTGGCCTGAAAATTCTCCATTCAGTCAATGAATCCATTTTGCAATTTGGGTGTGACGGAAAAGTAATATTTACACAAAATTTGTTGTCTGTCTTTGTCTGACAGAACAATCCAGAGGCAAAACCCGCAAATATAGTTCCAGCTGAACAGGGAGAAGAACAGCTTCAGGGTATTACCGGCAATAGTGACATTTCACTTTTTGACCCAGAAGTATTGTTCACTATTTATCTTATGAGAGTCTTGAACCTCTAGAGATCTTTTCCCATCTATTTACAGATTATAATTATATTCCTGACACCCAACCCAGAAGCGAGAGAAGCACGTAAGCCCCAAGAAAACCACTACACTGCCTGCAAATGAGTAACCAGTGCTCTGATTTAATGTATTTTGAATTTGTGTTTGTATGGTTTGCATATTGCAGATGTTCTCACTGGAGCAAATTGTCTGTTTCTGAAATGCTAATGATGTCTACACAGAAAATTAATCCTCTGCCAAAACCTGGTAATCAAAAAACGTCATTATCTAAATTGAATATCTTCAAGATGTCTAGATGTCAGATTTTAAGATTTCAAACCTTGTGAATAAAAACGTCATCCCACTTTTCAATTTTTCTTTCCTTTAGAGCCTTGTCCAAGGTTGTCACAACAGCAGGGGCATCAGTCCTCAGCACAGAGGACATCAATTCCAATTGTAAGCCCAATCAGCCAAAAGCAGCTCCACAGTGAACTCAATCAGCGCCTTCAGCAGTTTCTCAATGAGAAGAACCAAAGTCTTGCCCCTCTGGACCAAGCCAGTCCCCATAGCAATATGCTTGTAATCACAGCAGACACTAAAGACAAAAGCTCTACAGACACCAGGGCTCCTAGAGAGCAGCAGGGACAGAAAAATATCATGACCAAAAGGAAGAGCAAAGGCCAGATGTTGTCAGATGTACTTGCTACTGTAGTCAAAGCTCCTGACAAAGCCCCCACGATCAAATCTGTCGAGGGGAGAATGCCACACAATGTTAAGTCTGGAACTAAGAGGGCCCCTTCAAGAAAAGAGAAGGTTCGGATTCTGTTAGCTTGAAGTAGCCTAATGTTTATTTTAAGCTTTTGTAGCTTATGGATCTAACACCTTATACCGTCTCTCTCAGAGAGATACAGAGCTCCCAGGCAACATGGTGAAGCTTATCTCAAGCCGTTATGTGCCCACTGCAAAAACTGCTTCACAAAATGTAAGAAAAAGCAGGAATCCTTCCATCAACAGGTGTGCACATTGTGAATGATTTGATATTCCAATTTGTTACACTGTCGAAATTAAATATATCCCATCAATAAGAAAACCGTGTTACTCATTAACTGTTAATTGACTCTGTTATTGTTTCAGGCCGATCTTCGATATGAGCTGGTTATCAGCTGTAAATGTAAGTGATTTTTGAGGTTTAACTAAGTTATTTTTCTCTTGCTTGATTTATTAAAGATGGTATTTTCCTGCTATAGAGAGATGAATCAGGTGGTGAAACAAAATTCCACAGAAAAACTGCATCAAGCACTAAAGGACAGAGGTAATGTCATACAGTTGAATTGGTTTGATATTGCCGTGAGATTTAATTGAAAATTAGATGAAATTTCTTGCTTTTTTTCTGTTTTTTCAGTGAAGATGTTTTTGCATTTAAACCTGTTTCACCATCCAGTACTGGGGTAAATATTACAACTGTTAGCTACTAGAACTTTTGGGATTATACATAGACACTTTCTTCGTAAGCATACTGAGTAAATTATGTTTCATTGCTGTTTTAGGGAAAGATAAAAGCCTTCTCTAACAGTTCCGCCACGCTGAGCAGGTACCTTTGACAGATTAGACTGATGAAGAAAGAAATCCAGCATGTAAAACAGTAAGATTTGGTCATTTTGGCATTTTTGGTAAAGCTGTCTAATTTCATAATTCTCATATTGTTTGACAGTGGCATCTATGACTCCTCAGCACTCTTCAACTCAACCAAGAAAGGACAGCTTATGGCTAAAGTATACTTTTATTTTACTATTCTGTTTGATCATAATATTGTGTTTTCTTTTACCATATTTGCTCATGACGTTTCTTCCTTTTATGGCGAAAAGCATATCAGTCTTCCATACTAAGAAAATACTTTAATTTTATTATCACACTTTTTGATTGAAAATTTTTACAACCCCTCTTCAACTTAATATTGCTGATAACAATAGATTTGATTGATAATTTCCCCAGAGTAATACCCTTGTATTATCATTAAAAACCAAAAGGTCCTATCCAAAGGAACTTAAGCCCAAAAACTATTTGGTGACTTTCATTTAAGCACACAAAAAAGAAATCCTAGATGTAGTAGTTCAGCATATTTATAGTTCAGACCTTGTTGGATTACTTTGCAGAATGTGTCAAAGGAGGATAAAAAATAAAAGTATGTTCAGTAATTTCACCGCATGTTCTTCCTTCCTTCCTACTCTGGTTTATGTTGCAGGAGAAGCGACATGTAAAGAAGCATCTGTTTAATGATACAGACACAGACTATGCCATGACAGATGTCAGCTGGCTGAGGGAGTCAAACAGAAAAACTAAACCCAAAGTGGCAAAATACTCCAGACAAGTTGGCCAAGTCAAGCCTAAAGCTCCGTTACCCAATAGTTCATGTAAGCCATTAAAGCCACACACTCACAGTCTGCAATGTTAAGACGGGGCGTTGATACACAATTATTATAGAACATTGTTTCCATGAATATAATAATAATAATTTCCCTGTACATGGATGTCCAGATTTAGATTTACCCCCATCACCACAAAAACCTGTGGATAAGATCCAATCCAATATCGTAAGGCATTTTTTGTTGTTATTTGCAGTCTTTTTTTTGCCGGTGCTGTACCTTTCCACTTAGCCACAGTGTGTCATTGTTGTTTACTCGGAAGAAGCTTGCAGGGAAGGAGAATGAGAGGCAGCCAAAGAGGACGGCGAAACCAGCAGCAGCTCCCAAAACAGATCATGCTGCAAGCAACAGACCCAAGAGAGCTGCCGTCTACACCAAAAGCTATAAGGAGCAGGATACTGATGACAGCCAGTCAGAACCACAGACATCTCCTGTTTACAAGGCAAAATAATTTCAAGTATCTTATCTTATTTTGATTGCGATAGGTTTGTGCTACTAAGATTTTTTTCTCCAGTATCTATCTGAGCTTCCATTTCCGTGGGTAGTTAATTATATGGTATTGCTACTGACGACTGTGATTAAGGTCAACCTTACAGGTAGACAACTATTAATTATTACAGCAGTAATGGTACCATCTTTCATGCAGTCAGAAGTTGCAGCACAGTTGGTTCTATCATACGGAACAAGTGGGTAGATGTTGTTCCGTTCCAAAATATTCAAGTTGCTTTGTGTACACTGGATCTACTTAATTACAGTGGAAATACAGCCAACATCTCTTGTTTTTGCATAAAAACAGTGATGGGAATAACTCAGTTTGAGTGTACTTTGTCAACTATATCAGTAAAATCTGAGGTTTCTGTGGTATTTTAGAATCTGCAATTTTTTATAGCACTCTTACAAACAAACTTAATCATGCTGTATTGTTTTTCTTGATAATAGTCCTCTTCCAGTTATTATGTGGAAAATGCTGGCAGAACTACTGAGGGCACTCAAGCAACAAAGAAAAGGACTGGTACCAAACAACCAACCAAAAGCTGTATGAGGCTGGAGAACAGCGATCAAAGCAGTCATTCAAAGCCACCCCCATCCAAGGTAGATGACCCTGAGTTCATATCTATGTAGTCCTGATTAATTCATTATCTATTGCACATGACAGAAATCATACATATCACTGCATGCTCACACTGCGTCAAGTTAATTAGAAACTATGTCTTTGCTGGATGACTGAGGATCCTTTAAGCTGTGATTTTACCTATGTGTTTTTGTTATAATAGCCTCGAAAACTGTATACAACCCACAGCAAATGTACCTAATGCTTAGATCTGTTTTGCAATCACATCACAGCTGGTGCTCTTAAATGTATTAACTTCTAAGCAGTAACCAATTCACTTTTCTAGGAGCAAGGACATGAAAGAGGACATTTTTTGGGCTTGAGAGGCTACAACATTTATATAATACTTATATGCATTTATTATTTATTTACTGTCACACTGGACTACAACATCAACGACACACAACATTTATTTCAATTTCAATTCATGGTCTCTGCTCTGTCTGTCACTCTCACTCACATATAATATGCACACAAGAATTCAACTAGAATTCAACACGTTTTTGTGTGAGCAAAAGCTGAAGAAGGAGAAATTATAGAATGCAGAAAAATCAGCCAAACTGTACACTACAGTATTAAGAGAAATTGGGTGGGTAAACCTCAAACGATCTAGCGGGTCGGGGGGCATGCGCCCCTAGAAGAAAATATTGTACTTTTTAAATTTAAATGCATTAATCTGGTGCACTCTGAGAGCTAAATAAGAGGCTAAAGATTTGATGAACTTTGTGCTCTTAAATTTCTTAAAATCTAGTAAACAATCTAATCCCAATCACCAACAATTTGGTCATAGTGAGAGGAATGGTGACATGACAAAAAGTCTCAGAATGCATGTCCGCAGAAATTCTACGCAGTAGACAATGGTAAAAATGTTTTTAAAAATGGAGTGGAGTAGGGTAAAATTTTAGCCATCAAAAATGAAGCAAATGTGGTTACCTGTGTTGAAGTGTTTTTTAATTAGAAAAGTAAAAAAAACTATTCCAGGTATTTGCCTGTTCTTTGATGGCATAAAACATAAATATTTCCCATATACATCTATGGGGAAACTAATTGCCCTGCCACTCTTCTCTCTTATAACAGGAACTTTAATTTAACTCAATTATTATTACAAATGAATTGTCTTGTGTTACATGAACCAACTCTCTCTTCGGAATGCTGAAAATAATTTTGCTTGAGCGCAAGCCATAGCAAGGAGACCACCTGCTCATTAGCTAACGTCAAAATTAGCCAATTTAGCTTAGTTTTAAGTGATGTCTTCTGTTTTTTCTGTCCTACATCCATAATGATAACATTATGTCTGGACTAGTTGATAACTGCATTCGGTGGATACTGTGAGGTTTTTTTTTCATTTATGTTTGGTTATTGATAGCAAACACTTCCAAACACACGCAGTATTTCTTATTTTTGTGTAACTTTAGTTTTGGCATTCATCGCGTTGCATCACTTCATGAGGGAACAGGTCTCTAGTTAATATTCGTGTATTAGCATAGCATTTATCAGAAATTGGTAGCAACAATCGATGCAGATGTTTTCTAGGGTAAAAACAGACAGTAGCTGAAATAAGTTAGACACAAAGAATTTTTGTGTCAACTTCATCTATCTTTTTGAGCTCTGTAGAATTTACCCCATATTTTACTTTGTTGCTGGATATGTTGTTTGCGATGTCAATTAACAATATAATTCATGAATGTTGTCACTGTGGAAATGATTACTGAATCATAATTTTAGTAGTAAAACCCATATTTGATTTTACTTTTTGGTTTGTCTGCCAACAGAAACATTTTGTAGGCCAACAATGGACAAACTATGAGGTTCCAGAGTTAAAAAAACAGAAAAAGCATCTCTGAGCCATTCAGAGACACATCCAAGAGCAACAAGAGACTGAACAATCAGTCATATATATATATATATATATATATATATATATATATATATATATATTTGGTGATGAATATATAACAGAAACACTGTAGCACTGTTAACAGTGTCATTACTGTTTTTCAGCAGAAGAGGCCTGATGTTGTTGTTCCGGAAACTTCAAAGTTAAAAAAGAGAAATGACATCTCTGCACAGAAACAGAGGAATGCATTGAGGGAATCCCTGGCCACTTGCCGGACCTCTTCTTGTCCATCTCCTCCTTTAATTGAGAAGATGAGATGTAAGCCTGTGAAAAGCTTCTCTATAACATCAGGGTTAGATCATAGTCATTAGACTCTGACACAAGCTAAAGTCCGTTGAATGTTTTAAAGGTGATCAAATGGGATGAGAATTCCAACACAGTAGCCTCTTAGATTACTTCATAACCCGTCTGATACTCAGCTCTCCTGGAATGGTTACTAGTATTTTGTTTTTACACCTGTAAAAGGCTCAAACTTTGTATAAATTTATGTTTTCACTACATGTATTTTCATCACCTTTATCAGAAAAGCTTTAAAGTTGTTGCATAAATGATCCTCTTGCTTTTCGACCTCTTCACTGTAAATTGATATGGAAAGAAACATGTAGACTGTTTGTCAAACTTGTTGTCTCTGCAAATTCTGAGGCCAGCTGTTTGAACATCTGTGCTTATTTTTCACTCTAACAGCTGCCGAAAGGTCAGGACAAACCTTGAGTTTCACTTGCTCCCCTTTACTCACCCCACGGGGATTCGCACTCTCTGCGACCCCCGATCCTCCCTGTCAGGACACCCCCTCGCCAATCTTGCTGCTCCCCAAACCTTGCTCTCCAGGCAGCAGTGGAGGAAACAGGCCTTCTTCCCACAGTGCAGAAAAGAAGCACAAGACTCGGTTCATCCAGTCTGCCCCTTTCCTTCCCTCACTGACCCCCGTAGGTCAAAATCCTGCTGGATCAAGTGCAGCAGAGGTAAAACAGCAACTCTGACACCTTATGTAAGCACCGTTCTCATGTATGGATTCTGTGTACAAGGTTAGAAACATATTCACTGATTTTTAATAGAGCAAGAAAGGACCTTTCACCTCGATATATATGTATGAATATGTTATCAACATAAATTATCTGAAAGATGTTTTACAACTTATCCCTGAGTCTTCTCCACTATTAACCAGGAGGCAAAGCTCTGGTATTTAACACATTTGACTGATTCAGGCACCTTCACACTGCTTGTGAGTCATCGATGCCACACAGTCATGTGAGAATCAGTACAGTGACATGAATGGGGTTTTGGATTATTAGATGACTAAAGGCCTTCGTTAGCCCCAACCTTGAATTTAAGAAAGTAGGTCTGTGACATAAGCATCGCTGGTTGAAATTCCCGGAGCAGCTGAAAAAACGTGGACTGTGAAAGTATAGAAGAAACCTCTCCCTCTGTCAACAACCATTTTTCAGGTTTGAGGTTTTCCCTTGAAGACATTAGTTTACTTTCAATCTCAAACTGCTCAACCCTCAACTAATATGAGCTATTAAGTGTGAACCTTATTGTACTGAAGTTAAACCACGCTGTTGCCGGGTAACCAGTAGTTATACTACCTCTGAAAAATACATTACATTATGTAGATAATACAGCACAAATTGATTAAAGAGCATCTAAGCTCACTTTAGAGCTCTATATGTGCCTTTTAAATAATTGTATAAATTTTACCGTTACAAATCAGTGACATATATTGAGATTAAATAAGCTCTAAATGAAATGTCATAATTCTTATTGTCCATCATTCTCTCATCACTTCCTCTCTCTCCTTTCCTTGATTTGTTTCAAGATAAGTCCAGTCAACCAGCAACAAACTTCACCACCTCCGTCTTATTTGCCCTCTCAACCCTTGTTGACATCCACACTCCTTGAGCAGAGCAAGCCATCTATGTCCTCTCCTTGTCAGGCACCATTCCCTGACGACACTCACAACTGTCGTTTTGGTTTTAGTAAAGTGTCTACAATATCCCAGGTTTCAATGAGCCTCTCCACTCAGTCATCGGCTTGCAGCAGATTTAAGGACAGCAACACTGCTTCCCTTGATGTTAAAACACAGGTAGGGTTTTACTGCACTTGATGTTTGATTGATTGATTTAAAGTGGTTGAGTAAACAGTAGATCCGAAAGTTGACTGATGCATTTCTGAGTTATTGTGATGTGAATAGCAATGGCTGTCAAATGACTAAAGCATTTTCATCCATTCTAATAGAAAATACCATTTTCAAATCATGACCTAAATCCTGCACAGCTACTTATCTCAGGTAAGAAATATTTTATGTTCACCTGAATGTGCTACTGTCAAACCCCACATTAACATTATTCCTACACCAAAGCAATGTTACACTATTTACTTTCAGTACTTATTCCCTTAAATTAATCTTCTGGTTCTTGTTAAAGGACCCATTCGCAAGCGCCACATCAGCGTGTCCAGCGATTATGAAGACAAGAAGAAAAGAAGCAAAATAAGAGGGCAGCGTTCTCCTCAAATGAAACCAAGGAAATTGTTTCCGTCATGTAAGATATGTTGCCTTTTCTGAATACATTTCTAGTGACCCTTGTGGTTTTATATATCTTTAGAAATCAGTGCTAGCAACTTCAAAATAATGCATTTATTACTTGACTTAGAGACATCATAGTGATAAGTTACCTGATCATTTAAATACTCATTGCTATGCAATCTACACAATACTGAGGCCTTTTAAATGCTGTTCAGATAGCAAACTTGGCCACTTTTTATTGTTCTAACTCTAAAATCACCAGTGAGTCCTGTGCAGGATGATATGTATATTTCCCTTTTTTGCATTTGTTTTATGCAATTAAAAATCTGATCATAAAAAGCATAGAAAACACAGAGAAGGAAAGAAATTCATTTGAAATACTCCTGGCTTTATATACTCTATACCTGAGTTTTTCTAAAAGAAGAAGAGATAGTAATGCCCGCAACCACTGTAGGAATGAGGGTGATTTATTGGACTTCCAATTAAAAGGGTTCAGTATGCGAGGTAGTAGCGAGGCAAACACTTAGGAATTTGCTTGCTAAATTGTTACAATTTTGGGGTAAGAAGGCGATGTTAAAATCAAGTGTTATGGTTTATTTGCAGTTCAGATGATTCGGCCAGGAACATTTCTTGTGATCAGAATATGTTCTGCTTCTGCTCTCTGTTGACAATAAGAAATGTGAAAAGCACATTTGTTGCGTTGTCCTTGAAAAAAAAAAACGTAAAATATAAATACAAAGTTATATTTACAGTATTCTTCATTGCCCATCTATTTTTCTACGTATTTGGTTTTTCCACAACCAACAGTTATACGTTCACGTTCCTTGAAGCATAGTAAAAACTAAAATTTAAATGCACAAAGTCTTGTCATTGTTTTCTGTATAAAAATCAACAAAAATCCTGTTCTCTGGGTCAACATGACTGAGAGCAGTAGTGGTCAATTTAAATAGACAAACGATGAATTAAGAGACTGAAAACCCAAATAAACATGCAAACCTGCAGGTCACACAGACAGAGTGGAGTAGAGACAGGGAAAGTGGTGCAATCCAGCCACAATTAGTGGAACAGTAATTAGTCTTTGCTTAGTTTGGTAAATCTGTCTTTTACTCTCAGTCGCTGAGGTGTCAGCTGAAAGTGTGGGGAGCCGGGAGGTGTCATCTTTACACACGTTGAGCACAAATTCCTGGGAAGCTGACCCAGAGAAAAGAGAGATGGACACGGATGAGGACTTTGAATTGCCAAAAAATAATTTAATGCCAACAAACTTTTGCCAGCCATTCAGCTCTGAGCTAAAGGAGAAGTTTGAGGTTGGACACACACACACAAACACACAGCACACATTTAAATGGTCAAAGGGAACACAGAAATATATTAATACGCGAGAATATGTGGTTCCCTGTGTGAAGCAGATTTTAAAGTCACATAACTTTACTGACAATAGTATGATGTGTATTAGGACTAGTGTCTATGTGTGTCTTAAACTTGTAAACTATGTGTATTTTAAACATAATATTCTCATAGCTTGTGTTGAACACTCCATATTTTTAATCGGCTCGGTTTTCATAATCTTGAATAACTGAAACACTTGAAGGAGCCTCACTGAACCTCTATATTTAATGTGTTTTCACTCAGAGTCGTTACAAGATGACAGAGAGTTACAACAAGCAGTCTTTGAAGACCGTCCAACAATACACCTCCTCCCTAAACACACACGTTTCCACGTACAGGTCAGTTAGCATGTAGCTTATAATCCAAAACAAAGTTAACTGTTGGCTGATGAATGTACAAATTTCACATTTTTTAACATCAAGATTGAGCTTTTGGTCTTGACTTCTTGCCCGCCAATGAGTGTTTTACACCTTCATTCCACATGATAAGTTCTGTAGCAGAGTCCCTTCCAACTGAAAAATTGTTTTAGAGCTCCACATGGATTCATACCAAAGACACATTTTCGTTGTAGATTAACACTTAACTGGAAAATTCTCTCTCCTCTGGTCAGGGCTCAGAGGCTTGAGCAGCTTCAGAAAGTCCTCTTGCAAGAAATCAGCACATTAGAGCAGAATGGGTCGGTGCTAAAAAGCATGGAGAAAGAATTGACGGTGAGTTACTCTGTCTCTCTTTCTCTCGCTCTCTTAGTACATACATACACAATGTGACGGGTCAGGAAAAATGTGTAAGGTCATCAAATATACAATCCATCATACAATACTGTGTTAAATTTTACCATTAGGAGGTTCTTCGTGTTGACTTGTGCCTTTTTTCTCCTCACAGATGTACAGGGAGAAGCATTGCGTGGCATTCTGCTCTTACAGGGAGCAGGAACACAGAAGGTGAATTTTACATGTTTTTGTGAACACTCACAGAGCAGCAATGTTAGTATGAAGCCGCTTCCCTGCCACACTATGATCAAAACTTTTGCCACAGTGTTGAACCTGTGTACTTTGTGAAAGTTTGAATAACAAACTTATTTGTTTACTTGGATTAACAAAAATTTAAAAAGATTTGCCGGAAAACACATTTTCCTGGTCACACCCTGCCATGTTTTGGCAGGGTGTGACCAGTGGACTCAGTTGAGTTCATTGATGTTTATTTAGCAAGCTTTCTCATACGGTTATCTAGCCAAGCACTCGAGCCTGGGTACGAAAGCACATACCGTTATCCGTCCAAGCACTGGTACCCTGACTAAAAGCCACCTACCGTTATCCATCAAAGCACTGGAACCCTGACTCAAAGGCACCTACCGTTATTCCGCCAGGCACTGGAGCCCTGATGCAAAAGGCCATCCTTTTCGTACCTCACAATGTATCACAAAGTGAATAGTCCTAAAAAATATCAACATTATAGTGATTTTAAAAATGAGTGGAGGGGGAATGAAAGAAATCGATTTGTTGTGTTAATGTAGCACATGGAGATCCATCGACAACCCCGCCCATTTCCAGACTTAAAATAACTTGAATGAGTGTGATTGGTACACGGTTGGTCACTCAGACTCAATTAACGGTTCCCTCCTTCCATACACTCTATGTACAGAGTATTTAATTTCCTTCTGCATAAAAGCACTGTGTACATTATTCCACTGCCTCCTTGATTCATAATGGTGTGTTTAATTGCAATATGGTGAACTGTAGCTTTTGTCTCATATCGATTTAAGATAATGACTTTGCGTTAATGACTGTTGTCATTGTGGCAAACTGTTTCATTATGTTTCAGTCATTGGTCTTTGGATCTTTGTCATCTTTCTGGATATGTCTATCAAGGCATGTGTGCACAAATTTTATTATTTATATTTCAGATCCTCGTTTGCACATATCTATATTTCATCACAGGTTTTCTGCTTCAACAGACAATGTTTGATTCATCCACATACTGGGCCACTAATGGATTTAAAACTGCAGAGCCTTTTCATGAAGAACTTGTGAAATAATCCTTAAACTATTTTGACTTACCACATACTCTCCAAGTGTTTCCCATACTTTTATTTTGTGCGCTCACAACTTTTTTAGCTACATGACTGTCTGTTTCCTTCCTTTCAGAAATGAGACCCTGACCAAAGCTGTCCAGAGTAATATATGTCAGAGTGTGGAATACGAGGAGATGCTATTCACATCACAGGTCTGATCCTCATGCTTGAACTTAACAGCTGACGTCTAATATGTACTAAATATTGTTGCCTAAGTTTAAGAATTGTAATTTGCTGAGACCAGGTAGCCCTGACTACAGAATGTTCATTCACCAGTGATGTTCTAGATATTTATATGGCCTTCCAAAGGGGGAATGTTGGCTTATACTTGCCGTCTGTACGTCGGAAAGTAACTGGAAATCTATTCTTTACAAGCGCTGGACAGAATTCAATGTAATTTCAAACGTGCTTTGTAGGTACCATAGTTAGCACCTTATAATTGGAGACTATAACTTTATTAATTTTTACATTTTAGACACATTTAAACATATATATATATTTATGTACATATACCTATGACAAGGTGCATGGTCCTTGAATAGAACATGGTGCTTTGACCTGTCAACCTGCCTGTCCAGACATTACTGCCGAGTGTTCTCATCAACATTTTGCTTTCTTGTTGTTGAATGTGTCAGCCCTTTCTGCCAATCTTGACCGACTGACTGTGTCATATTCTTAGTTACCCTTTATATAAAAACTGCTGATTTGTATGTTGTTTGCAGATGTGTCTGATAAGAAAAGACATGAAGTCAGTGCAGGACAAGCTCCTCAGTCAGATGGTGAGTGAACGTCACACATGTGGATCTGAATGATTAGGCTTGTTCATTTGTCCCTCATTCACACACAAACACAGTCCAGAGAGAATTTATTTTGTTTGAAGTGATGTTTGTTTTCTAAATGTTGCTTTGTTTTGTTTTATACTTTTCAGCAAAAGGAGGAGATCCAGAGTGTGAAGAGAGGTCTGCATGCTTTGTTTTTCCCCTGATGAAGCCTGGTTTTCATTTGGTCAGAATCCTGCTAATGTTCTCCACACAACAGGTCCTTAATTTTATTCACCTCAGCTGATCATATTTCATAATTTTGATGTTTCCATGATCTGCTTTTATTAGATTTGGATTTTTGGTTCAAACTGACATGGGAGTGTTGTTGCACAATGTTCATTCATTATTTATTGATCTTATGTACATGTAGGCAAATATCAGATTCAATTTATATATTAAATCTTTTCAGTGTTCTTCGAACACGAGTTCAGATTTATGTTTTTTCTATGTCTTAATGATCTTGGCTCTATTGTATTTATTATACAAATTTCATATTTATTCTTGTAGGTTAGTTAAATAGGGAACACCGAGTACTGAATATGTTGCATGTATGTTTTTAAGTACCTCTTCAATCTGACATTAAACTGGTTTCAAAAATGAAGGAAGCCGTTCTTTAAAAAGACCTTGTATTTTGAAGACAAGTGGTTCTTACAAAGGTTTTTTCTCGAGTGAGGACATTGATGGTCTCATTCAGATCAACACACTATATGTACAGTTCATATCAAAGTCATCCTAAATAATTCCTCCTCCTCCAGACGGCACAGGAAACACAGTCCAAGTGACACAATTTTCATCAGTTAAGAAAAGGTGAAGCTGGTCACATGCACATCTTCCTCCCACTATACGGATTCACACGGCCTCGAAATAGTTTAAAAAAAACAAACAGAGTGAATGACAAGATTTTTTTTTCTTTGCTCTCACCCTGAGAGTAAGAGGCTCCACCAAAATCCTCTTCCACCAGCCAGCTTCCATGTGGTGACGTTTAGTGGTCTCCGGGACGCACTGCCACACATACGGTCAACTTCTCACCTACACCGACACCCTCACACTGGCGATACGATAGTCAAGTGCGGAAGAATGTTAAAGACACCCTTAAGACAAAAAGGCTCCAGGCTCTTTGAACGATTGCAGCTGAGCAGCTTGTAGCAGCAGCAGATTTTCTCCAATCTCAGCATTTCTTCACAGAAGAAACTGTTTTCAAGGCCGATGGAACCTGGAGACGAAACAAATGAGGTTTGAACAGCGAGCAGAGGGACCCTTTGTCGTCCTACCTAAATAGGATTGAAGCTATTAATCATTTCTGTGCTTCTATTTATAGCACAGTTTATAAACGTGTCTCCCACCCACAGGACTCCTATTTTCCAAACAAGCATATCCAAGGACGCCTTGGCATTTTGTCATTTCTCTGCTTGGCAGTACAAGCTCTATGGAGGACAACAACTCCCTCCCCCCATTGAGATGCTTGCAATCTATATTTAGCTCCTAGGTGCACCCTGAATGAGCTAAAGTGCTAAATATAGACTGTTGTTCCCTGGAATAGAGGAAACGTGCATTCCTAAACACACACTCCAAACAGACAGAACACTGACCTCGTTAGATGTTTGCTTGAGGCATGCACTTCCATCTCGGTGCTTTTAAACTCGTTCAGCTCTTTTCGGATTGCTGCCTGTAGGGGAGAGGAAAAACAACTTCAGCGCATCCATAAGTAAATCCTGAGCCATCGGGGCTCTGCAACCTTGGAAAAGCAAAATGCAGTGATGAGAAGCTGAGCACATCAATAGTGTTTTAGAGAAAAAACTGTTTACAAGATGGGTAACAGTGTTGCATGTATGGCTGGTATTTTGAAGACGTTTTTGAACAATCATCATATTGTTCTAACTAACAAACACCTTGTCTGCTGCTGAGAGGCGAGTCCAGGGCTTGTCTGCTCTCCTGTCGTAGTCCTGAGCTTTGGCTACCTCCACATAGTCGCTGAAGCGGATCAGAATCTTTCTGTCTCGTAGTTCATCAACTGTCGGCCGCTGGTTGAGCTGAACGCACAAGAGAACAGGCAAGCCTTAATAACTTGCTGGCATTCGTGGTGATTTGATAAATGAAGTTTTTGTGTTAGTTATCACATAATGTCTCTGAAGAGACTTCCTATTTCTCTTGTAATTGATTTTCATTCAATTTAATTACTGTTACAAAGCTATTAATTGCAGGGCACATTAATACATCTCTGACCTTTTAATATTCTAACCACAAATAGCCATGAGGTTGACCAACCTAAAGCCCTCACACGAACAAAGTGGTGAAAATGCTTTTCTAAATATCACCCCAAAACACTCAAACACCCTTCCCTTGTATATCCAACAGGACAGGAGCTTAAAACAAAACTACCGGAATAGTTTGGTTTTTTTTGAAGTTTTTCTATCGTTTTTTTCATTTATTGATTTAGCTATATTTATGTAATTTATTGCTATTCTAATTTTTGGTTTTCATAGATGATGCAGATAATTAGCAATACTTTTTAGGTCCTGGAATATCATTCATCATCTTTAGACGCTTGTCCTTTTCAAGCTTCATTCCTTATTTGTCTCATTTTGCATTTTGTTTTGCTGTGTGATACCATGGTATCTTTTTTTCATTGTTTTTATAAGGCTTGCTGTACATATGTTATTTATTTTTTATATTTACTTGTCTGGTTGTTGTGAATTATAGGTTGGGGGTGCATCAAGTTCACGGAATGATGCAAGAGGGTTGAAAAAACTATAAAAACTATAAAATGCACATGCCCCTTATGACTTTATGTGTACACACAATAAATATTTGATGGAAAAAAAAACTTCATCAGAAGGCTCTTATCTATTGTCTTCTCTCTCTTCTTTCCTTATTATAGATATTTAGCTTAATTGTGTATTTTCACACCATTTGTTGACGATTCCACATTTTTTCCACTAATTTGTTTGTGTTAGTATTTTCATCTTTGGAGTTGTATTTGATTTATTCATGTATGCTCTTAGGTATTCATTTTATATTGTAACGAAACGTTCCTTCACCAAATTGAATTTGCAAAGACAAGTATTATTGTCATCATTATTAATAATAAATATATATATTAATTTTTACCTTTCTGTTTAATCGCTGTTTGATCTCCCTTCTCTCCTCTTGCTCCGTCTGATCGTTTCTCTCTGCAAAGAAGAAAACAGATAAATTAATTCAAACGTAATTAACAGACACAAAGTAAAAAAACATTGGAAGACACTTTACACTCAAAAAGGAATTTGTTGGATTATCTTAATCAAGATATGTCTGCGATTTCCACCAAACTGAATTGTATTTCATCTTAATTATGTAATTATATAATATAATTAAGATGAAAAAATAATGAAGTAGATACATTTACTGAAATGCTATTTCTTTTTTCATTCTTGTTCTCCTGAAGAACTCTGGGACATATTTAATGTATTGTTTTGATACAGCATTTTCCCAAAAAACTGTAAAGATGCTTCAAATCAGTCATATTTTGCTGGTTTAACAAGTTTGGATTTTGAGTTGCACGAGCCAAACCTGCTAAGTTTGAAATGCAAACACAAATATATTCATTAAATATATTATATTCATTGACTTGAACCAGCCATAGTGTAGAGAAGCCAGCACTTTACAGAAAAATGTTAATTAATGCCTTGTTGTGAGTGTTTATAATCGGTGTTTCAATAAATTAACTTACAGTATATGCCATAGTACATATGTAGAGTTTTTAAACATAATGAGGTGTTCTTAAACTCACGTTTCAGGATATTCCGACTCTCCAGCTCCTCCACATTCGGTCTCTGGCTAAGTCTCCTGCGGAGAAACACCAGAACCACGTTTTGAACCATTTTGTATCTGCTGCTCCTCCTCCTCTACTCCTTAAACCGGCTCTAGTCTCTTCACTGTGCGCGTTCGCGAGCGGAATCCCCTAAGTCTCCATCTGGCATCCAAACTGCGGCTGTGGTACTTCGGCAGAGGCTCAGCCCACATCTGGACTACTTGGAGAAGAGGAGCACCCCTGCTAGAAAATGATCCACCAGCTTATTCTTCCATCCAGAGATTCTGCAGCTCGTGTGCAGAATCTGGTGGTGGTGTTGCGTTCACGGGACACATGAAGCAGACAGTCAGACGCTCCTTACTACTTGCGCTTTTCTACTGTGTCGTGATGGGCTACTGGGGCGCGACTCTCCTAGTTTCCCTGGTAACTGCATGCATAATTTCTAAGGGGAGGAGCCTAACAAGCTCCCTCTCACGGCATCCCCATCCTCCTCCTCCTCCTCCTCCTCTTGCTCCTCCTCACTGAACAATGGGCCACTCGCACACTCACCTCACCCACCATGCATCAGTTCTTTTTATATTCTTAGTTGACTAAAAGGAATCTTTTTTTAGAATACGGCAAAGAAATTACAGATGGAATCAAAATGACATAGTCTAAGATAAAAATAATTATAAAATCCCCACATTTGGACCAGCTACATTGTCTCATGGTGGCATTTCTTCATCAAAGACTCCAAAAGGTCTTTGAAATCCAGAGCTCTCCTGGAGTCCCCAATGAAGACTTTGTCCTTGGGATGAATAATAAATGTGTGCAGCATGTGGCAAATCCCCACAGCTCAGCTCCAGAGGTTAGAGAAGACAAAATGCCACCATATTCCACAGAACTCGTTTTATCCCCTAAACACAATACGATTTATTCTTGTGTCCTGTACATCCTCAAAGTTAGGTCACATGTGCTGAGACTGGAGCACCTAAACGCAGCAGGAAGCTCAACGTTCGTGTGTGTGTGTGAGTGTGTGTTCACAAAGTAATTTTAAATCTTGTAAATCATCCGACTACATTCAAGGTAAACTTTATTGTGCCACATGGTGGGAAATTGTCTTCGGCTTTTTATACATGCTGCAGCCATAAAATACGTTTTGCACAGAGGACATACAAAACATAAAGATATACAAAGATTAAGGAGAAATATAATATTACCTCCACATCATATTATCAGTAACTCATTTCCCAACTACCCTAAACTTTATCTGCCACTGTTTAAAATATTTATTGACTTGGGGATAAAATCATTTTGAAGTCCGTTTGATTTACCAAATTTGATTATATACGAATCCAAATGAACTACAGTTTTTATTTGAATCTAATGATCTTCAGACACGATCAACAGTAAAATAACTTTATTAATTTGATCTGAAACCCTGAACACGATCTCCGCTACAACAGGTTACCATGGTGACGATTGAAGTGAGTGACAGTGAAAAGTCTTCAGACTCAACACGCCTTCTCCGCTCTGGTTTGACATCATGTAGTCTGCAACTATTGTTTTCTGAAAAGCAGAAGGGATCCTGAACCTGCCAGAAGTCAATGACGCCAAAAATTGTTTCACAATGGATGCAGCCGTTTACACAGAAATGGAATCAGTTCTTGACTGTATGACTTTGCCTAATGAGCGTTTGTCTCAAGTTTGTTCTCTCCATCAGTGAAGCACCAAAGGCAGAGAGAAGAGACAAAATCCCAACTGTAGATATGAATGCAGCAATGAGCACAGCCCATCTGTGCCAAATCACACCTGCTGACTAGAATAACCAGGGACACTATGAAGAATAGAAAATATAGGTTGAAAAAGAAATAAGAGCAACCAGGGAAAATTTCCTTATCAGTTTCACCATTTTGTTCATAATTTGATACTTTTCTCATCTGTGATAAAACATCTGTAATAAAAGTCCTTAAATCTCCTTGAAACAGCTACTCGAGCGAAAGGAGGTAATCTCATCAGGAGAGAAAAGGACCCACGCGATCACTTGCTATTTGACTAAACAAACAGAGACAAAATGTTCCCTTAGCTCTTACACAATGATGAAAGACGAGAATCAGTGATGAACATGATCATCCAGTGCAATATTGACCGGGTCTCAGAGTTGCTTAGCAACAACACTTGGTATCTTTGAGACAATAGAATCCTCCTGCAGAATTTCCCCTTCTGCCTAGTAACACACTGCTGCTGATTTCCCTTACACAAGCTGCCTTCCACAGAACCTGTGGCTATTTTTAGACACAAACCACCTTCTTGTTTCATCTTTGTTGACCAGTTGTGACATTGAATGACAAAATCTTATCACTCGGTTGCTCTCTCAGCTGGTAGATGATGGTTTATTTAGCAGGATAGCAGTATTTAGGTATATTTACTCAAGTAATTAACTTAATTACAAATGTTGGGTGTTTACATCTACTCATATATATATATATATATATATATATATATATATATATATATATATATATATATATATGAGTAGATGTAAACACCCAACATTTGTAATAACATGTGTATATCATTTTCAACCCCCTCACTAGTAAATGCATTGAATGCAGTCAGCGTGAATCAGAAGTAATGTTACAACTAAAGCATCCTGTATAGTGGCGAGGGAATAACTCTTTTGGGCAATAAATTCCCAAAAGAAATGAAAAATGCAAAGAAATTATTTTTTCATAGTTTTTTAAAAGGGTTAAAAAAAATGAATTCCAGGCAGGCAAGGAATAAAAGTCTAAACAAAGGAATGAAAAAGTTGGTGTGTGGCAGAGGCTTTCAGCTTTATCTTTCATATCATCTGCCAAACGCAGTTGCTGAAGGAGAAAAAACTGGCCATTCCCAACATTCCTCCTTTTCAAGTAAAGTAGCTTATAACTCCCGTATATAAGTAGCATATAACCCCCGATCTATCCTCTGTAGTGGATGAGGAGATGCATTATTGAAGAGTGTCGGTGGCTAAGATTAGTAACAATTGTGTGCCAATGCAGCCCCAACGCCAGGCGAGGATTATTTAAAGATAAAAAGGTCATCTATCACTCACACAATGGACAGACAATGTATTATTGTCCACCGTGATTCCCGATGGCTTTTTTTCTGCTGGATCTGTGGTAAATGCAACAGTAGGTTTTCGCCTTGAACTTAAAATGCATGGAAAAAAGAGAAGATTGAATCTACGATGGGAGTCACTCGCAGAAATCCCGATGGGTGTGTGATAGAATGTTTTGTCTTTGACATGAATTCCCAGGGGAAATAAGCGTTTTTCACTCTCCTCTTCAAGATCCTGAGCTATATATAGCCAGGATCTCCCTCTAAAATGGTGCATTATGCCTTCAGTTTACGAATCATATACTGTAACGTTCGGGGAAACCACATTCTCTCGCATGTTTAAGCTTGAATCTGTCAGAGAGGGACTGATATTAAAATCACTTACTTTGACCCTCAATCTGATTTTGATTTGATTCTTGATTTGAATGAAATAACTAAATCTGGAAAATTTGTTCTTGCGGTTGCTCCTGATATAATTTATGTAAGAAGTTATTTATTAAGAAACATCTATGAACGAAACAGGGAATAATTTGATCACAGTGTGAGTGTAAAAATAGATCCGTCACACCATCCGCACCTTCATATAAGCTGCTTAACTGTGAACACCCACACAACTTTTGTCAAATAAACATCTGATGTGTCTTCCAACTGATTCTAAGAATAGATCTGGGAGGCATTATTCTTAGATGTCTCACAGATAGACGAAAGAACGTGTTCTCTAAGAAGGATTGGTGGGTGGCCATCTGCTGCGTTATTCCACAGCAGGTTATGTTACGCAGTGGTGGTTTGATACACTGGTGTAAGAAAACCTTGATATTGTGACCCATCACCACACAAGACGGCTGCTGTAAGTATTTAAGCTTTGTGGTTATATTAGACAAACAGCTTTCTTTATTAATGTCCTAGAAGGGGGACACAGATGAAAAGATCAGAGACAGAGGCAGCATTTGTCTAAACTATTCTCTTAAAAGGGTCCAAGACTTCACTTAACATTTGTGTATTTTTTGTGCCAAAGCATTTCTGGGGTTTATTTCCACTTTGTTTGATGGCTCTATCATCCATCCACAGGATAAAAGGGAGGCTTCCCACCGTGAAACTGCCACTGCATCAGAATGTTTGAATCTTACCTCCTGCTGCCAGTCGTTATGTAACTGAATAATTAACATATAGGAAGATCCCTGCCGGAATTCATCGCTTCATTCTTAATGTTTACTTCATTGTCACATACAGTCAAGCAAAGCACAACACAGTGAAATTATTTCCTGCATTTTACCGAGTGGAGAGCCCGGTTCAGCACCCAAGAAGCAAATTGTGGTTTCAGTGTCTTATTCAAAAATGCCTCGATATCCAGAGGCCGGGTCTCAAATCTGTGGCTCTACCTCCTGAGCAAAATTTCCCCTCATGGATTTATATGATAGCAGCATGATAAATCTAAACCATTACCAAGTTTAGATTGCTATAAAGATATTTCAGTTGGAACAAGCATAATTAATATTAAAATGACACACCATGTTGTATTTGTTTTTTTTATCAGTGGTCAATGTAAGATTACTACCTTATTACCTCATAACCTTACTTCTTAGGAGATCCCTTTGGTTTGTTCTGTGCAGTGTTTCTCTCCCTTTTCAAGGATCCCTGACTCTTTCTGTATCTGGACAAGCACAGCAAGACTTTAGTGTTGTCTTTCCATTCAATTTTGAAGTGTGTACTGTATGCATATGCATATATATAGATATATATATATATATATCTCTATATATATAGATTTATAGATTTATATATATCTATAATGAGCCGATTCTTTTCCTCTTTTTTGTAATCATTGCAAAATAAACTGTTTTGGTCAATTACGACAACCCATTTTTTAGGTTCAGGATCCAGGTTAAGTTCCAGGTTCAGGATTAGCCTGAACATGGCTGGAAGATAAGTTATTACTCCAGAGAAGGAACTGGTGAATACTTGAGAAGATCCAGATAAAGGGGTGGATTTTTTTTTTCTTTCTTTGATATCGCAAGAACTCATTTAACTCTAAATAAAAAAATCATTGACAGATTTGATCAAAGATTGGCATCTGGGAAAGGGAACAGATAACTAAATTTTGGAAATAATTCCAAAACAGTAAATATTGTGGATGGAGCAAAGCTTTACATTTTCATGCAGAAAAACTCTAAATACATAACTTGTTTGGAGAAAGGACATTTTGAGAATTCTCAGTATAGATGGAGATTAGGTCCACTATCTTGTTGCTTAGTGCAATTTGTATTAGTATGTTTTGTTTAATTATTCATATTTTCATTTTATAAGTAGTTGTTCTTTGTCCTGTTGTTTATGTTTGAATGACTCAAGTCTACTTTACTCATATTCTCCACATGGTGGCAGAAATCTTTGATTTAATAGTCCATGACAGGTCCAAACGAACTAGTGAACTGATTAAACCTCACTGACAGTTGAAGAAGAGCAACTGTCATCAGATGTAATCCCTTCTGCTGCTGCCTCCTTCACCTCTCTCTTTTTCTCGTACTCTCTCTTTGTTTGTGTTTCCGATTGATCACAGGAGTGGAATCGGGTGCACAGCTTTTTTTCAGTTGACTTCATCTGGATTCCTCAAAGACCAACAGCCCTCAACTCAACCACTGCCAGATTGTAGATTCATCTTATGTAATAATCAAGCACAGGATCAAGCTTGGTTTGTTTATTTTAATTCTGCTCATTTCTTTCCCAACTCTTCTCTCTGTCTGCAGCATCAACCCAGGCCCAACTCCAGCCACCCCATCATTCCCACCCCGGATCAACCACCAGCCTTAATCCACCTGTTTATGGACACCCACCAGCAAACTGCCCTCACCAAATTCACTGATCACCTCTTTACCCCGTCTCCTCTTCAGTCACTGCTTTCCTCAGCTAAATAAAGAGCCAGAAATCCTTTTATGTACATAATTTGAGCCTTATTGCAGCTCTGCATTCACCTCTCTGTGTTCTACGTCTGGGTCTGCGTCATCATTTGAATGTATTGCATTTGCTTGCATGATGGTGCATTGGGTAGCACAGGTGTCTGATAGCAAGGAGGGTCAAGGTTCAAATCTACCTCTAGCTTTGGGGAGTTTCTTTGTCGAGTTTGTATGTTTTCCTGGTGTTTGTGTGGGCTCCCTTCAGGTACTCCGACTTCCTCCCACGTTCCAAAACATGAAACAAGGTGACTTTGTGACTCTAAATTGCCAATATGTGAAAATGAGACAGTGAAGGTTTGTCTTGCTCTAAGTGTTGGCCTCATGTGACCCAGAACAGGATAAGCACTTAAAGAAGCTGATGGATAGATTATTTTTTTGTAGATTCTCATTCATACAGGTCAATATAATCCTCGATGGTTGAATCCGAGGAATAGGCTCACATGTGTGCCATTGATCCATCCACTACTGGGTGAGAATGGTGGTTCAGAAGGCTGCCTTAAACTAACCCTGGCAGTTTCCCCACCATTTATACCGTGACAGATGTGACACTCTGACATTCACATGATGGTCAAATCAAAAGAATTGATGCAAGGGTCAATGGTCAATAAACACAGTTGTGCTGTTATTTCAATAAATGCATTCATATGTTACATAAAGATAAAAATGAAGGGAGAATTGTATTTCTTACTTGGCAAGTTTCATTTCAATCTGCTGGCGAATCTCTTGGCGCTCCTGGTCGCTCCTTACTGGGAAGATATTTCGGTCCTCCAACTCCTGCTTGCTTGGTCTGTTCCGTAGTTTTACAGCCAGCAACTCCTTCCTTAGCCTGCGAGGAAGTGTGCCTGCAACCAAAAATGCAATCTTTAACACACACTTATTCAGCCTTTGTAAACTCCCTACAATATGCAAAGAGTCGTACAGTGCAGGCAAAATACTTTCCTATCCCTCATACCACATACTAATTACCACTTCATTTCTGTAAATGCCTTCACTAAGTGATTATTGTTCAAACTGCAAATTTTAGATGCTTCAACACTTTCCTACTATTTTTGAAAAGCAAAGCAACAAAGTTCCATCTCCCAAATTCAAGGGTGTTTGAGTGATTTTAGCAACAGGGTACTGAAAAAAAAAATCACAGCATCATTTTGCCAACAGTTTAAAACTCATAATTTAGAGACGTGATTTGAACACCAACCTGCCAATCATCCGATTTGAAGAAAAATATTTCCACTGAGCAAAAACTGGAATTGAACTCAGCTGCTTATAAACAAGACATATCCAATATTTGCTAAAATTTCACATCAGTTTTGGTCCCTAAGTCATGTTAGAAATAAAATAAATGTATCTCTTAAGCTGTTCAGTGCTCTACAGTGTTCATTAGATAGCGGCTAACTTTGTCTGCTGTTTGTTAATGAGCAGGTACTGTGACTTTGTTAGAGCTCCTTAGAGAGAATCTGATGCCTGGATGGAAACAACACTGATGCTGGGGGTATGACTAAACAAAAAATAAAGCTGAAAAACCATGTGGACATATTAATTTAAAATACACAGACAGCTCAAAGCAAACCCTAATCAATTTTTCTAGCAAACAGTAATATTTTTCAAAGGGCGGCAATAGCGGAGCTACATTCCCTCCTTGTGTGAATCTGAACACTGACATCAAAGAGAATGTTGACACATTCGGCTCATGTTGATAGTTCGTCATATTTTAGCTCCTCAACCCACCAGAGATGACGGATTCATTCCAGCCTTCCAAATCGGTAGGGAGGCCAGAGGTATTGGAGAAGCACTGGTCCAGCCGCATATTCTCCTTATTCTCGTCTGCCTCCTTCTTGGGCCAGTCAGACCCTACACCTCCCGCACAACCTCTCCCCAACGATGATGTGTGTGGGTTTTCGGAGCTACAGGAGCGAGAGAGCCATCCGTCAGAACACCACAGTCGAGGGGGGGAGCCCTGCTCACACCCTTCATGGACACTGAAGGAACACAATGAGGTAACAACTTAATGACGATAAAAGAGGGCGATGATAAGGATAGTATCAAGAATTTGACAGTCCCAGTATGGATGTGGGAGGAAGCTAACATAAACAGCTGTATGTGGTGTCAACCTGTGGACCCACCTCTCCTGTCTGTTCTTTGAGGCGAAGGCTCTCTGCAGTTCCTCCATAATGCAACTAGGGGGCATAGGAGGGTGCATCATATTGCCTAAATGAGGAGATCCCGAGGAGTTGGACAGGGGCCCTCGGAGAGACAGGGTCACCGAAGAAAAGCTATCTATGGCCCTCGGTGGAGGCTCCTTGGGGAGGTAGGAGTTGGGAAGGTGCGTGGGGAGTGACACAGGTCCTGAGTCTGAAAAGGAGACACAAGGAGATAAACATTAGAAGTCAAGCTACTGAATCTTTTCCTTTTCCTTTTTTACCATCTTCGAGGTAAAATTGCGAGGTACTCAAGGCTGGAGTTTATCTTAGGATGCTGATGCGAAGTTCGGGGGACTAATACCCGCCTGTATTTACTGGAATTTATACTCTCCACTAAACCTGAGTTGCAAAGCAGTTTCAAATAAAATAAGATTTGAACAGTTGGGGTAAAAATATAAACACAGATGAAAAAACTATTTTCCAATCCTCCATCTGTAGTGTGTATACAATATGTCTATTCTATAAAAAAAATAAAACGGTAGAAAAGAGGATTACTTCAACATTCCGTAGAGGTAACGATACCTGAGTTAAGATACGGTTCAATTACATCACTTGTCTTAGCGTGGTTTTGAGGATTCATGTTCTTCTACCTCAGCTTCATTTTAAATTAAGGCAGAACAAGTACATCCGGTCATTTATTCCGTTTTCTTCTTCACCATACTTTTAAACAGGTTTTCTGTTTTTCTGCTGCATATGAGTAACAAGTGACTCACCGTGTCCAACAGTCAGCTGGGGTAAAAGTTTCAGAGGTACTTGTGGTGGAGGCGTTCCTAGAGGAATCTCCTTCTCTGGTCTATCTTCCATCTGCTCTCCCAGGTCTTGCAGTCCCTCAGGTAAATCCCCAGCAGGGTGCACCTCATCGCCTCTGTCCTCCTCCGGTAGTGGTATGTTGTCCTCCACCCGTTCACAGTTCTGAAGAGGAGCAGCTGATGGAGAACATGGATGTGAGTAAAATAACGTCACTATTAAACCAGTGACGTGGTGGAAACAGTTGATAAAGGAGTGTTTTCAAGAAAAGGGTTGTTTCTGTACATAGTTCTGTCATAATTGACATAATTGGTGAAAAACTGAAGTCAAATATTAATGAGAAGAGATTTGGGTATTATCAAATGCAATTAAAAAGCACTATTATTGGAATATAAACTAAAGAAGTTAATTTCAGAAAAAGTGGGCACAATTAATTCTAATTAACGAAAAATCTAACATGAATAAAAATCTGTGTTCATTTTGTAACATATTGCAACACACTGTTAAAGTTTCAATGATGTGTGAAATGTTCTGCATTGCACTGGGTTCCCAGACCAAAATAAAGTGGGGGACGTCATTAAATTGTCTCTGCTGCCCTCCAGAGGATGGGTGGAAGGTTAATTCTCTTGCTTCAGAGGTTTGAGGATTGCATAAAAAATACTCCATGCCATTCTTTATGATATATAATTCGTAACATTATATAATTGCAACAGTTTTTAACCTTTTGCTGCAATAAAGCAACACAAGAACCCTGGTTATAGCCGAGGGAACCTTTACTGGTTCATCTTTTCATAGTCTGCTTCCTTTGCAGCTCTTCATTATCCATTGGTTAGTTTGCTCCAGAACAAGGAGCAGTTGTCCTACCTGCAGGGGGATGCTCCAGCTCGGGACAGAGGTACTCCACACTGCTGACTGTAAGATTTGGATTTAAAGATCCCCCGAAGCCTCCAAGCAGAACTGCACCATCTGAACAGCAGCCTTGGATGGGGGAGATTGGGTCGTGGCATAGAAGGCCGCTGGATAATGCTACATCTGTGAGAAAATAAACAGAGATAGGAGGAGTCTTGCACTGTTGCACACAGTGTTGCACTGTTTGAGGGTTTCAGTCAGCATGCACTGTTTGAGGGTTTCAGTCAGCATGCACTGTTTGAGGGTTTCAGTCAGCATGCACTGTTTCAGGGTTTCTTTTTACTGAGATGTACAGCGCAATATTTTACTTAGAAAAGGGAAAATGCCTAAAACTCCATAATTATATTTTGGAGTTACTTTTATTCAGACTGTTGGAGTATTGGCTCGCCACAAATTTTTACAGCCAACCCTCTCAATATTACTTCCAAACTTAAGTCATAAGAGGAGGTAGAGGTGAAGAAATGCCCCCTTCCATCCCTTCACCCTCAGTTTATTCAAATATTCAGCAACGTACCTGTGGAACTCTGCTTGAGCTTCTCATTTTTCTTTTTCCTCCACTTCCAGGGCTTGAAGATGCGACCTAGCGTGGCCAGCTTGCTGTTACGTCGGATGGGTGGAGTGTGCACCCCCGTCACCAAGCAACCAGTCCTCAGCATCCTCTGCTGGTCCACCAAATCTACTACAGTGACAGGGATGAGGAAAAATAATCCAAGGAAGGGTCGAAAGTTGTGACAGGCAGATGACATGTGATAAAGAGAGGGCAGGTGGGGGTATGTGGAGGAAGATAGTGTGTTGTAATATGAATTTGGAGATAGAGGGATGAAACATATGTTAAGGTACCGTGAGAGGGGAGAGAGGAGGAGGGAGAGACAGAAAGCAGAGCACAATTAGTATGCTCACCTTACTGAATAAACCGTGATGGACTCCAAGGGCTGTGAACAGATTGAATTATGAAGAGTAATTTGATGAAGGCACACTCCCTCACGAGCGTTATTTCCCTGTGAATCCATTCCCACTGAGCCGTGCGTCATGTATCAAAATAAATAACTTTCGCAGTCCAAATTTGGATGGAACATAGAGCACCCAGACACAGACAGATCTCCTAACGCTACAAAGCCTGCATTTCCCCAGAGACCAACAGGTGTTCCAGCCTCACTGCTCTCCCAGAAAAAGCTCTCAGCCCGGTGAATCACATCTGATTGTTTAACTGTGTCAACCACCATTTTTTCATGTAGCCTACTGCTGCTCTGCTACATGCAAACAGACACATACCTACCATGTGATCTGTCTTTTCAGGTGGCACAAATGTTTTTACACAAACAGACTCAAACCATGGGTGTCCTGCTGAGAACGGGCGAACAACTTTTGCTGTTGCTCTACATGCAGGAAAATCTTTTTAACCAGTTAGCTGGAATTGCTGTTGATCTTCCAATTATTCCAATATAAAAAGTTTACTAAACAAAATAAAAACTAAATATAAACCGAGTGAAACAATGGAGGAAACACTGCCCCATCTACTGTTTTGACATAGAGCCATCATCCTTCTTCAAACACAGCTTGTATTTCAATGAATGGCAACAGTGACTCCTATCAGGCAAAGTGTGGGTCTGCCGAGTTGCCTGCATGTAACGAGCCAAGAAAGAGGAAATGTACTATAAGTGACATGTATTGTCCGCAAAAGACATTACTGTGACAAAAATGCCGTAATATCTTGCTTCCAAAGGCTGATTTGTTCGTTCAAATATTGATTGATCTGAGAACGCAATGGTTTGTCAAGGAGGTGGGTTGGTTATAGTGTGCTACAGAGGGTGATATGAATTACCATGATGGAGGAGGAGGGACACTGATGACTGATGCCTTTTTTCTGCCACTTGCTACTTTCCTGAAGCACATGGGAAAGTAAGTGAACAATAGGGATGGAGAGGAGAGATGGGTAGAGGAAAAGATGATAAACAATGAGGAGAGAACAAAACGAGCAAATGGTCAGAATCGAGGAGAGGAGAGAAAAGGCAGGGAAAATGGAGTGAGAAACGAGGAAAATGAATCAAGAATTATGTGGGGGGGGGGGGGGGGGGGGGGACGAAAGGTAGTGGCAGGAGGAAAGGGGCATCATTTTAAGTTGTGTTTTTAGTACAAATTCCAGGGAAAAGGTGAGTTGACCATGCACACCCATCTAACAATATCATCACTACTACTGTCACACATGGCGTTGTGTTAGACATGGCGCTGCACACAGAATCCAGGTCAAGCTTGAAGGAAACGTGCCCAATCAAACAGGAAAAAATAAAGCTTAAGAGAAGGAGAGGGGGAGTAGGAGGGGTAGAGGCGCTGTGTTTGTGTTAGAGGGAGAGAGACTGTGTGCATGGAGAGAAAAGAGAAGGGGGGAGGAGGTGGGGGTCAGGCCCGCTTCTGTTGCCATGGCGACCACATCCAGATGCTGCCGCAGCAGAGAGCCACCAGGAGGAGCGAGTCAGTCTGTAGAGGAGAGGAGGGAAAAGGAGCGCAGAAGACCCCCCCTGCACAGACACTGCCTGCCACATCTAAAGCCAGTGGCAGCAACCAGTGCATTGTGGGTAGGGGTTGAGGCCACGTGGAGGATGAAATCTGTCGGCATTTTGAAAGATAGAAGGAGCTGGGAGGATGAGCAGGAGGAGGAGGAGAGAAGGGGGATTCCAGGGAGAAGTGGCGAGAAGGAGAAATGGGCGGGTGCTGTTGCTATACGGAAAAGGTTGCGAGAGAATGTGGTCTCGTCCAATCATGGAGCAGCTATTTTTAATGCATATCAAGTAACCCTTCTTCTTTCAGAGATGGGTGTTGAGAGAAAATGACGCGAGTTTGGGTAGAGCACAAAAAATATGGGGAACAATACACACACAGGGAGATTTCTTTCATCCACCGGATGAAGTGTGTCAGTATGAATGGACTAGATGCACCATGTGGCCATGATGTGTGACTCTGATTCATGTCAGATCTAAATAGGATTCATTAAATCTGTGTGTTTCATATGGAGCTATACAATACATTTTACCCATAGCAGTCTGCAAGAGAACACAGTCTAGTATTAGTGCGGTGTTAATCTTTCATTCACTAAGAAAGTGGGCAACATTATGATGTGAATTAAATGATATTAAATGATATATATATATATATATATATATATATATATATATATATATAAACAGATAGTGTGGATGTGCTACCAGGTGCCACACCCCAGTTAACCAGCTTGTCGGCACATTCAAGAGCAAAAGATCTCCTCCCACATGTATACACTGAGGACATCCCTCCTCCCAGGTACCTAAGATGAGCTTTTCCAACAGGAACAAACTTAACTTAAAAATGAAAGGCAGCTTTTTATAACTGAGCGCCCTGTCAAAGAGGGAGTGCCAAATAACTAATATCCCTGATCTGTTGCGACACTGACAAACAATGAAAGTGGGCGAGCAACGGACTTAAGCTGCCTGTGACCTTTTCAGATTTTGTAATGAGAGGTATTCACGCTAAGTGGGAGGATATTAATGGTACAGCTTCAGGCTGCATGAAACGAAAACCTGCTGCACCTGATAGACTACTCTGATAAATGTATTTGTGTTTTCTCTGTAGTTTAAGAAAACAAATAAGTATGAAACAACAATAGAAATAATATAATTATTTTGTAGTAGTTCACTATGAAAGAAATTGTGTCAATAAATGCTCTGTACGTATTACATACATTACTATAATAATAACTTAATTGTGTTTTTTTTAACGGTATGTCTATGTGTGTCAACGTCTATATGGATATGTATATATTTATGTGTGTGTATATATATATATATATATATATATATATATATATATATATATATGTATGTATGTTTAGATGTGTGTATTTGTATATATGTATGTGTGCATGTATATGAATATATAAAATTGTATATATGTATGTATAAATATATATACAAATGTATGTATTTATGTGTTTGTGTGTGTAATATAAACACACATATATCTTGTCTTTGATATTTCTTCAGTATGTGTGTGAATATTGGACATTTTCTATTTCATCTTATTTTCTTAACCACTGCTGTCACAGTAGTTCCATAATTTATAAAGTGACACTTGAAATTATCTGTGGGGATTAATAAAATGTAGTTCTATTCTATTCAGCATTCAGATATTTTTATGTAACATCATATTTAACAAGAGTGTGTCTCACAGCCTCACATCCCTGGTAAAAAAACAAAACAAAACATGGATTGTCGAGTGAGACAAAATACTGCCTCTCCAGCTCAAAATAAACAGGCCACAGTATAGTTCTGCTTTTATTGATAGTAATATCACATTGTGATTCCAAGTAAATACCTATCCCATGTCTCACCCTTTGCTGAAATGGCTCCTATATTAGGAAAAACCCTCATCAACGTTGTGAGGAGGCAGTGGTCAGTTTGTCCATTCTGGGATAGCATAGGAACACGAGTCCATTATAGGAGAGTCAGTGGGAGAGCATGCTGTCACTGCCTGATCTGATTAGGTACGGCAGGACCATTTGGACAAACCACAGGCAGAAATGCTTTAAAAGAAGCAATTTATTATCCTCCTGGCAGATGAAGCGCTCTGTCTGACGGAACGTTCATTTGTCTGTCAGGCTGCAAATGTGTTTTGATTGGTGCTTAACTCAAAGAAAGAAACCCATACAACATGTCAAACAAAAGCAAGAGTAGTGCCTTTGGGCATTCTGGGATTTTTTTTATATTTCTTTTTTTTGTGTATGGGGAAAAAATAAGATTCAGCTTGGTCTATTTTGAGTTTGGAGTGTTTGTCTGTAGAGTAAATTTAAATATACTTAATATATATTTTGTATATACTCATGCACATACTGGAGTGGTGCCTTAAGTTTTTTTTAATTTTCTTTTGTGGCTTACACTTTGCCACAATTTTCAGTTATTTTTAAGAAGAAGAAGAGTGAGGTTAATTTTTTGAAGCACATCTGCAGAGACTGCATACATTTTCTTTCACAAATAGTATATGTTTGGAAGGAGGTTATGTTTTTATAGCATATCAATGCATATAATAAACTTTAATTTTGACATGGACATGTGTTTTGGACAGAATATATTGATGCAACATATTGCTATTTAATAACAATTTTGCAATGTGTGTTTAATACTTTTCCATGGCAACCTAATGGACAGCATCCCAAGGGTGTTTTATAGCACTACTATGATGGATGTGATTTTTACAATTTTCATCAGCAAGGTTTTGATATATATCTCTAATTGACTGCTGAAGTGAAGTATCTTGACCTTGTGCAAATACACTCAGTTTGGATTGGGTTTGAAGAACCAGCTATAGTCCGGGTGCAAAGCTAATCAGAATCAGAATCAGCTTCATTGGCCATGTATATACATACAAGGAATTTGACTCCGGTTAATTGAGCTCTCACAGTACGAACATCACATAGAATATATATATAAAATAAATGGACAAGGTAATAAACAAATATACATGCTAAAAACAAATGGACATGATAATGACTCGCAGGGATAGAGTGAATCGCAGAAGGGCTGAGGCAACGTAAAACATGAGAATAGAATGAATGAGAAAAGAGCTGGAAGTAATGTTAGTAGTCACATATTTTTTATTAAAGTAAAAGTAGAAAGGATAATAAACACCTTCACCAAGTGACTCTAAAATGCTTTAAGAGCTCTAAAAACAGCAAATCCATCCATCCAACATTCCACAAACTAATCCACCCACCCACTTTCTGCAAACACTAATGTGCAGCGTCAAAGAGGGGCTGGAGCCTATCCCTGCTGACACTGGACGAGAGTTGAGCTACACTATGAAGTCTCCAGTTCATCACAGGTCTATCCATCACAGACCTTTAAAATATGTGACACAGTTGTGACACAACTATGGAGTGTCATGTACAATCAGACCTATTTATCCCAGTGAAATTTTTTAAAATACATATAAAATAAACAAAGTATGATTTGTTTGATTATAAAAATAGATTTGAGCCGCGGCCAGGAGACTTTTAACATTTTTACAAAGTAAAAAAAGCTTGAAGACATTAAACCTGAAAAGTATCTCAAATTTTGGATGAGTTTTATTATTAAAATGAATGAATAAACATTGGATAAAGCCTCTAGAAAGGAATCCTGTTTAAAGTTTTCTCTAACTCTCTTACTATATGTATACTGACGACTAAATAACCAAACGTATTGACTGAATATACTTCTTCAGAACTCTGTGATAGGGGTCTGATCACATTCATCTAAATGCTAGGTGGAACACAAACAAAGCTCAGTCTGTCATCCTGATTTCATCCGAGTGTCGTTAAGCTGCAATTGGAGTACAGACGTACACACCTTCTCTGTCTATCTCTGCCTCACCCACATCAAATCAAAGTCAAGAGCACAGAAGAAACAAATAAACAAAAACCTATAGTTGAATAACCAAGACTACAGGAGGTCTCCCTCAGGAGGTTTTTCAGGCCCTTCTAACTGGGAGGTAACCCCTATGTCTCGATGGAAGGACTATAAATCTCATGTGGCCTAGGGAACGCCTCAGGATCGCACAGGATGAGCTGGAGAGTGTTGTTGTGAAGAGGGATGTCTGGAAAACCATTCTTAGCCTGCTGCCACTGCCACCCGACCCCAGATAAGTGGATGAAAATGTATGGAAGGGAATTTCAGTAATATATTGTAATATAAGTAATATAAGAAAGTTTCAGAGGATTAACTTTAACAGGACTCAGCGAAAGTAAGTTTAAGAGTTGTCTGCCTAACTGATGTGGAATAGAAAAGTAACCACAGCTTTAACACCACTCATTACAGCCACCCAATGGGATGAAGGATGAAAAATTCCCTGCTGCTTTGTCATCCAAACAAATGGGTGAGCCTCATAAAATCTCCAGAGGAAGAGGAATTCCAGAAAGGGTTTCCAGCTGACACATAGGTTTGGACTATGTTACTTCTGTCAGAAATCATCATCCTTCTCTATTAAAAAGCTCCCACCTACTGATGATGGACGTCTTGTCTCCCCCTATGTAGCCTGGGCTGCTCCTGCAGTCCTTCACAGTAATCTAACAAACTGCAAGCTTGACACTGAGAACTTATATACTTACATACTCAAAATATTCTGCTTGCAAGACGCTGGTGTGTTCATGGAGGTGGTATTATTACATTTATCAAAGGTGGCAGCTGAAGAACTGGCAACTAAATATTAAGTCAGCTTCATTTTTTCGGTAGCCAATCTGCCTCTCAACAGCTCCAAATCATGACCTACCTCCTTGACTTCTTCTAACTCACTCTTTTGCACTTAATATATCAATCACTGTAAGCACTGATGGCTTCCTGGAAGCAGCCGGCAACCTTATCCATGAGTCTTTAACAATGTGTGGCCGTTTCCATTAACCAAGGCTTGTTATAGATTCAGTGTCAGGAGTCAGCTGGGTGAACAACTGTGTGTAATTTGTTCAGTTATTACCACTGGTTTAGCTATGAGTCTGAAACATTTTTAGAAGACTCACTGAAGCAAAGCATCTGAAAGTAAATATTCAGTGAACTCAAAATAGGTTTGTGGATGTATTTTTGTGTCTGCACTTGATAAAGAAGCAGGGAGCTCAGTTCCACAAGGCTCTCATTACTCAGCAGGGAGGAACCCACTTTTCCAGGCAGTAAAACAGTAGATTCAGTACAAACTGAATCATCTGTAACGTCATCTGTAATCTCCATTCACTTTCCCAAAAGCACAGTTGTCACCCATATTTTGATTCCCCAAAGTGTGCAGCAATGTGAGCCTGGAACAATTGTGGCCTATTTAAGAACAACCTGATGTAACTGCTCGAGTACAGAAGCTGCAGCCAGAACATTGAACCATAGTTTGTAGAATAGTCTTCAAATCTTCTTCAGGAAAAAGAAAAAGGATAAAAATTGTGCTGGAATTTTCACAATCATGCTGACTTCAGTCCATGTGTGCGACCTCAGATAGATCACACCTGGGCTAGGATGAATAGCAGCAAGCAGGCCACTTTGAGATGCCAGACAGATTGGGCACATGTCAGTGCTCTAACTCTCCAGTAACTTAATTTGTTATGGAAATTTGCACGTAATAACCATTGCTGTAACCGTTTCATGCATATTATGGAAGACATGCAGAGGACATGAGGTTAAAACAAATATGCTTCCTTTTTGACTGAGAGACCAGGCATTCTAAATGTGATGTACGTTATATGATATTAGTAGCAGTTAGTCATTTAAATAGAAGAAACTGCTTCCACTTTAAATTTAATCATGAAAATAAACACAAAATAACATTTTTATTTGGAGCAAACAGCTAAATTAAGAACACCAACAATTAGTTACAGAGTATTGCAACAAGCAAAATCGTGTATCAGCTGCCAGAAATTATAGTAGTGGAAGAAAATGTTGCTGTATGAAAATGGAGCAATCATGAGTCAGTTCTACAGCAGATTCCTTTGTGACAGCAATCACAGGAAAACTGTCTCCAACATTTTTAGTCAGTTGCACAAACACATGCACTTGTTACCTCACAACCTAACAAACAGTTGCTCTGTTCCCGATGGAGGGATGCTGCTGTGGTGACAAAAGACATTAGCTCATAGTCTAAAAGGTCTGGGTCATATGATGAATCCGTGTTGATGAAGACGTTTGCTAGAAGCCACATACTCATCAATAATGACCCCTGACTCTGTGCTGTAGGTTTGCCCACAGTTACTAGAACACTTTTAATGGGCTTGTATTCAAACTTTTGGTTTAGAAAGCTGTATGGGATGATTAAATAAAATTGGATTAGTGCAAGGCTTTGGATCCTCATGAATGTGTTATTGGTGCAGAACAAGTTCCCAGCAGGTGACGAGCACTGGTTGAGTTGCGGCATCTGTGATCCAAGGCACAGGCTCATCAGCACACAGAACACAGCTCCGCTCGGGCTAGCAGCCTGCTGTGATGCAAAGGCTGGTGCTGTCCAAGGTGCTAAAATCCACTCTGCTATAACACAACAAGCACTCCAGAAGTCCAAAAGCACTTGAATCTAGTGCAATATGTCTCCTTTGCATCAATTTAAATGTGAGAAGGACCCACACTAATGCCCTATGAAACCAATTTTATTATCAATTATCTGAGGATGATATTATTTATTTATCATCAATCAATCCCATAATCTGTGGATGTTTTCGGAATTGATTAAAAAATAACATGTTTTGGAATTGCTTGTTTTGTCAGATCAACAGTCCAAAAACAAATTTGGTCTACAATTATAACAGAAAACACAGTAAATGCCAACATTGGAGAACTTGGAGCTAGATAATGTTTGACATCCTAGCAACTATATAATAGATAAATGTGTATTACTCTTTTATCTATTACCAGAATATTTGTAATGTCAATATATTTTGAATGACTAACTGATTAAGCTCTTCTCTAAGAATGTATATGGGTAGCACTGTTGCCTCTGGGTTCAGATCATTCTGGGAACTTGACGCCTTTCTGCGCTCAGTTTGTATGAGCCTATGGCTGCTGTAGTGTAGGCCAATATGAATGTGAGCGAGAATGGTTGTGTGTATATACATGTTGCCTCGTGACGGACTGGTAACTTGTCAGGCGTCAGCATGGACAGGCTACGGCCCCCAAATGACCCTGCATAGGAGAAGCGGCTACAGGAAGTGGATGGATGTGTATATATATATACAAATATATGTGTACACATCTGTCAAAGGTGAACAGACATTGGTGATGGAAACAACTGGCCTGCTGCATTACTCCTGGTCCGAATAGCTCAGTGGGTAGAGCAGTTGTCTGTCAATCAAACTATTGGCAGGTCAGTGGTTCAAGCCTGGTAATCTACATGTTGTAGGGTACCTGAGCAAGTCCCTGAACTCAAATATGCACCCTGGGTGTTTCATACGGGCTGCCCATTGGTCTCACAGGGACGGCTCAAATGCAAAGAGGTGAATTATGATTAATAATGGTTGCTATATTATTATTTTCGAGACAAAACAGGCCATTTAAAAATGTCAGCATTGGATCTGAGAAATAGTACTGAATGCTTTTTAATAATTATCACACATTTTACTAGTAAGATTAATCAATATTGAAAGTAGTAGTTTATTCAAAATTACCATGGATAATTATTTTATCTTATTTTTTGGACTTTAATCCTTCCGCAATCCATCATAGTTATTACTTGAAATTTGAGGATTTTTCCAACTTAATAGTGCAGACAGTAGAAATAATTACAAAAGGCAGCCAGCGGAGAAAGAAAAAAGAAAAAAATTATAATTTTAGTCACAGGGAAAATGTCCATAGCTCTTTGACAGAGGCAAAGACTGAGGTTATGTGATAAAACAATATCATTCATTCTGTGTTTATTTACATTAATGGCCATATATAAACTAGTCTATTCCTAGGTCGCAAAGGTATTTAAAGCTTCAAATGAAAAAGTCCTTGGCTTTCCCAGATGCTTTATACTTTATACTTCAAAACAACCATTCAAATCCATTTTTTTAAACACAGACATACTACTGAGGATTTATCTTAAAAGGAATATGGTAACACTTCATTCACATTCCTTCTAGACACCTTCCTTACCTCACAGTCAGTTCAACAACCGAATGAAACGCTTGGAATAATTTCCTTCATATGACGACATACCTCCTGGTGCAGTTATCTGATTTGACTATGCATTTAATTTACCATCTCCTCGGAGAGCCTGCAGAGATGCTAAATAATACTATGGTGTAAGTGCCTATCAAACAGTCACTCTATGGAGGGCCTAAAACCACTTTTTTTTCATTTCTATTGTGGTTTAAAGTCTGTTGGTACAGCTCATCGAATCTCCCCTGCCTAACATACATTAGCTTACTTCATTCCTTCTCACTCCAATCATAATTTGAGCTCCTCCTCCTTGTCTGCCCCATGTGTTTCTTCATCCTAGACAGGAGTGGTAGTATGTGATCGCACCCATGCTTGCTTCTGCCCTTTTAGCTATCACTTAGGGTATAGCCCCCTGGTTACAAACACGAATGAGGATACGATACTATACTAAAGCTGTCATGAGTGTCTGTGTGTGACAACTTTTTGGGTGTCAAAGGTGTATGTATTTCCTTGCTTAGAGGTTTTAGAGTCGATATTTCTAGTGAAATATGGATTGAGGGAAGAGTTACTGGTAGTGATGATGACTTGACTCTTTAGCTGGATGGAGCTTCATAGTTATTGTCTCATATATTCTCATTTATTTGGTTTATAGCTTGTAATTTTCATGCATAGATTCACTGTTACTGCTCCGATAGTCACTACACAAAACCCAACATGCACAAAACAATATTAGTAACTAACTGGCAAATATATATGTGGCATAAAGCAGCTAAAGTCTAAGATATTTCCCTCATAGTTTAGTGGAAACCAAAAGGAGAGCTGAAGACACGTCTAAGAGTCTGACCCACACTCATTAGGTGAATAGAGACATGATGTGGATTTCTAACATTGCTTCGTGACTGATGCATGAACAGGAAAAAGATATTGTGACAAATAAGGTTTTAATGATTTACGGGAGTATACATGATGGTTTTGCATGAAGCATAGACCGATGCTAATGCTCATCATTCTAAGCCGGTTTTCCTAAAGTTAACCCAGAATTTCAGAAAATAACTAACAAGTAAACTCGACTCTAATTGGCTTCAAACCGGCGACCTTCTGATCTTCTGATTGGGAGATGGTCTCTCTACCCACTGAGCTACAGTAAACTTTCAAGAAAAAATCCTTCTTGTTAATAGTCTCTGTAGGTCTACTGCGATAAAGTGCCATCTAGGCTAGGTTTGAATATGGACCCTTTTGTGTAGAGTTTTCATGTTTTCCAAGTGTCAAGATGGGTTCATTCTGGATATTCATCAAGTTGGCAATTAAATCAAGAGATAGGGGGTGTAGACGGTTGTTTGTTTCTGTGTGTGAAGTCTGTGATAAACACAGGCCTTTTCTGCTTCTCACCAAATGTCAGCTGTCATAGGCTTTAATACCGCACTAAGAATAACATTTAAAGAATATTGATGGATGGCTGGAAGGATGGATAGACGGATGGATGGATAGACGGATGGAAGGATAAAGAGTTTGGATGGATAGATGAACGGACTCTTGTTATGCAGAGGTTTCAAAAATGAGATGCACAGAGCCACTTCCTCTTAGTAAGTGGCCTCCTATAGATCATCCAGCAAGTTACTGACAGTGTGGATATAAGGCCACCTTGTGGGCTTTGCTTCAATAATGGCTGAAACTCCTCATCCCTTTCACTCTTTGCTCTACTTCCCACACTTTCATCTCCTCTCTACTTTAGTGTCCAGGTCATTCTCCTCTCCTCCGAAAAAAAAAACCTTCACTGTTGTACAGATTTGCTGCCTAGAGGAGTTTCCTCTCTCAGCTCTTAACCCTTCACAGCACTGAGCAAGCAACTCTATTTAACCTCAGCCTTTTAAAGGCTAAGTATGTCTCTTACATTCTGTCTTCATGCTGGGATCCCTGACATGTGTTCAAGACTGCTTGGGTCTTCATTAACTGTTCTCCATCGACTGCCTGGCTGTGTCATTGGTACATTCTGCCTGTTATTTTGTGATTTCCTCTGATTGCAGGAGTCTGAAACATATCTACCACTTCTTCTGCAGATCCATGCACACATGGATGCACATGCCAAAAATCATGCAGGCACGCAGGTGTGCAGATACAAACAACGGCCGCAGCAACACATGGCTCTAAAACTGTCAAATGACCAATCTGCTCCCGCATCCACAGGGAGAAGGCATGTTTTAGGGCTTTTGTTGTTGTTATTTTTGTGCTCAATTTTCATGGGCAGCTGAAAGACAGTGAGAGCATCCAGAGAGAGTAGAGCTCCACAAAGCATAAAGAAGCAGCTTAGTACTCATTCACATCTCACTGAATGTGGCTGCACAATGTGACTGAGCAGTTATATTACAGATTGCAAGGGTAACCAAAATACTGAAACTGAAACTAACACAAAGCAAAAAAATGCCAGATCTTTGAAAAACTCAACAGCAAGGATTAGTTTCTTTTATGTTTCATGTAAGTGTAAACTGCTAAGAGATTTTCACATGATCGATTAAAGAAAATGGATGAGCTATGGATGAATAAGTTATTCAATTCTAAAGACCATATCTGGTGCAAGTAGCTGTGTCTCAGAAGTAGGGCTGCACTGATACATTTCTTTACAATTAAGTAATATGGTTTGAAAGCAGCTAACTACTACTCAAAAAAATAAAGGGAACACATAATCATCACAGTGTAACTCCAAGTCAATCACACCACTGGGATATCAACCTGTTCAGTCAGGAAGCAATAATAATTTGGTATTGCAGGTTTTGGCCGTTTCCCTCTCCTCATCCTATCTGGCTGATTCTTGGCTAGTTTCGCATTCTTCCAGTGCCTCGCCATTAGGCAGCAGGAGGTGGTATATGCATCCCACAGAAGTTGCTCAAGTAGTGCAGCTCCTCCAGGACGGCACATCCACTTACGCACCTTGGACGGAAGGTTTGCTGTGTCAAGAGAGTGGAGGAGATACCAAGACACAGGCCAGTTCACCAGGAGAGGTGGTGGGGGCTGTAAAAGGGAAACAACCCAGCAGCAGAACCGCTATCTGCTCCTTTGTGCAAAGAGAAACAGGAGGAGCACTACCAGAGTCCTACAAAATTACCTCAATCGGGCCACTCGTGTGCCTGTTTCTGCCCAAACTGTCAGAAGCCGACTCCACGAGGATTGCATGAGGGCCCAACGTCCACAAGTGGGGCCTGTGCTCACAGCCTGGCACCGTGCAGAGCGATTGGCATTTGCCAGAAAAACACCAGAATTGGCAGATTCGCCATTTGCGCACCGTTTTCTTCACAGATGAGAGCAGGTTCACACTGAGCATATGTGACAGACATGAAAGAGTCTGGAGACGCTGTGGAGAATGTTCTGCTGCCTGCAACATCCTCCAGCATGACCGGTTTGCGGTGGGTCAGTGATGATCCGGGGAGGCATATCCTTGGAGGGCCACACAGACCTCCACGTGCTAGCCAGGCCCTGACTGCTGTTAGGTACCGGGATGAGATCCTCAGACCCATGTCAGACCGCATGCTGGAAGATGTTTTTTGATTAGTGTATTTCTTTGGGTTTCCTGTTTTAGCTCATTAACCTTTTGATGCATGTTTCTTGCAAGTATTAAACATCTTTGGCAGAATCATATTGGCCCATATTTGAAGTCTTTCTTCTAAGATAAGCTAAAACTCTTTTGGATTCATATTGAGCTCAGAGATATGATAATGGGGTTGTCATATGAGTCTTTGAGAAAGACAGCAAATCACAAAGAGATCCATAATGTATCTCCACTTAAAACTAAATCTAAACATTAAATATAAATATGAATGTTAAACCTAAATGTTTAGGAAAAATGTAAATTTACACTGATACCGGCTCAAGTGCAAATATAAAAGGTCAATGACGAAAACCTCTTCCATCTAACACGGCCCAGTACGCACCAAGGCAGTTTTCAAAAAAAAAAAGCGACCTTCCCAAACGGTTCAACGACAAACCAAGGATTTTGAAAATGACTTTGTTAAGTCACATGTTTTTTGGCTCTGCGAGGAAACACGACCATAGCTCACTTAGGCTATTCAAACACGGCGCTCAAAAACATTTGGTTTGATGCGAAAAACTTTCCCCAGGTCTCTGATGTCACTTCCTCTTTTAACCCAGCAAGCTCTTGGTTGTTATTTACAATATCGTTTTAGAGGCCGGGACCAATTCCTCTGGTGGCAAAGCTAAAAAACAGCTCCAAGTAGAAACAGGGCAGTGTTTATTGTGGTTAGAAGTGTTTTTCTTCATCAAACTTTCATTTTGGTGCTTCCATTTAACTCAGTGTAAATTTGCATATTTTCTAAACATTTAAGTTCAAAATGTATATTAGATTTTAAATTTATAACATTCACATTTAAAATTTAACATTCATATTTAATATTTCGATTTATCATTTAGATATTACATTTAGATATAGATTAACTATATGCAGCTAAATATGGTAAAATGGTGCTGTTAATATCAGCATATGCACCTAATCAAACGGCGCCTTATAGCAACTCAGCTACAATTCAAAAAACAAAAAACGCTTGCTTTTCTATTCTTTAAGTAGGGAATTTTCTATCCCAAATACTATTTTAAGCAAAGTCATGTTAAAAATGATGGGGCACTCCGAATTCCCCGTATTTACTCATGAAGGACCGAGCTTAAGAGAGATATTTTATGTAAGACATTTCTCTGGGTGGGGGTGAGTCATCGTCAAGGTTCAATATCAGCTTTCACAGGGTCTGATGCTGAATATCCTCTGCTTACTACAGGGACTCAACGTCTACCTGCAGTCCTCAAACATTCTTCTGTTGTCACATCTGAGACAATTACCCAGGTTCCATCAAGACCACGAGAAGAGGATGAGACTTAAAATAATACTGATCCATGGACACAGGTGACCAAAGACACTTTGCCATTACCTAATAAATTTGGTCCGACTGTTCACAGATTCAAGCCGCCTTGCCATGTAAGTGAAGCTTCACCACATTTAAGTCCCGTTTGAGCAGAACGATAAATCCCTGTGAGCTCTACAGACCCGGTTCGTTCATTTACTCTGCTCTCTGTCTTCCCAAGAAGGAGATCAATTGAAAAGAATTCCACTACATGAATTATCACCCTTTCTTTTCAGAGGACAGAGGACAATATCCGGCTTTTTTTTTTCCGCAATGCATTAAGGACTATGTACTGCTTTTCTTTGTTTATTATTTTGGTGATTAGTCAGAAAAAAACAAAGATAAGCACTCGTCCACTTTGGCCATTTCATGGTGTTTCATCTACTGAAATCTTAATAATTTTATTGAAAAATATTTTCAATCATGCTGGAAATTACTTTAAATTTACAGTTTTTTTCTGCACCATATAGCACACCATAACATTTAAATCTGCTGTATCATGTTTTGTAATAAGATCTACCCTAAACTGAAAACAACCACCTTAATATGAGTAATTGTAACATAGAGATCCAAGAATTGCTCCCTGAATAAATTAAAGAAAATGTTTAAAAACACCATTTCTCACAATGTTAAATAAAAATTTAAAACCACCTGGATCTTTATCCAAATTAAACCAACATTTGATGGAGTCAATTCTGTGCTAACACCCACCCTCGCATCAGACACAGATGAAAACTCCTTCTACTCCCACCATACATATTTTCTCCACCGTCTTCCTAAATCTTACAGCTTTAAATCTTGCACATGTTTCTATAGAGGAAAGACACTGGAATATGGAAAGAAGCCACAGTGAAAGCCCTGCCTCGGACATGCCCCCTGTCTGCAAAAGTTCAAGGTGTCCTCTTCACACCTTTGCCTTGGCTGACACTGTAATGACAAAGTGGAAGTTTGAATGAATTTGACATTTTATCACAAGAAAATAGGCCTTGTCTGAACAAATTCGCTAACAATGCTACCATGACCGGACTTATGAACTCTACATAACTTTGAAACCTACGCTTAAATCAGAAGCTCAAAGAGAATGTCTCCATTCAGAAAGTAAGGAAGAATTGAAATAAGAGAAAAAACATTCTCAGAGTGAAAAGTAAACGCTTAACAATATTATAAAGAAATATTACTTCTCACACTTATTAAGAAATGTATTGTTTGATAGATAGATTAAGTTTTGCACTGTCTTCTCATTTTCTTACGGTCTTGCTCTGTTTTACTTTCACCTTCATTCTAGACGAAACATTGCTCTGATTGTCTGCAACGGTCAACTGCAACTGCTGTCTCTATTGACTCTTCCCTGCAGTGTTGAGTTGAGTGGATGAGTACATTGTCAGCCTCTGCAGCTGCAAGGGCCACTGTGATGAGGGGAAAAGGCAGTCTCAGCCAAAATAATCCTTTGGCAAAGACTGGTCTCCCAGACGCTAGCGCAGTGATGATCCACAGAGATAGGGGGTGGGTGATATTGTGTACTTTGGGTCATCAGACACTGACATTGTCTTCGCAGTGACAACTGTATTTACTGTGTCTTTCATTTGCACCATTCATGTCAGAGAGTAATGCATAGTCCAAAATAAAAGTGTTCCATTATAGCTAGCTCACTAAAATGGCTGTTTTTTATTATTATGATTCACGTGTCTTAAAGACTGAATATGGCTGAGAGTGAATGAAGTAATCCATAGGAAGGCAAAGGGTAGATACTGTAGGTGTGATGTTAAAGGTGTGAAAAGCAAAAATGTTTTAATACTTATTTTTATGAATCACTCAGTTAAGCATTCTTCTTTTCTATAAAACTCACCATGTGTGGGAGCAAAAAATGACTATTCCCAAGCCTACACAATATGACCATAAATAGCCTGAGTTACCAATAAATTGGCAACACACTAAAGTATACATGGTAACTTGAAAAAAATGTATTGAGATGAAGCATTTACAGGAACGACAGAAATCATCCCAATGTTTTGTTGTAGGAGGTGGTAAGCATGACTCCCCCTGATATTCTTTGTATTAATGAAATTAATGTTATCAGTTCATTATATCATATGCATGGAGGATGACTAAGGCATAGATACACAAGGGCTCCATGTTGGAAAACGCACCTGCAGCAGACATGAATTGGCTAATTAATCTATTGTGAGTGCATAGTGGAACTGAATTGGGGATATTTCCACCAAAACAATACATCAAAGCCATTGAGCACAAAAGTGATCAGTTCAGAATGGGGAAAAGAAGAGGATGAGGGGCTGACAGCACCGTCAATACTCAGAGTCAGGGAAATAGATGTACGTTTACTAGTGTGAAACACTAAAATCCACACATCAAAACCATGTGGCCTCTCAGACAAATGGAGCGACTTGGATAATACAACAAATCAGCAGCGCTCCGGTTCCAGTCATGGACAACACAAGCATTTGGATGATAAATATAATCGCCCAATAGGGATGATGGCAGCAGGCAGCGGATACTCTAATTGTTGCACGCGTTTATCTCCTATTAAGCGACCAACACACTGCTCATTAAATACGAGCTTATTTTCAGCCATGACAGCCCATTTGGGCTACAGGCGTGCTGCTGATCTGGAAGTGCGCGTAAACCATCAACAGACTGACTTGGGACACCCATTTTCATTTTGCATCTCCACTATTCGGTGATAGAGATTGCAAGCATATGCCCCAATTACCCAGTGTTCTGATATCCCACAGGGCAAGCAGTGCATTTTGGAAACCAATGCGTCTTCAAAAGAGCTTCCACATAAAAAACAATTGCACATATAGTAGATATATTTGCAGACAATGACGCGCCTGCCTTACCTGTACCGTGAGCCAAATCGATGCCCGGTTCGGTAAGTATGTTCGGGTCACTTTGGGATCTGCCTCGCTGCAGACAGCCGTCTAGTCCATCCGATGTAGCCATAGGGAGACTGCACAGGAATCCTGAATAAAATATTTAAAACCCAACCAGAGGCAGGCAAGGTCGGGAGGAAAGCAGCGGTCGAGTGCAGATTTAATTCTCTCTGACAACAGCCGCTTTCAGCATCTACCACGGAGCCATGGCTGAGCAGAAATTCTGTATATATGTGTGTTGGCTGTGTGCATGATGATGTGTGAACGTGGGAGGGGTGATATGTCCGCTCTCTCCAGCAGCACAACCAAATATGCAACAGCTAGCATGCTGCACAGATACATTTAGAGCCTATAGCATTCTGAATATATAAATATATATATATAATGCATTTACATACCAGTATCCCTTTAAACTGCTGATCACGCCTATAATATTTGTCACCGTTTGGTTTAAGCAGCCCAAACAAGCATTGTTATACTATTTAATTAATACAGCATTTTGAATGTATTAATACCTTATAATCAACCACATGGTGACACATTTGGCGTAGTCTTACCGAAATAAATTTTTTTCAATTTATTTAATAGCCCCCCCGGCACTGCTTTCCGGAGCTATAGCAGAACTAAAGAGAGGTTACATATCTATTTATTTCATATCTTATTGTATAATATTGTTAAAAAGAAAAATGTCAACCATAAACACTAGATCTTAAAATACTGCCTCCACTGTAAAAAGCAATCGCTAAAATATATAAAAATTAAATTCTTTCTATAATAGATTCTTAACATAACTACATTATTCTTCCATATTATAATGTAACCCTAGAATAAATTTAAAAATATCAATAGAGCCATATGGAAGCAGCCCATTGGCTGGATGGACCAATGACGTAGATAATGCGGAAATGAATCAACGCCGGAAGAGAAAAATGGCACCTTACAGGTGTAGCTACTCGGTTTTGTTGTTTACTGTTTGTAGTTTTGTATTATTTATTACAGCTAACAGTCAAGACACGACCCAGATTAGTGGTCAACATGCAGCATCGACTCATATGACAAAAACACACGCTGACACAGCGGAAGAAACGGAGAAAAAGCCCGCAGTTGAGGATAGGCGGTGGGAAGAGACCGAGTCCGATGAAGAGGCTGCCGCAACCTACAAATATGACCCTTCTACCCACCAGACCATGGTTCCCTCATCGGCACCACAGCCTAAAGACGATTTTCAGGAGGAATTGGTCATCAGACCCCTGCACTCCGGAGATATATATGCCAGCTTCCATTTCCGCACCCTGTGGGAGACGGATTTCATGAGAAGTAACAAAGGTGAGCTAATCGTTAGCTGTCATCCGACGTTACTTTCATTTAAAGTCAGAAAGCGTGCTAAATTGTCTTATAGTTGCAAGATGCATCACGAAATCAATATCCTCAGTTTTATCATTGATTATTTCGGTGTAAAGTTAACGTTTAAATTCATCAAACGTTCGGCTATACAACTCACCACATTCCACTGTGCAGGATAGCGACCTCCACTGTGATAATTATTTTGTACAGCAGGCTGAAAATCACAGTAGTTGCCACCACAACTTCCACAAGACTCTCCGCATGTCTTAATTGTTTTGAATTCATATCTTCATATGGAAATAATAGCACAACACAAAAAAAACCCATTATAACTTAATTCAAATTTGTCTAATTACGCAAAACTTAAATAATAAAAACAATAAAACAAACAGTTTCAGTGCAAACAAGTCCAACATTTCAAGATGTAAATGTTTGAGTATATATTATTAACTATAGTATTTAATAAAATAAATCAATACTACAGCCAGCGTCTAACATTACTTCATGTTAACTTTCAGTCAGCTCTTTGACGCTTTGATAATGTTAAACGTCCTACAGAGCTAACTACTTAAACACTGTTTGAATCATTCTGATGGTAAGTCTCAAGGTTTTGGCTGGGTAGATTCAATGTTCCGCCATTTTGAATAAAACACGATCGCTTTTGTGTATTTTCAACCCATCTGCCAAGCTTTCAATTCTGCCAGAACTGTTAACAGGTTCGCTGAATCATCCAAATGATCAAGTTTGTTTTATCACTAAATGAGAAAATTAAACAATCTGTATTATTTAACAACTTTGTATGATTCTTTGTATTATTGTCATATCATTATTATTATATTATCTGTAAATTTAACAACTTTGTTTAGTTTCATAATTGAATCATACTTTGATAATGATATTAGCCTGATTCTTGTTTAGCGCATACACAGCTATTGCTTTTAACCTACAGGAGAGCACCAGCTACAACATGCACACTGAGGTGCATGACCACTGCTGCCAAAGTTGTATAACTTTAACATTGAGCCTTGTGATAAATTCATTCTTTCCCCATTTGTTAATCTGCGTTCAAGCACTGGCAAATACAAGAGGTTAGAGCTAATCTGTGAGATTTCACAGGGGGATAGCAGAAAGCAAGAGAGCAGTTTCACGTCAGCATTTATATGCTTACAGAAATGAGACTTTCAGGTTCACACATTTCTAAGTCGACATGGTGCCAAATTTCACCGTAGTACATCATTTGAAAACAAAAGATTTTTTTATAGTGAACTGGCTCTGCATTGTAACAGGGCTCATGATAAGAGTGTAACAGCTGAGTGAGAGCTTTCACTTGCTTTATTTCAAGACTTTGCTAACTAATAACAGATGGTGAGGATGGGAATGGAGACAACTGTTTGTGGCAGCAACCATACCCTATCCAGTGCGTCTTTACACCTACTAGCTGCAATCCAAACCAAAAACTACACGAATATTGAAACAAATTTAGACATACACCATTCTAGCACTCAACCGTGAATGAGGAATTACCTGGATTGATACATATCCCATACAGTATATGAATACCAATAATATAAGTTTTTCAATGTTATCTGTAGATGTATACACCAGGTTTTCTCACTCTAGCTGTAATCTGTGATGTTTATATGATATTTTTCAGTGTCCCACTACAGGTTATTTCCTAAGTCTCTGGGCCAGGTCATCTCTAAGTTCTCAGTGCGAGAACTGCACATCTCTTTCACCCAGGGCTACTGGAGAACAATGCAGTGGGGGCAACCCTTTCTGCCGTCCCCTCCTGGAGCTGAACTCTGGGTCTGGTTTCACGACTCAGTGACAGAGTGAGTACAGATGCAGAGCATGAGGGATGCTATGAATATTGTGCATTAGTGCATTTCCATAAAAAAGGTCACTTTATCACAACAAGTTGATTGCAGAAAATTGGATTTCTTTATAACCGGTTTCAGTAATAAACAATATAGATATTTGTTAATACTACGGATATGGCTGTGCCTATATAGGCATTTAGAACTGTAAAATACAAAAACACACAGTAGTTAACAGCACTCTAATAGTCTAGACACCGTCAATTCTGACACGTCTCAAAGAAAACTCTTAGAAATACATTTTCAATAGTTTCTTGGGTCTCATATTTTGCTGCTAACTTTGTAAACTGATTAAGTTTATAGTTTGTGATTGTCACCTTTTAATACCAGTATTCTGCCATTATTTTAGTGTGGATAGCACGTGGAAGGAGCTGACTAATGTTTTGTCAGGGATTTTCTGCGCTTCACTGAACTTTATCGACTCCACCAACACAGTTGAGCCAAGTGCATCCTTCAAACCGCTGGGTATAAGCAATGGTACAGAAAAGCTTCTTAATTTCCGTCTTGCCCAGTTTCTTGATATGAACGTGTTTAAATTCTATCTAGACCAACTATATATCTATATATTATTCTTTGTATTATATATATAAATACATAAATATTATTTAAATATAGTGTCATTTGGTTGTTTTTGCTGAAGGGACGGATCACCGCTTCCTTCGCTATGCAACTCTCCCACGAGAAATTGTTTGCACTGAGAATTTGACACCCTGGAAGAAACTCTTGCCATGTGGATCAAAAGTTAGTGTATTTGTCTGTCTTTCTGTTTGACCCTTCTAATTACGGTCTTATGTCTCAAACAAATCTCAAAGATGGTACTTTTTTCTTTTTGTGATGTTGCACATGTAGGCTGGCCTTGCTGTCCTGCTGAAATCAGAGAAACTGTTCCACAGCAGTTTTCATTCTCAGGCAGTGCACATCAGACCCGTTTGTCAGGACTTGGAGTGCAAAACGTCATCCTGGGAGCTGAGACAGACATTGAATGTGGTCTTTGACATGTACACCTCTGCACAAGGCAAAAGTGGTGAGCAAAAATCACAATATTCATGCATTCATCCAATGGCTGGGTGAATGGCAATTTCCGTTTTTACCTTTTGATTGTTTAAGATTCAGGTGGACAAAGTGTAAATGAAAAAAATCATTTGTTGCTAAAGGGTCAAAAAAAGAACTGCTGTCTGTTTGCCTCTGGTCTCTGTGTCGCTGCTGTTTGTTGAAGGATGAAGATATGCTGGGGGCTGAACAATTTTTATTTAAAACTTTGACCTTAGTTACAATTAATAAATGATTAAGAGTTTAGTTTGAATTTATTTCTTCTATTGAAAAAGTCCATGTCTTTGTGATTCCTTTCTTCCGTGGGGTCCGTTGCATTAAGCATATTTCTCAGGGTGTATGCGATTATTTATAATGTGTCATCATGAAGAAAATATGTGACCATAACCTGCAAAAAAAATTTTCACTCACTCATGTGATGAAAAGTGAACTCTGGTTTCAAAGCTAGTAAAATTGTTGACCAAAAACTGTAAAATAAGTTTTCAGCTATATTGAAACAGTTTAGAATTCAAAAAGCTCTGCAAAAAACGCCATAATTTGGATCCAACCAAGTTGGGAAAGGGAATTAATCTTTCTCCTTACTTGTATAGATTATTTTCAAGATACATTTCTATTCGTTGTTACAAGACAAGCCAACTTCACTTATTTTTGATTAAAGGGCATAAACAATGTTTGGATAGTATATTGCTTACCTATATGTTATTTAATATTAAATTAAATGTTATTTTCTCTCAAAATATCTCTTAGCAATATTAGCATATCTAAAATTTTACATTGCATTATTCTTTTGATTACAACCATATTCTTTAATGTTATCTCATGAGCTATTGAGGCTCAGCAATCAGAAAACACATCAAACTGGCATGATGGTCTAATTCTATATTAAATAAATATCTGTCTTAATTGAAAAAATTAGCATAATTCGATTTTCATTTTTGTGCCATATCACCCAGCCCTAATATGTCTTTTTTTTAATGTCAGTTTAGTGTTACTACGATTAGTTATATTTGCGAGTAGAAAAATGTCTCCTTGGTCTGAACTTCAACTGTTTACTCCTGCAGAGTGGTCTCTGTTTAAGATGTTTTCTCGGACACTGACAGAAGCTTGTCCACTGGCCTCTTCCAGTAAAATCTATGTGGACATCACAGAGAGTGCTCAGGTTTGATTCCTGCATAGTTTCTTTCTTTCCATTCTACATATCTTAAGGCAAAATTAACAGACATAACAGATTTTAGTTATGTATGTCAAAACGGAGGAGGTTGCCATTGACGTGCAACATTGACCAGTAAGTGATATTTGTTGATATCATTCAGGGGGACCAGTTTGAGGTGAGCCCACCCACTCCTCTGCTCAGCCAGGTCGTGGTGCTTGGTGACCGAAGAACCTTTTCTGTCTATGATCTAACTCAACAAGTCACTTTTGGCACTGTGCACTCCCTCAACCTGCTAATCCGCTGGAAATCCGGTGAAGGTGAGTGAGTCGTCTTTGAGTTACACAGTATCTATTATTCATCCAACAAGAAAGACTTGAAAAAAAAAATCAGCTGCAATGGTTGTCATACTTGTTGTGGTTACATCATGTAACCACTGTCCCTCTCTTTTCTTTTTTTAATCGTAAAGAAACTTCCAATATCATTTTTTGCATGTGAATCTGCTCTTCATTTCTTTGCATCTGTTTTCTGTTTTCAGAAGACTGTTGTATTTCTATTGCAAAATCTGATATTGTTTAGTAACTGATGTTTTTAAGAAAAGTCAGGAAGAGAAAAAGGTTGGAGGCCTTCTTTTCAGACAAACTGCTGTCATACATTTGATAGTCCATCTTATAAATGTAAACATTTGTCACAACATTTTTCTCTTTCCCTGGTGGTCATCCATTAATCCTCCTTGTCTGTCTCACATTTCCTGCAGGCGACATGCTTCGTCCGTTGCTCCACGCTGAGCGGTATGTGGCTGGTTACGGGCTGCAGACAGGAGAGATTCACACCCTCATGTACAACAACCACCCCTACAGGTCGTTCCCAGTACTGCTGCTGGACACTGTGCCTTGGTACCTTCGTCTCTACATCCACACGCTCACAGTCACCAGCAAAGGAAAGGACAACAAGCCCAGTGAGTCTCTTCAGAAAAATAGAAAGGAATGGGTGCAAGTAAGAAAAAATCTGCTGACAGATCTTCTGTTTGATCAACAAATTGATAAATGCTTGAATTGAAAATGAGACAGTCCAACATTTCATGAAAATGAAAAGGTGTTATTTAGTTTGATTAATGACTTACGGTCACCAGTGTTTGGTTATGTGTTCAAAATGTTTGTTTGAGACACCACCAGCAGTAAGGGTGTACAGCGGAATAATATGCACTCGGGGACCAATTTTGGTTCAATTTTATTTGCACAATTGGTGAAAAAAAAAAATACAGTTATGACTAAATTGATGAGGACGGCAACAGTCCCATTGGGCTTAATTTAAACATCACCTAAATAATAACATTTTACAAAGTCTAAGGAACACAACATAAGGAATTAGTCTTACATGCAAGTGCAAGACAAGCTAATAAAATATATATTGTGTGCGTGCATGTGAGATGTGCTTCGTTAAAATTATCTTCAGGAAAAACAGCTATTCAAAAATATTTCATGGCCGTGACTGTAGATTATAGAAGCATGGCTGTTTTAACATTTTATCAGGATTTTAACTGAAAATTGATCCTTTAGGTCAAGAATTTCCCCAAGTGTATTCACCTTATTTATTTATTGTGTCAAATGCTGCTTTAAAAACAAGTCATGTGGAAGTACTCTGTGTACCTGAAAATGACTGCTGACATTTTTAGGCAAGAATAATAACTCCTGTTGTTTTTCTACCAGCTACTTCATTATATGCTGGTATTCTGTATAAGTTCTTGTTCTAGCCTGATGGCTAAACACTGAATCATTGCTTAATTTAATTTCATACTGATGCCTATTTTCACCAGAAGGCGGAGAACATGAGTCGTATTTCTGTGATGAAAGTTGTAGTAGAACACTCTTTTTCTTTATCAATGTAACTTGGTGCTTGTTTTGTGCTCTGTGTTTTGTGTGTTATTTTCTATTCACTATTTTCACATTGTGTCATATTGCAGACTGCACATACTACATAAATAATCAGCAGTTGACTATGGATAAATATGAAAATAATATATCAGTTGTCATTTGTGATTCTTTCAGGCTACATCCACTACCAGCCGTCTAAGGACCGTTTGAGGCCCCACCTGCTGGAGATGCTGGTCCAGCTTCCTCCCAACTCTGTTACAGAGGTCACAGTGCAGTTTGAGAGGGCTCTGCTCAAGTGGACTGAATACACCCCTGACCCCAACCACGGCTTCTATGTTGGGTATGCTTGTAGAGTTATTGTCAGAAGAGTGATTCGAAATCTGTTGGAAGTTTTTTTTTTTTTTTTTCTGTCTTTCAATCGAATGAAAACTGTTTTTATTCAACTTTAAGGTCATCAGTGATCAGCTCCCTTGTGCCAAGTATGGTCGCCATGGATACAAACATCACACAGGAACGCCCACTTTTCAGCAGCTTGTAAGTATAGGGCTGTTTCTTTTCTGGAGAAGGGCTTATAGTTGCCCGTTGGTGTTTAGTTTCGAGCTCCACTGTAGAAACCTGTTTGCCTCGAAGGTCTAATCATCACATCTTTTGTTTCCATCCAGTTTTCCCTGCAAAGAGGAGTCCAGCTATTTTGTGCGCATGTACACAGAGCCTCTGCTGGTAAACCTGCCCACTCCCGATTTCAGCATGCCTTATAATGTCATCTGCTTGACCTGCACCGTGGTGGCTGTGGGCTACGGCTCCCTCTATAACTTACTCACACGGAGTTTTCAGATAGAAGAGCCCAGCCCAGGGTTGGCCAAACGGATAGCCAACATCATCCGCAGGATGAGGGGCGTTCCGCCGCTCTGAGGTTGGACACTCATGCCAGCTGGCTCTGCTTTTGTACAAGTTTCCCTTTTGGTGAAACCTCTGGTGATCAACAGGGAAAGAAATGACACAAGCATTGGCATGAATTTTTTCAAAACAGTCACTGTGAAGGTTTTGATTTTTGGTTTGTATTCAGATTGATTTCCTGCTGGTGATGGACAGAAATTGTTGACATTTGTCCTTATCTTGGTTTTTGTTTAACGAGGAGAGGGAACTAAAGCTGTACTGCACTGAAACACGGTAACTGCATCAGAATCATTTTGTTATGTCTTTGTATTGTGTATGTTTGAGCCATAATTCCATGACATGGTACAGCGGTAATGCCTCTATTTTTATGCTTTGAGGAATCTGTGACAATTCAACAGATATCAGACTGATGGCCTTGCACGACATTATAAGAACTCAGAGCTCAATGGTGAATGTCGAAAGTGGATGTTAATTTACTTTTGTTATCCTGCTGTTGTTCCTAACTTGTGTTTGTGTGCTATCTCCATGCGAGGAACAAAATGTCTCATTTTCCTAAACCACACTTGAGGCAGGATACCAAATAACCCCCCCCCTTCCAAAAAACACATCCAACTTTTAACAGTACTTCAAAATGTATCCGCGATACCGTTTCAGACTCATTTGTTTTATCTGACATGTTTGCCTTTGTAAGTATTTTTAACCATTCCGACAGAATTAGTCAGAAGTTACCAAACCCATTTTTTGTAGCTTTGAAGGTTGGAGATGGACGCCAGCAATAAAACATCTTGCTTAGAAAACGTTTATTTTGCACTCTGTTGCTGGATGCATGCTTGAATGATAATTATGAATGTCTGCTGTAAGTTTTCAAATTGTATTTGCACTGAATAGTGGGCAGAGTATGCATTTTCTTTTGAAACAGCACAGGTTATGTGTGGCAAAAAGTAAAGATCCACTCCTGACATAATACATAATTTATATAAAACATGCTTTGACCAATAACATGTTCTGAGATTTTTTTTTTTCCACAATATATTTTATCATGTTGAAATCCCTTAAATTAAATCCAATCTTCATTAAAGACAACATGATCTGTTTTGATTAAAAATCTCTTTTCTCCAGTTTTATTAAAAAATTGAATTCCCATTATTTATGCACCAAAGGCACTCACATTGATTCTGGATGTTAATTACTGGATCATGAATGACTTACTTATGATTTCACAAATCACGCGCATAGCTCGCTTCTTTAAAGTTGGATCACCTTTAAATCTTTACCTTATTCAGGGTAGAATGATTCATATATTTTCTTCATTTTCTTCAAATTACTAGCTGAGAGAGAACGTTCTGTATTTGGAGCTGCCGCAGAACTTGAGCTTGTGCCCACATTTTGTGTCAACAACCTTGGCCCCACTTCTGGCACACATACGTCTTTGTATTTAGCCAGTCAGTTGTCTTACCATTGCATGCGTGGTAACAGCATGGAACAAAAACAAAGGGGAAAAGCAGCATTCCACATATGTGATGTTCATGTCAGCTGCATACTACGATGTCCGTCCAAGTAAGTAGGAAGAACTTCCCATCCAGAGAACTCTGCCGGCTCAGTCCTCCAGTCTGTGTCTCATTGACTAGAGCCTTGTAATAGTTATCCTCCATTTCCTTCACCACATGTTTGTTATTGGCTTGACAAAAACATGTAAGTCAGCTTTTTTAAATTACAGAAAATATGTGACTGTTTGATTATTTTAGGCTGATTAGAAATCTTGGACCGTTAAATGTTTTTGGATACCTCTTTAAATAACCCTGTAAGTAAGCACTTTCCATTCTTGGAATATTTCACCTAATAGACAAAATAGACTTGTGTAACCAGAGAAGGATATCCAGCCAGATGATGAACATGTAACTCGTGTCTGTTTCCTCCAAAAAAGATTTATTGGTTAAAATACTATAAATTTAGTTACAATTATGCCATACCCTTGATCACCACATACAGTTTAATCTTTCTGAGTGCGATACACATTCATGCACATTTATTTAGAATGTAAATTATTACTCTTATAGAAAGACTTGAATACTTTATAAACTCATCAAGATCTTAAACAAAAAAAATACCTTTGAGACAATGAAAGCCATTCTCTCATTTATTTTCTTCCTGATGTAATAACAATGCAATAGATGATCCTTCTACGGTTCATACTTTTCCAAATGTGGACCAGATGACAATAAGAAAAACTTTTCACAAAACTTTTTATGTACCTTCAGCGAAACAAATGATTATTTACTATATTAAGGATAGAACTATCGTTTAAAATAAGCCTTTATGCAAACCAATACACAAATAGTGCATCAAAGTGTGCTTGTATTTGGATGAAAAGGTAGAAAAAGCAGAGCAGGATACATTTTCTCGTCATCAAAAACATTTTAGTGTTATTGAAATCCAACTAGTCCATGCAAGCAGCTCAGTTGCTTGATGGGCATTCAGCAGGGCTCACTGCAGGTATGGCCGCAGGTTGTCTTGCAGCACTTCTGTTCCCCTGGACACTGACCATCATGATAGCAGAACTCAGCACAAATGGAGGTTCCCTGGGGCAGAGGGCAGCGGCCTGGCTTCACTGAAACACCAAAGACAAAAACAGAGACCTAAATATTCACATGACAACACAAAGACTACTGGAGTTAGTATTTGGTGGGAGGAGGGGGTCTCAACCTTTGTATGGTACCACACAGTTATGTCCACATCCATTGTAGCAGCACTTCTCCTCATTGGGACAGTCGCTGTCATTGGAGCAAAATTCCGCACACAACCCTACGCCCCAGCCCCTGCGAGGACACAACCCTGGCTTGGCTGAAGGGAGAAGAGAATTTAATATGGGCAGGTAGGGCATCAACTGCATCTCTGAGAGGACAAAAGTAAAGTCTTTAAGGCTTGACTGGAGAAAACAGTGTGTCTCTTACTGAAAGCAGGAGGGACGCAAACAGCTCCGCAGTCAAACAGGCAGCATTTGTTGTCTGCAGGACAGTCTTTATCACAAACACAGCCCTTATGTGACGGCACAACATTCAGGAGACGAGGGCAATGACCTGGTTTTGGAGGAATTGTTGAGAAAGAGGCAGTGAAGCAGAAGACAGGTAAACTGTGATAACTGTGATTGCACAGAACATTCAAATTATTACTGTAGGGTAAAACAAAAAAATAACAGATATTTAAATGATACAAATCTTTTGGCTTTCTGAGTTGAGAAAAACTTACCTTTTAAATTTCCATCAGCCTCTACAGGAAGAACTATGCTGTAGTGTACGATTGCACAAAGTGTCGTCAGTGCACAGACTGCAGTAGACCAGTGTTTCTCCATGTTCACTTCTTGCACACAAGAATGTAGTCCTGTTTGGTTACTCCTGTGCTTGTATATCACACACAAATTAGAGGCTGAACAGCCCAGTCAGAGGAGGCTTGGTCCCTGTGCTCGTAGAGTTACTCTCCCATTCCTGCACTCCATGGGTCCTGAGCTTTTTTGGATGGGATGTGAAAGCATTCAGATGCTTCTGATAGAGTTTTTCTTAAACGTAATGATAGATAATACAGCTTGTATTTGACCACCACCAAAGAGGTACTTTTTTTTAATTTTTGTGATTATACACAAAAATGTATTAACAGACTTTGGTTATAAAAGTCTCTAAAAGAGATTTTAGAGTTAATGGATTGTTTGCCGTGGTAGGACAGGGACAGTTACACGTTTTTTTTTTTGCTTCTAGATAATCTCTTTAATGTCCTGCTCAACTGTTTGGTTGAGCACATTTTGAGTCACTTTTTCTTATTGCAAAATGTGACTGAATCTGTTTATAGTATGACCCAGTGGCAGCATGTCTATGCTTAAGAGTTAGACTGCATCCGCAGCCTTTTGGCTAACTCGGGTACATTTACAGAAATGTTCATTAATGTACAATGTCCCTGCCAAATAAACCAATAAAAGGTTTGTTTTTTAGGACCAAAGGCTCCACCGAGGAGGAGGCATCAAAGACAAAGTCCTATTGGATAAATAGGCATCTAAACAGAATCCTGTTACTTTGTAGAATCAAATAAGTGTAATTAGGGTCATATGGTTTTCTAAAAAATGTTTTACCAAAAGGTTGAGTGAATCTAATTAAAATTGGTTATTTTCAATGAAATACAAAATTTCATGATTGAATCATTTTATAAATTGGATTTCTTTATTACTGTTTAAAAACATGCTTTTAAATACTTTGTCATTTCATGGGACATTTTTAATTACTTAGATACTAGTTTAATAAAAGTTAGTTAGTTCTTTTCCACAGCCTTTTATTTTGGAAATGACCCGATTTATTCCCCCCGCAACAATTGTCCCCGGTCATTGGTAAATGGATAAAGCCCATATTGCTTGGGGAATAAATTACACGAAGACATCCTCATCATCATAATCATCTGTACGAAAAGGATCGAAATTAGTATTTTTTGATAGGGCTTAAGGGAATTTGGATTATGTAAAATTATAAGTAAAACGAAGAATCAAAAAGAAGAATCAGTCCAGGTTCATCTTCATTGACCCTCCCGACAAGGGTAGTTGGGAGGGTTAACACTGGCCTGTAATTATGAAAAATGTTATAAACTGGCAAATAAGGTCGTATTGCAGCTGCAACTGTGATGACCCAGTTCTGTTTCAAATTGCTGTACCTTCAAAAGATACCGTGCCAGATCATGTGGAAAACTGCATTAATAGTATTAGAGAAATGGATTCTGATGGACAAGGAGTCATAGTATGATGCTCATCTTATCATGGGATTGTTGCTTTCAAGTATAATGGCCTAATGGGGAAACTGAGCTGCTCTCTGAGTCTGTCTTTCTGTCAGCAGGCAGGATTATTATTATTCAAAGATATTCATGAGTCTTGATGGAAGGGTTAGGCATGCAGCAAATATGTAAAAAACTGTAAAAAAAACAAAAACACAAAAGGCTCTGGATGATTTAAATTCCATACAGTTATACCTTAAGTGTGATTATTGTGCTACTGTTGGTTCCTATAGAGATGATTTTAGTATAACGCAACAGGATTGCAACATTCTTTTTTTTTTATTAGCAATATTCCTAAAAAAATAAATGACCAGTTACTGTTTACATGTTCCTGTAATTCAATTAGTTCTGTTATATTATTGCTTCACTATTATAACTTGGCTTGGAGTGATTGGTTTTAACGGTTTCACTCATTGTCTATCCATTCTCTACCCCGTGCCTTATACTTCTGTCTGCCATGCTTCTGGTTCTTTTTTACTTTCTCCAGGACTCAAAGACACTCATTCTGTATCCTGATGATCTTCTGTTGTATCTGCATCTTGGCGGGAATTGTGTGCTTTTTTATGATAATATGAGACTTCTGGCATCTTCCTGGCTGGGGTTTATGAGCTAATCTGATGTTCATTGAGGAACTGGTCATAAATGTACACCCAGTCATCATGTTCTCGTACTGAAGAGTTATATCAAACTTTTCTCAGAGCATAAAGAACAACACTGTGTCGTGATAACGGAAAATTAATGATATCATGTGCAGAGTGGATACTTCAGATGGATGTGACTGACCCTGGCCCTGAGACCAGATTGTCTATCTAATTCCTCTCTTCCTGATTGTGATACTGTGTTAACAATGCCCTCTACATCTACTGTACTGTGTCATGGTGTACTAAACCAGTACAGGACAAGAACAACAGTTTGTGTAATCATGGTTTCTAAATAATCTTAAAGTGATTCTGTTTTTATTGACGTGTTCTGATTCAGCTAACAGGGACACTGATTCTGATAGTACCTGCTGTAAGTTCTATGAAAATGTAACTTTTTAGTGCTGTGAGGCCCACAAAACAGGGTAAAGAAAAATAAGTCTCAGGAGGAAGGGTTGTATTCAAAATGTAAGTAGACAGGTAGAAGTTACACTAGCAATGAATAGTGAAAGTACAACCTCAATACACTACAATTAATGCATATTATATAAGTCCAAGTCCAAACAGGATTTCAGTACAATTTTAGAACATTTTGAAATAGACCTAAATTTCCCTAGATAATAGCTTCTGATTTCAGCCCTTAAATAAATTATAATATTAATAGTCTTGCTTACAAGCAGACAAACACACACATAAAGGTAAAAACAAAACTTCCTTGGCAGAGTTAATAATAATAATAATACTGATAATTATTACTATTATTATTATTATAATGATTATAAAGTGTATACAGTACTATGGAAAAAGGATTGGAGCCCCTCCTAATTTTGTCATTTATATCTCATGCTAAACTGTCATAGTGTTATAGAAGAAAAGCATAAAGGCAACCTAAGTAAAGTTTTATATAACAATTGTATTTAATTAAACCAAAAATGGTTCAATTACCAGTGTCAAAAGTAGCTCCATAGAAACTAAATAAAAAAAAACAACAACTGCCAAACTGGGTGCATATTAAATTGTTATGGTGATAACTACAAACTCTGCTCACACAAATACATTGTTTTCAGAGCAGGACGTTGGCTGGTAGGTATCACCAGAAGCACGCTATGCCTAAATCAAAGGAAATTCCAGAGCAGGTGAGGAAGGAGGTAATTGAAATACATCACTGAGTAAAGGGTTACAAAGCTATTTCAAAGGCTATGGAACTTCACAAATCCACAGAGAAACACGTTAAATACAAATAGAGACTTGGAACAAGAGTGAACCCAGTGAACCCAGTGAACCCAGTGGTGGCTGACGAAAAGAATTCCTCAGAAGCGCATGAATCTCTCCGGACACAGCACATAGGATTTATTGTAAAAACCAAAACTCTAGCTACAGTGAGTAACTATGCACACTAACCATGTAGTTTATGTAGGTTGATGGGAGAAAATCAGCCGAGGGCTCTGCTCAAAATGCAGTACCATGTAGAACCACTCGAGGGAGGTCTTCACTTAAAGATCTCAGGCTCTTCTTTTTTTTCTGTTTTTAACTTCACCAATCCGACCACTGTTACTAAAGCTAAATAAGGTCTCTAATGGAGTGCAATCCAAATAAATAAAAGTCACAACCTGAGAATAGAGACAGTTCAACCTATTATGCATCTTTACGTCAAGATGATCAATCAAGATTTTCAGTATATGTCTTTAATATTGCAGTGAAGTGGTAAATGTTTTCTGTCTAGCTTTGATTAGATTGAAGGCTATTACTTAAATTCTCAAATGGGAAGAATCCAAAGGGGTTAATAGTACAGAGTTGCTGTGAGTAGTGGGGAATACATTTACTCCAGGAGTTGAAATGCCATGCTAATTTACATATCCAGCTGCTCTACTTACAGTCATCGTTTTAATATCTGCTTCATTCACACATCTGGGTGTCTGCTTGTATGCTTCCTTTAACATGTGAGACAGGATGCATGCACATGTAAACAGGATCATATATATGATAGAAATGATTGTTCATATGTATATATGAAAAAGGAAATCCTATGTCTATGTATATATATATATTTATATATGTAAAAAATTGGAGCTCTCTTATGCTACATTTTCAGCATAATAAACCTTAGAGACATCTTGTATGTAGTTCTTCCCCTGCCCTTCCCATTTTCAATTTTTTTCTTTTCTTTTTTTCTTTTGTCCTTGGGAATTCAATCACAGAATAATGTTGCTGGAAACCATTCCTCCATGTATTCTTGTAACAAGGCTGGGCTACTGGGTGTTATTGTATGTCCTTGAAATGATGTAGATGCTATCAGTTTCACTGCTGCCTGTGAATGTGGCACACGTGGACGAGGTGGGAAAAGGATGGTTTAGTATGACTGTGAGTGAAAGTTAGAGTACATATGGTGAAGACAGGATTTGTGGCCTGCTTGTTCTTTTTTCTATTGATGCCAAAGACAGGCTTGAAGATGGAGGATGGAAATAAACAAATACAAACTGATATGCTTGCGTAATGGAAGCAAAGGAAAGGCAAAATATGGCTGACATGAAGTAAAATGAATATGCGTCAGCAAGTATTAATAGTTGACTGCAATTTTTCAGCGTCACTGTATCTTGAAAATTCAATAGTTATCTCTTGTGGGACACCTTATAGATAACAGAAAATAAAGCTAATGATTCTTTTGAGGATATGAGAATGTAGACACTTGTATGTATTACAGATATAAAGTGATTGGAAAACATCAGTTTTGGAAACATATTATTGTGCAGCACATAAACATAGATCTGTCTGGCAAAATGATATGACAAATAAGACAAATGGCCATAATTTCCCACCTTATGTTCATATTGTTTCCAGACTGACCCAAAACAAGTCTCAATAACACCCTTTGACCTCAAGGCTCCTCCCCCAGCCTCTCATAGTCAATCATGCATTACATTGTGCATTAAACTGCCATTGACCTCTGCATGCTAAACCCAATTGCCATATCATCTCCACCACAATGTTCTGCTCTTAGTTATCTGCTCATGAAGGAATCAGATTCTGTTCCCCACTTTACCCTCAGGCATAAAAAATAGTCTCAAAGGACTGCTTGGGGGTGGGGGAGCCCTCATCTAAATCACCAAAAATGGGTTCTAAGGTACAGGCTGTATTAAAAAAAGTCTGAGAACATTATTTCATACTCCTGGAGACCAGAGTCTCAGGTTGTCTCGTAAAACAGAATTATTTCTCTATTAGGCCCAGTGCATTTATAAAAATAGAACATTTAACTATTTCAAAAACATAGAATCCTCTCTGACACCCAGCATTTTTAATGTTACTAATTAGCTCTCACCGGTTTGAGAAATTATTACTTTTGTGATTACAACCAAATACACTTGACCAATGCTCCCACAAATGTGTGTACTTATCCAGTTAATGATTGGAATAATGATAATACTGTGATAATGTTTGGGAGCCAAAATAATGCTAATGCCTCTAATGATGAAGCATGCTCAGGAATCACTCCCTGTCATCCCATTGTCTCCAGCGGCGGAGGAGCTGGCCCCCCTCGGCCCCATGGGAAATCTGTAATGTATTCATCCAGGCCTTGGGAGTAAAATGAAAACAAATGTGGTGTAATAAAGGAGAGAAGATGAAGCGATTCTGTGATGATGCTCTCCACCAGCCTTATAAATCAAAATAAAAGTGGAGCAGGTCATATGAGCCTCCACCTTCAGTGGCTTCACACACACCTTCTTATTAATGTACACACACACACACAAACACACCTACTTATAAATGTACACACAGACACACACACGCATGCACACAGACACACAGACACACAAATACACACACACTGTGGCATGCTAATAGATGATTGAAATATGGAAAAATGAAGGCAAGAAGAATCACATGAAGAAAATTTGTTTGTCTACTTATTTGGAGAAAAAAACATCAATTTCCCATGTTTGGTGAATTTGAAGTATTTTAAATGCATAACAGTAATACTAGAAAGATGCCAGATTTATTCTTAAATTTAATCAAAGTGTATTGTGTTGGTTGAAACAGATTTTCTTGGCAAGAATTCTTTACGCAAGTTGTGAATATTTCAAGCAATTCAAACTCAAAAAGGTCTTTAAAAAACATATTTTTGTCTCTTGTTTGAGATGACTTGAAGAATCCATATCTGAATCTAAGGTTTAGATGTTACTGGGGAAATCTGGCTCAATATAAGCTGGACAACCTTATTCAGAAATGAGAATATTTTTCCTAATGCAAAAGCTGTTTAAAAATAATGTTTTCTTATAAGACTGAAAACACGTTGAGACAAGGCGTTTTTGCATTCTTGAAAAAACCTTTTTTTCCAAAATTTAGCCCTGTTTTCATCAAATTTCTATCTTAAATCTAGTCCCCTATCCTGAGTAATATATAGTTTTACCAAATATTTACCTTTTATATAATTGAAAAGAAAGCAGTGTCCGCTTTTCTTTTTTTAGCACTTTGAGATTTGATCCAAATTTGATCCAAATGTAAAGTGCATTATAAATTAAATGTATTATTATTATTATTATTATTATTATTATTATTATTATTATTATTATTATTATTATTATTATTCTTGGGAGATATTGTGATGGTTGCTTATCTCTATATAAGAAGGACAACCATGTTTGCCGACTGACTATTTTTAGAGGCCTAAAAAGGTAAATATTCCAGTAATTTACAAGAAAAATAACATAGGAAACCTTTAAGGTTCAGGTTTTATCTGCTTTCCTCTGTTACTAATCTGATGACTGAACAGATTTAGGGTTGTCTGGAACCGCCGTTCTGAAGGCACTTTTACTAATTAAAGCAAACTGAAGGTGTTGCTACTGCTTGTCTCCTCCCCCAGAGGCTGCTGTGGTGTCATTGTGCTTTCTGCATGATGCTTTCGGTCCAAAACAGACAGGAGGCTTGCTGGTGGTACAGTAAGGCACTCATTATACAGGAGATCCTAAATATAAAAAATGAAAAGAAATAATCATGACCTAGGTATTTAAGCAAGAAGAATAAATAATGTATTGATATATAACTGTCATGCAATTTTGTTGTTTTTTCTGAGGGTCAATAACAAGAGGTGATATTTATTTGGCCCCTAGAATATCGTTGTGAAATAGACTCCACTCGTCCCTTTCAATCATGAAAACTTTGAAGATGGATTTGAGACTTTCACTGACAAGGTTGCTCCTTATTACGCAGATAAAGAATAGTGAACACAGAGCACAATAAATAATTGATGCCTAATAAGTGGAGGCAGAGCGCGCCAGGGCTCCTTTTTTATTTTCGGCCCAAGAATAGAGAAAGCCTTCCAAGTTGTTTATTTCCTCCATCCTTACTTTCTTTTCATGTCCTTCTCATTTTACGAGCCATGAGTCAACACAGCACACGTAAATGATATTTTGACACACAGAGCCATGAATAATGCATTTGAATTTACTTTTATGCCAGAGTCAGACCCCTCTCAGCAGCCATTCTCTCCCTCCCTCCCTATCTCTCTCTCCCCCTCTCTCTCTCTCTCTCTCTCTCTCTCTCTTTCTCTCCTCTTGGCCCTCCACACCCTACTTCTTCACCCCCAGCCCTCATTCCTATCTTCACTATTCATCCTCATCATTCACCTCAACCTCATTTCTCCTCTCACCCGCCTCCCCTCTTTCTTCTACCTACACCTCTGTCTTACAGTACAGATCGGAGTCCAGCTATCAGAACTGAACAATCTACTGGAACAACAATAATTATACAGGTCAGAGATCTGCTCACGCACATATTTGCACAATCATGAGGTAGGAATTAGGACACAAGAATGATATGTTTTTCAAAGATTGTCTTATTAATTGACTTATTATTTGACAACATGAGCAAAAAAATGTTAGAAAACAGAAGAAATGTGAACACTGGTTTAACAAAGATTTAACGGACAGGATGTTTAGAGTGACATTTATCATATCTGGTCAAGTAGTAACCAGTATCCGAGCAGTCAAGTCCTTCACCTGAGTCACCCCACAGCAGCTAATGAAGGCCTCTGTGGTCTGCGGGACCCTGATGAAGCCAAAGGCAATCATTGATTCAGTGGCTAAATTAATCACCCATAACCTGATCTGTTCCAATAAAGTCACAAGCAGCCAGCGTACTGCATGATCAGCAGCAATCCCTCTTCCCCTGCCGTGTCGGTGATGTTCAGCCCGAGGCCCACAAACCACCAAACATGATTTTAACTTGAATTAGAAACATTTATTCCACTGCTAAGTAGCTGGCTTGTAGTCATGACAAACAAGGAATGAGGATGGAGGATTTAGTTCATGGGGCTCTGACTATCGAATCATCTCCTATATTTTCATGCTATTTCTGCTCCTCCACCTACCCATAACCAGCATCATCGTCCTCTCAGATGTTTTCCTAGTGGTCTATTTTTCCATTCTCGGCCATTTATTGTTTTGCAGAATGAATATATAGCTTGAGTCATTTAGGTGTTATTTCATGTACTGGCAGTTTCACAGCTAATCATGTTATCACTCCACTGACAGAACCAGCCACTCATTATCTGCCATTATATTTGGTTCATTTCATTTTATTAGATGAGTTTTGTATTTTCCCTTTCTCTGCTTCAAGGACCGTCTCAATAGGCCTACTCCCCAATTAAAACACTATTCTAATGAAATGAAGGTTACATTTATGGATATAACACTATGATATGAACTAACCATAACAATCTCAGTGAGGTCCCCTAAAAATATATAAATAGCTTAATAAATAAACAAAAACATATCCATATATATATATATGTATATCTAATTTTCATATTCTCAGGGATGTTACTAATAAACAATATCGTATGACTGTACAACCCTGATAGCAAAAAGAATAATGAGTAAAATAGAAATCAATGCATCATTTGATGGTCTGCACATTACAATTCATTTTGAAACTAATAACTTTGTATGATACTAATACTAAACCTTTGACATGCAACCCGCAACCTCACCACTAAATGCCACCAAATGAAAGTCAATCCTACATAACGGACATTTGTACAAGTTTGAAAATATCATGAATTCCAATGACAATAAAAAGTCGATGAGACATGATCAACACAAACTGCGGAAGATATTTCGGTCACAATCTTCTCATAGAATGCATATCAATGTGTTTTTAATATTAAAAAGTTTGGAAACCACTGATTGAGACTCTAATCCAGAGGGAGAAGCCCGTTGCGGCCTGTAAGCTACTTACTTTACATTTCTCAGTAATACAGTAGTCATCCCTCTGGTGTGAAATCCCTCTTCTGAAAAGTTGCTTCGAAAGAAGCAGGGATGAATAATCTGCATCATCCTCATCGTCCACAGAGTGGTTGTTCATTCATAATTTAACCCCCCCCCCATTACATCTGATGAAAGCCAGTGACCTGAAACTACAGAGGGAATGAGCTTCTTCAAGAACGCCGTTAACATTGTCTGCATCTGTCCTGTACAAGCTGCCCACAAACATCAATAAATAAGTCTCACTTCAACGCTGGGATCTTATGTCGTCCCTGAGCATCATGGGGATTTGTCACATTCCCATTCTTACATTTACATGAGACATTGGACGTTATCTCAGATATAATATGTTTGTACAATTAGACGATATCAAACTCTTTGATGGATCTAGTGATTAAATTAAACTGTAAATGAGCGTTTATAACCACATTCAGGGCTAATTTATAGGTCAAAGTGTATTTTGGAAATCATCATGCATCATGTACAACACTCGATGCATGTGTCCAGGAAAGTGCATGAAAGTCAAGTGTGTTAAATGCATTACACCGTCTCCTGCCTCCGTCTTATGACCCAGAAACCACATTTTCCCACTGGTGTTTGAAAAGCGCAAAGATACACTATGTAGTTATATTTATTTAAATTGTTAAGAGCTCAATATAAATAAATGTAATAATATTCAAGATGGATTCACTACTGGTGTGTTTCCGATCGGACCACATAGCTGCTCAGCTCAAACCACTTTCAGAAGGCATTATTTTGTAAAGTAAAATATAAACTCACTCTTTTTCCTACCATGCACTCCCTTGGCCTGACAACACAATGATAGCACGATTTAAATTGTTATTAAAAACACTTTATAGAGAACTGTCTTCGCCGGTTATGGTCTCGTAACATTATATAACCATTTTTTTCTGCACAACATAATTTTGATGCTCTTCCTTTTTCTTTCTCATAAAACTTGACCATTTTTCACATTTTATGTATCTGCTGTTTAATTACAGCTAAATGTATTAGTCACTGTGTGAGCCCCGGGCGGGGACCGTGTTCACGCTGAATCATTTGTTGTGATATCTTGGGCTAGCATATCACTTCAGGCTTGTTTCACAGACTCTAATCCTTGTTGCAGTTAAGTGCATGTTCAACAGACTCCAGTTACTCCTGCGTAGTTATTTGTATCCAGCTTTTAAGAGATAAGCCTATTTTAGAGCACAGTAAAATAATTGCCACCCCCAACTGCAAACAAAAAAACTGTTAAAAAGTGGAACAAGAAAAGGAAGCACCAGTACAACCCATCCTTACACTAGCATGGAAATCCGAGTATATTGAGAACCACTGAGAGACTTCAATGCACCACTGAGTGCGCCTCAACACGCCTTCACCAATGTGAAACTGGGACAGAGCAGGTTTTGTTGTAGGCCCCAAATGTTCAACAGATGAGAATAACTCAGATTTAAACTGACTTTAGAGGTATGTATATGCGTACGAATGTATGTGTACTGTTCATGTATGTGTGTTTGCATGTATGCATATGTATGTAAGTATTTATGTAAATATGTGTATGTGTATATGTTAAGGTTGTGTGAATGTTTTTAAGAATTTATATTTGTATGTGTGTGTGTATTTATACATTTATATGTATGTATGTATATTTATATATATAAATATATATATATTTATATATATAAATATATATATATTTATACGTGTGTGTATATGTATGTATGTATCTTTATATATATGTATAAGTGCGTGTATGTATGTATGTATATATATAATAATAATAATAATAATAATACATTAAATTTATAACGCACTTTACATTTGGATCAAATCTCAAAGTGCTACAAAGCAAAAGCAGATAAAAGCATCAATAAAAAAATAAAATAATAACTATATAAAAACATGACCAAAAGCATTAATGTTAATTACAGTTATAGGTTCTGCTAAAAAGGAAAGTTTTAAGTCCTTTTTTAAATGTCTCAGTCATCTGTGGAGCCCTGAGATGGTCAGGGAGTGCATTCCACAGACGAGGGGCAGCAGAACAGAAGGCCCGATCACCCATGGTGCTGAGCTTAGTCCGGGGAAGGAGGAGGCGGTATGACTGGGTAGAACGAAGGGATCGTGTCGAGGTCAGTGGGGGTGAGTAGTTCTAATATAGTTCTAATATATATATATATATATATATATATATGTATAAGTGTGTGTATGTTTGTATGTATTTATGCATGTAAGTATTATGTTCAATCCCTTTAGTCATTCGGGCAGAATGATAAAATCTGGCTGAAGTGCGAGTAGAGAGAGTAGATGCTGTGTTAGATTGTCTGTGTATTTGCTCTTTAACTCACTCCCACTTGGTTTCTGGTTTCACACTTTGCATCATTCCTCATTAGTTTAACCGTCAACATGTCATGCAGTGGTTTTAAATTCATATCATATCACCCATTTTTGATTGAAGTTCCTGCATTGTGAAATTGCTGACTTTTCAGTATGGGAAATATCCGAATGCTTCCTCGATCACTTCCTGACTTCTCGCGCCGTGTTCGGCCACTAATCACAATTAAATGTCACTCATTGTCTTGCTGTGGAGCTGTTAAACTTTGGTGCAGACGAATTCTGCGGCGGTGCGGTGAAGCCTCATGAGGTTTGACCCCGTCTCCCCACCCCCCTCTTCATCGCCACAGCATCTCCCAATAAAACTGATTTGCTCTGGCATGTATTGTTTTGGAAAATAAATCAGTCGACTCTTTCCACTTCATGCACTCATGACATCATTTTTTTCCCCTCTTAACTCGATTATTGTCACTTAGTTCATCTGTATGGCAACAATGACCTGTAGCTACAGTACACAGGGCCCCTCCCACTCTCTGGAGCATGACAGAAAGGACTAGGAAACGGCTACGCCTAGAGCCTGTAAGTTTGTCAAAGTTAAATACAAGTGAGCGTATTATCCGCCTTATTTTTCTGTCCCACAATCCTCTTTTTTCCGCCTTGAAAATAAGCTTCAAGGTAATTGTGTCATTGTGTCATAAGGCACAAGAAAAATATGATAATCCATTAAATTGTATTCCGTGTTCGCTGTTGCTTTTTTAGTACAGAGCGACACCGAAGGATTTTGGAAAGGTGAATTATGAATAATGGCCTTTGATCCAGAAAGCCTGACGAGTAATAACGTTTAATGCTATAGCTGATCAATAAAACTGAGGCATGCTTTTCATGTCGGAGTAGACAGTTTGTCAGAAGGTGCCAGCTTCTTTATCATCCTGCTCACAAAGAGAAATTGTGACACGAAGTTGTTAAGCTTACTTCAATTCACTTCACCTTAGTTTAAACTTTAACCTTTGTGTGGCCGATGTGCTCACCAGCGGCTGGAATGTTAAGTTACTGCAAGTTTGGAACCAAAGATGTCATCTTGGTTAATAATTTAGAATAACATGAGAGGGGCCAGGTGTTATTGAACACACACACACACACTGAAAATGTTTTTGTTGTGTCAATTAGTTTATTAAGTATCATCTACTCCTCTGGTGCATTCAGGAACCTGATCTGTTTTTAAACCGATTCATATTACAGGGGCAGCGGAGAGCAAGAAAAAGGGGACATTTTCAATTACATGTCAGCATATTCCACTGACCCGTCGGCCACCATTTGACCAGGCTTTTACTTTAATTGCTTGCATTTCATTAAGTATAATCATTCATAGTGGAATTTAATCAGCAAGGATTCAGGGATAGGACACGTAGGCTGTTTGAAAGAAAACAGCAGAACACATTCAGTGAAAGTCTGGAAGGACTACAGATTTTAGACCCTCGCATTTTAAGAGTTCATGTGAATCTAAAATTAAAAACTACAGTCATAACACATAATTATATATTTATGCATAATAAAGGAAGATAATCTGCTTTTTAAGAATATATATATATATGGGTGCAATATATATATATATATATATATATATATATATATGAGTATTTTTAGTACTTATTATTTAAAAAATATTTACTTGATTTTATTGTGTTATTTTGATCCAGATTTCATTGCTATTCATTTTATATCATTTTATTGTTTATCTCTTACTCTTGACACTGATTTGTCAAGAATCAACAATTCACCCAGATTCAAACAAAGAAAACTTTTTGCCAAGATTTATGATGAGCTCCTCAGCGCAGCTAAGTCTTCGTCTTCCTAAATATTTAGCAATCAACTGATTCTCAGCCGAGTACCAACTTGGACATATTAGGTCAGGAACCTCAAAAGACCTGATCCTCCATCACTGCTTCTCTCAAGAGATGTGAGCGCAGATGTCTTAGCCAGGTTATCCCTTCACCTCAGAAATACCTGTTACCTGTAGATTTATCGCTAAATTAGACAAGCTATACAAAATCTGGGTAAACATTATAAATGCTGTTGAGAAATTCTCCAATTAAGCAAACAAAAAATAAAAAAAGCACTTACTGGCTGCTTGCATAGAACTGTCAAATAAGTATTTTTTTCTGGTATTACATGACAAGAGTATGGTCACTTAAGGTTAAAAAAACAGTTCTTGCAGATTGCAGATGGTCTAGTTTTACTTGAGATTAAGATCATTTCAAGTAACTCTGGAATAATTGCCATACACAAAGAATGTTTGACTCTGACATGCTGGGATGGAAGCTACTGCATGTACCCAGGGTACTTCAGGGCGTCAAGTGATGGACCAAACCACTTTATTTTTAGTCATGGTCGGTTTGTCAGTTGGTTTGCCACTTTGATCCAGTATGATTCTGTTGATTGAAATCCATCAGTCTGGGATGGGTTCCATAGCTGTTTCTAAGGCTCCACAGATCCATAGTGAGACACATTATCTACTAATAAAGAGGACTTGGAATAGTGAACCTTCTTAGAAGTGGAACACCTTCCAAAATTAACTGTGTGTGTTTGTGTGTGTTCTTTGCATACAAACAAACTAAGAACCTAGTTAACATAATACCTGAACAATATGATTGTGTAAGCATTGTCATTGTGCATAGATTAACATATATCCTTATAATGTATTACTCATCTCAGTTAAATATGCTGTATCCATGAACCCAAAATTCAAAAATAGATTCATCATCAGAACAAGACTGGATTCATCTTGTCATGGGTTTTTTCATCTAAAACCCTGCTGTGCTCATCTTCCTCCATGTAACTGTAGTGCTATTTCTTTCTGTTTGGGGCTGGAATACCACAAGTTACCCAAAACAGAATGATAAAAAACTGCAAGAGGCAGGCTTAAAAAACATTTATTTTTCTTTAACGGCTTTCTCTTACATTGCTTGTTTGCAAGAAATATGGAAACCAATGAGGCAGGTTCTTCATCCTATATGCACAATGCTGTGCGTGGGCGCTAACCCAACAGATGGACATCCTGATCTAAATTATAATCAGGTTATCCACTGAGAAGAGGAGCAGCTCATCACTGATGGTCGAGTAATTTACATAAAAAGTACTCTGTGCTTGAAAGCCCCCATTGCCAGTGACATCTGCCTTCAGGTCACTAGGAGTGTGTGCAGTGCCAAACTCAAAGGGTGACGAGAAAAGGGGTTTTAAAAAGAAGAAAATGATTCAAAAGAACTGTAGAGAAGCATTTGTTTTTCATAAATACTGCATTCCCGACCACTCTTATTTCATTTTGTATCAGTTTGTTCTTGTTTGCCAAGCAGTGTTCAGTTCGCAGCTTCTGGGGTTTGCATACATGTCACCATGGGATTCTTTCTTTTTTCTTCTGTTTTTCTGACAGTTTTAAGCGACAGGAAGCAAGAGTTAGGGACGTCGACGACTAGCAACTGCAAAGACGTGTGTCATCTGCTGATGCTACGCCCTCCCGACATCCACGTTAGAGAGTGGAAAAAAACTATTTCACTCATTAGGGGCATGCATTTGATTTTAAAAAAAAAACTATCAGAATAACAATGTTAAATTGGAGAAGCTAAAAACAAAACATTGTTGTGGTGTTGGGCATTTTCCTCAGTTTCCTGTCTCTTTTGTATCTTAATGGCAATATTTTCACAATGTTCCCCACCATCTGTGGGAATGTGATACCTTTCTACAGCTGAGTGAAAGGGGAGTGGGGGGTGGTGGTGGTGTTCTCTAATCCCAGAATCCCTCACATCGAATCATGCAAATTTGGTGCACTTTGAAGCGAATCCAGCTCCTACCATATGCAGAGTGAAAACAACAATCTATTATGCATGCATTGCACCAAGCTTATGGTAATGTTATTTCAATGCAATTCCTATAAAGTCAAATTTGCAGATGCACAACATATCTAAAGTTTCTTTAAAAATAATATTTGTCTCATTGAGGTATTCATTTCTGAATACAAGCAGTGAGTGAGGAAGGAGCTGCTGAGATCTTTGTTTCACTTTGGAAGTGTTACTTGAAAATTAGATGGGGGGTATCTTCTTCCTCCAATTTGTGTTTCAGAGGTTGTATTTTTCCTGTTTTAACACAATGTTCCACTCTTCAACTACTACAACACAAATGAAAACTTGCAGCAATTTTTGTCACTCCCCAGCCCTGAGGGAGGATCAGAGCATTTATGATGTCTCTGACTTGTGTTCACTTTTTATCACACCACGCTATCACTTCAGAACAATTGGATAAAATTAGAGATTTACATCTGCTTGTAAATAAACTTTTAATGAACAGGTATGCATTTCAGCTATCAGCCTGTTCATCACAACATGCTGTTGGACACTCTCATCTTATCTTTCACAAGCCAAAAGCTGTCAGTGTGCTTTGTCGTTCTCTGTCTGTGAGTGGATTGAGAACACAACATCAATGATAGTTCCATTTGTTCAATAGATAATTAGGGCCCACGACATGCCAAGAATCATTTTCCGTCTTGGCTCATCCTAATTTGGGGGAGGAATCATGCAAGGCGTAATTGGCAAAGTGACTTGTATCTCCCAAGAGGATAAAGGCTTTGTTACGCTATTCAGCTCTTAATGAAAACATATCTATCTATCTATCTATCTATCTATCTATCTATCTATCTATCTATCTATCTATCTATCTATCTATCTATCTATCTATCTATCTATCTATCTATCTATCTATCTATCTATCTATCTATCTATCTATATATCTGTCTGTCTGTCTGTCTGTCTGTCTGTCTGTCTGTCTGTCTGTCTATCTATCTATCTATCTATCTATCTATCTATCTATCTATCTATCTGTCTGTCTGTCTGTCTGTCTGTCTGGCTGGCTGTCTGTCTGTCTGTCTGTCTGTCTATCTATCTATCTATCTATCTATCTATCTATCTATCTATCTATCTATCTATCTATCTATCTATCTATCTATCTATCTATATAACTCACTCATCAAATAGTTTGGTGCCAAACTCATTTGGAGGAATGAAAGAAAAGGAGGCGTGTTCTTCATCCTCTCAGAGCGAAGCACCCGGCAGAAGAAGGTCCGACGACACAAGGAAGTTTGTTGTTAGATGCGCAGTGCAAATTACAGTCCCCATCTCAAAGACGGCGGCTAAAGACATACCTGCCTATCAATTTCGCTGAAGATTGTTGTGCCAAAGCTTACAGTGTTATTTAGAAAAACGTAAATGTGAGACTCGTTTAACAAGTGCTGGTAAGTTAGATCTTTTCACAGATACATGGACAGATATACAACTGAATCGTAAGTGCGAGCAACTATTCACAACTTACCTTCTATCTTAATTATTTAATAACAATACCTAGTATTTATTTACTCCCTTTTCAGTTTGTCCGTTTCACCATTATAACCCCGACAAGTTGGGGATATTATGGAATCACTTCAGCTGCAGATCCTTCGTTGCAACGCGATAACTCAAAACAATTTCGGGGATCATTTTCAAATGTTATAGCGAAATAACCTTAGTGCGGGGAAGAACTGGTTTGATTTTGGGAAAGGTCAGTTGTATTATTCGAACGAGCTTTAGTTTCATCTTTACCTCACTGGACCTGACTGTGGACCACCGGACAACGGGTGGTACTACGAGTGGAACCACATATTTCTATGAGCCATCCAATTAAAAATCTAGACTTTTTACCATCTACTATGGTAAATGGATAAATAGACAAGCAATGGACTAATTAATTCATGACAAATGTTGGAAAGGTCAAACTATGAAGTCATTTGACAGGAATTTAGTTCACCAGGAAACACCTTTTATAAATCCCTACAGCTAAGACATTATCTTCAGAAACATAAGAAATGGGAAAATGTCAGTGAAGAACCAGTTAAAATAGAGGAAATGTTCATGTGCCACACAGATGAAGGATTAAATAAAGGGGGGCACATGGGTGCAGTGGTTAGCACTGCTGCCTCACAGCACGAAGGTAGTGGGTTCAATTCCACCTCTACTGGCCTTTTCCTTGCGGAGTTTGCAGGTTCTACTTATGTCTGCGTGGATTCTCTCTGGGAACTGTGGCTTCCAATCTAAAGTAGGTCAATTGGTGACCCTGACCCTAAATTACCCATAGGAGTTAATTTGAGTTTGAATGGTTGTTTGTCTCTCTGTCTAACAAATGAATAAATATTTTCACATGTACGTATTTGTAGAGGAAGCTGTTGTTTTGTTGTGTGTTTGCCGCTTCTCCAGGCTATGCTCTTCAAAGGACTAAGCTCTGTAAAGAGTTTTTGCGTTCCATGTAAAGCGCTATATAAGTAGAAGGTATTAAAGTGTAAGGTGTCAAAAATGTACCAGGCATTACAGCAGGAATCTAATGATAAAAACAAGGATTAATAACAGATGAAGAATGGGAGTAATCATCCTGCTGCAGGTCATAAATGAACCAACCAACAAACCCAAAGTCATTTTGATCTCTTTTGGACATTCTCACAATTCTCACAATCCCAAAATGTGTGTGTATAATCGCTCACTGAAAGAGAGCCCACCAACACAACTCAGATCTATTTCCCTATTTTGAGGTGATCAATGGAGTTTTGGAAAACCACATCTTCACCTTCCAATCAACTTTCCTCCATGTTGGGCAGTTGGTTTGTTTAGGACCTGCTATAAATGATTCCTCCCACTCTTCCTCTGTTATTAGGTTTGTTTTCAGCTCCCATCATTCTTTAACATCTGTTTTTCCTTTGCAAATCACCTCGTGTTTGCTCGCGAATTACAGTCTTTACTAGCAAATTGTGTTTCGTGCACACGAGTCGTGTTGCATTTGTGTGCAGAGTTTTGGCAGGAATGTAACTCCATACTTTTCGGGGATAAACCCTTGCTGTCAGGGATGACAGCATAAGTCTAGTTAACTCTAGTAGTTCATATTTCACTCACTTCGTCCTCACGGAGGATTCTTTATTTTATTTTTTTAAATATACTCTGAACATACAGGTATCTTCAAATTAAATTTTAAGGATCATTGTGACTTTTGAAATGTGCTATATAAGTTTAAGTAATTATTTATAATTTTATTATTATTATATATATTATTTGGGACTTTTTGGGGATATACGATGCTGTCATCATAGTTTTTTTTTTATCTAAAGTGATTGTTCACAATATTTTGCACATACTTAATTAAATATATTGTCACATCTCAGCCAAATCTAGCATTTTTCCATCTTTGGAAACTTTCTGCAGTAGAATTTAAAATGATGTCTTATGGTTTTTGTGCAACATTTTGCTGCACATGATGAGTTTGAAATGAATTACAATACAGAATGGTTAACGTATTAGAACATAAGATAATAGACGTTTTCAGTATATGAGTCAGCCCTGTGGTGCAAACATATACCATATAGCACATATACAACAAAGAAAATAAACACAACCATGCATGCACAGGGCTCAGTGGCACTGACATCGCTATTATGCACACAAACCCTCATAGCTCCACCATACACCTTATGAAGCCACGGGATTTGGGGAATAAAATTGTTAACCCACTGTTGAGAGTGAGTATGTCTCAACAGGGGTGGCTGCATATCATGCAGGATGACAGACGGGAAATGGGGCGGCTTTATCACTTAAACTGGCCTCATGGAGCTCAGTGCTCTCTGCCAGCCAGACTCCAAGTTATTCTGTGCCAGCGGAGCATTGATTTTCCACACTGTTAGCTCACATGATTCCCCCTTTCCTCAGAGGAAAATTGCCAGGATAAAAAAAAAAAGACTCCCTGTGATCGATTGGTCCACTGTGCTACTGAATTCAGGTTACAGACTGAGGGAGATGAGGAGAGAGGGAGAGCAGGGAGGTGAGGAAGGTGTGGGGGAAAACAGTACACAGGGGTGTGTTTGCTGTATACTGAAATACTGTATAATCGTTTATCAGTAATGAATCAGTCACACATTACCAGTCACTGGTTGCAAAGCCAATTATGCCATTAAGAAATAAAACAGAATTATGGATACCCCTTTAATTAGGGAGCACATATTAACCATTTACTATATTTGATTATAAGCATGCATATTAGTTTTTTCGTTTCCTTATTAGTCATTATGAATCACTTCCTAATAACATTGCATATTCTGTACGACCATATTCTATAATTACTAAACCATTAATTAAAGTCTTCCATCAATAACCTTTCACTGATAATTAATTCCAAAGAATAGTGTTCCGTATGGTCATAGTGTCGCTACGGCCACAGCATATTACTGCATAATTCATGTACAGCAACTTTCAAGGCAAAATGCCTGTAAATGACTCAGTGCTTATAGAATATAGGCAGTGCTTTGTAAAAAAAAGTCAATTTTGCTCATTTGCATGCTAATGCACAACTAGTGGAGGAATAATATTCTAATCTAAAGGGTTACACTGTACTTATGGGCAGTGATGGTTGAGCAAATCCCAAACATTAGAATCCTAACTTTCTAAAAAAGCTGATAGTTAGTAGATATATAGTCTATCATTGTAACCATCTTAGTGTCACTTCTTATGATACCAGTATTTGTTAATTAGCACATGACACAAATACGGACATGAATATTCTGATTACCAGGATGAATATGCCCCTTATCAGCAGTGTATTCGGCATAAAAATGCAAAAAAATGACTTAATTTTCATCTATCTAATAAAAAAAGGATAATAAAATCATCACTCATGAGCCATTGTGAGCATGCACACCATCTTGAAGTAAAAATGCTGGCTTCCAAGCAAAACTCAACGTAGCAAAGAATGTCAACTAAATAAAATAAACTAGACTAAAGCGTTGAACAAATTGAAAACGGCTGAACATCTATTGCAAGGCTGAATCCCATAACAACACGTGATAGACTTCACCTACTTCCTGTTTTATGAAGCAATGGACGAAGTGATGGAAGGACAACAACGGACCATATGGATTTCAAGGATGAATTATGTGATGGGGAGTCTTCTGCTTTGAACATAAATTGTACTTTGTATGACGTTCGAGCTAATATTGGCATGTTTGGTAAGTTCACCTCACAGCATGTTCTCACTAAATAACTTAAAAACTAATACCATTCGGACAGATTAGCCAACTTTACAGCTGGAGGTTGCTTCATAATACTGAATATTTTTTTCAAAGCCCTTACCAGTTATTATTGTTAAAGTCATGAAGCTAAATGGAGATCTATCCAAAGTTCAGTCAGAAAGACGTACCTTCTCACACACTTGTGCCACAGTAATGCTAATACCACTATTATCCTCACCTTTTGCACATGCTCAGTCTCAATTACCTGGTACACTGTGGGCCATCAAATGTCACACCTGCACGCTTATCCCATCACCCCCAGCTGCTGTCTTTAAATATGACTTTCATACTCTCCAACTCCACTGGTACCATTGACTAGTTTGCACGCCCTCTACCTCCTGACCAATCATCAGCCTCAGCAGAGTCATCAGCCACCACCACCAGTATCCGGACTCCAAAAAGGGGGTATTTTAAGACTCTCCTCAGGGTAGAGACCCTTCCGTCTCAATCTCCCCAAGAGTCTGGGCGCCAAATACTTTCTAATAGACTAATTATCATATATAATCTGTTGTAATAAATAATTAATCTTTTCTTAATTCTTTGTCTTCTCTTATTTAAATGAAATTGAAGCAATCACCAAAGTAGGAAACATGAATGACTGTACCACATGAATGGTTAGAGACATTTCTCTGAAAATCACTCATTTGAACCTCATAATTACAACTGATTAAATTGTCAGGGGATAAGTAAGACTCTAAGGGTTCATCCTCTAGGAAAGAAGAATTCAGGATAAAAAATAACAGGTCATCCCACCACCTAAAACTCTATTTAACATGTACAGATTATATGCATATACAGTATTTATGGTGGCATGTTTCATGGTAAAACACAAATGTCGCTTTTGTTTTCACAGCCACAGATGACCTATTGAGGCCATAGTGCCTCTCTCCTAGCCCTCACATCCATCAAGTAAAATGAGTTTATATGCATCACTGCTAACATTATGGTCCTGAGAGCTAAGAGTAAAGCTCACCTAACATGCAGGATGGCCCAATAAAGAAGAACCCACTGACGTCAATGAAAATGTCTATCATTTAAAACTAGCGGAAGCAAAGGCTAAGAGGACGAAAGAACATTATTTATTAATTGTGAATATGTGTTGATGGCTCAGGCTTTCCTTGTGGTTTTTCATCAAATAAATAAACTACATGATCGTAGAGACATTAGGAAAAAGTTGTGCTAGTTTCTTACAATTACTTTATATCCATATAACAAAAACATTTATGAAAGGCAGTGGGGGACATTTAGTGCCACGCAGCACAAAAGCCCTGGTTTCAAAAGCAGACCAGGGACCTTTCTATGTGATGTTTGCATCTTATCCCTGTGTTTTTCGGGGCTCCCTCTAATTGATCTGGATTCTTCTCACCGCAAAATAAGAGAATTTGGGAATATAAAAGGCCCATTAGTGTAAGCATGAATGGTTATCTCTCTGTATGAGGGGGCTTTGAGATGAACTGGTAACCCGTCCAGGATGTACCCCACCTCTCACTCAGTATCAGCTGGGCTCCAGCCTCAGCAACCCTGCACAGGATATGGAGTTACAGAAAATGATTGGACAGATGCATGGGATTATCACGTTTTGTTTATTAACCCTGATCTCCATTTTCTTTTCAGAATCAAGGTTGTGGGATTGTTGCTTGTTTTTTTTTGCATTGTCCCTCTGTGCATACATCCATCCATTTCCATAAATTAATGTGATATCTGAGGAGCACCTGTAGGAAAGTTTTAAAAAACTGGCAAGGATTAACTGATTAGATGTTGGAGTAAAGAGGTCGCTGTGACCTCTTAGAATGAGGTAACAGCGACCTCTTAGTATCATTGAACAAATGAATTCTATTAATGATCAAAGATTTTATTTTTTTCTGTCTGAGAGACATCCTCCTGTGTTTATGCAAAACAGACAAAAATGTGAATACAGATTTTTTTTGTCATGAGATGAAAGCTCAACATACACCGAATCAAAATTTCCAAACATTAAGAAAAATTGCAAATGTGTAAAAGCTTAATTTCCACCTGCTCAGTTATCCAGGAATGGATGCAGGAACACCCTACAGCATGCATTTATATATCGATATATACATGCGCCCCCTCCACCGCTCTTTAGATCTGACAATGAGAAGAATGCTAAAGAACATGCATAATGTAACTACACTGCATTTCACCAGCAGTGTCATTATGTCTAATGGCTGTGGCTATTCATGGAAACCGTTCCACTAATTCATCAAACGCACCTGTAAGCCATCAAGGGGATAGTGTCTAAATCATCATTTGTAAATTATGTAAGAAAAGACTTTACAACGTTCTTGGCAAAACAGGATCAAATGAAAAGATCATTACCAGGGAAGTGGTGATCCCATTGTGAATATAAAACTGCTATTAGTCAGACATATTTTAAAACAATTTAAATAAATGCACCTCCAAGTGACCTTTTACAGACTACCATGAGGAGCGATGCCCGAATGGTTAGCGTAGAGGTCAGCAGTGTTACCAGCATCCAAAATCATATTGGCATGATTGATTCGGTGACTCTAAGTTGCCCGTAGGTGTGAGTGTGAATGGTTTACTTCTAGTCGTTGGCCTTGTGTTGAACTCAGGGTGTAACCAGCCTCTCATCCAATGTCAGTTCGAAAAGGTTCAAAACCCCTTACGACTTTGCAGAGGATGAGTGCTTGCAAAAAATGAATGGGTGGATGTGTGAACTCCAAACAATAAAACTAAATAATTGAAATAAACACACAACCTGAGCAATTTTAATATAAGTTATGTCCCCATCCGTACATTCCTTATCCACCCCAAAATTTCACCCACAGCTATCTCTGGAACATTGTGTGTGGTCAGATGTATTTAGTGTCTGTTCTTCTTTTATAAATACCAGTTTAGTTTTAGCATGCTCATCATTTATACATCCATACCGTTGACTCAAGAATGGAAGCGCGCAGAGAGAGTGCGGAGAGAGTCATGTGGTTAGAAAATGCTGTCCAAACAGGAAACTGACAGAACTCTCTGTACGTGTAAGCAACAAGAAGAAACAATTCAAATTAGTCAGGCATTTTGTGCCTCCAATTATCAATAAAAAAACAATTTCTGAACCTCAGTTTCAGGAGAAACTATGCAGATTCCATCCTAGTTGTGGAATGGTGGACAAAATCTCAACTTCAGCAGGCCTGTTAGTGAAGTCACGGGATTCAAGTCACATGTATCATGTGGGTTTTATCAAAGGCCTATGACCTGGTGTCCTCTCAGGGAAAACATGCCAGTATGGGTTATTGGGGCCATTGCTATGAGCCAAAGTGAGAATTGTGTCTGTATCCCCTCTAGAAATTCAGACACAGAACCAGTGAGCGTTGGACTCACACAAGGTTTTCATTTGTCTCAAGTCCTTTTTGTCCCCATGTCCCAGGTTCAATTTTCATGGATAAGATTTCAAGGTGCAGTCATGGTGAGGTGAGTGTGCATTTGGGGACCTCAGAATGACTTCTCAGCTGTTTGCAGAGGCTCAGAAAAGAGTTTGATTATAGGTTGTAAAGAACAGCAACAAAATGGGTTGTCGCACAGTCAGAAATCAATGCAATGGGACGCTCCCATCCCATCCGTCACACAAGCCATAAGAGCAGACCACTATCCAGAACATAGTTTATTCTTTAATGTAGCCTACTGTAATGCCTTCTTTGGATCGTTAAAGCAATGTTTGACGCCAACGGGAGCCGTGGAGAAAAGCAAAGAAGGCTAAGCGATTGTGAATGGTATCTTGTGACAAGCGATTGTTTACACTCCACACACTAGCGTTGCCTTTTGGAAATTATGGTAGAAGCTTATTTTGTGGCCTTTTCAGCGAGCCTTTTCAATAATCCTTGCAAGGTTCCTTATTTACTCTGAGGCTAGGGCGTGGGAGCTGTTGTGGTACTGTTGCTTCACATATTTCTGGTAAGACCCGTCTTGCTTCTGCACTGGACATCCAGTTAGCAACTCAGTTAGCTTCTCCTCAACAGCTGAAATGGCTCTCCATGTCTTTGACAGTTTGGGAAAGTTTAATTAGCCTTCAAGCTAGTACAAGCTGTAGTACTCCGTTGTGTCATTTATTACCAGTTAACAATGCTTTTTTAAGAGACAACTGAGTAAAAGTGAGCATAATGCTTATGGAGTTTAATAAGACCTTTATCAAGCAATTACATATTTGATTTTTTTCTTTGGAATCGTGACAACAGATATTTGCTAAATAACCAATCGTTCACTGTTAGGTTAAGCACAACTGATCAGTTGAATCTTAGTGAAATAATGATGCTTTTAATTATCGACACTAAAAATGGTGAAAAAAAACGTGTCCTACGTTTTTATGTTTCTATTTGTTGGTATTGGTTTGTTTGGTGACACAGACAGAAGCTTTTGAAGCATGAATAGCATGTTTTGGATAAGTAATTTTGTGTGCTCAGAATGGAGTTGTTATATATCAGAAAATAGTTATAACAACATCACACTAGGTGCATAAAACTGCATTTTTAAGTGAGACGTAAAATCGTTTAAAGAAGTTTGGTTGCTTAAAAAGCCTGCTTGCTTTACATAACCTTGGTGGGAGCCATTATGCTCTGTGTGTGCACATATCCATAAGGGTTCAAAATTCTTTATGAATAACAGTTGTTGGAAGTAAATGTAACAAATGTCCATTTTAAGATTAATCTTGGCTCAAAGGTCTAACATCCATTGTAAGAATATTTATCTAAACAGGGTAATTCATTTTTTGGGTGCTAGAATAGGTGTTAAGCTTTGTCACTTTAATTACATCAACATAAATATTTCATATTGTCCAAATCAGATCGTGTGGCTGCAACATTATTGTAAATGGAATTTTATCTGTAGCTCGGGACCATTAGTGGCACTGAATTCTGAGAGAGTCTAGAGGACAGTAATTAAGTCCACTCAGCCGTGACTAAACATTTTTGACATTTTTCCTAGTCTGGAATGAACTGTCAGTGTACAGTTCAGTCAGTGAGAGAGTAACCATCTTGTCACTCTGTGTTTTATAAAAAAAACAGAAAACTGTGGGCTTTGCTGTGAGTCGAGAGTTTCATATCGTGAAAAAAGAAATGAAAATGCGGAAAAAGAAAAAATGGTGGCAAACATTGTTTTTTCTTTCTGTCTCGGCAGAATCTGTGTGTGCTGTGTGTGTGTGTGTGTGTGTGTGTGTGTGTGTGTGGTGTGTGTGTGCGTGTGTATGTATGTGTGTGTGTGTGTGTGTGTGTGACTGAGATAGAGAAAGAAGAATAAAGAGACAGGCTGTAACCCATTTCTTATTCTAAGTTATTTAATTTCACAACAGCGGCATAAAATGCAGGGTTTGTGTGAAAATTTAGAAATGGTCTGTGCCCCGTTATTGTGCAGGAAAGTACAATATATTTCTCTTGGCTTTGCATTGTGGTTTGTCAATGCATCAAAGCTGTCAGAATAGCCCAGTTTCTGTTAGATTTTATCTATATTTGTTTAGACCTTCAACCAAGGTGTGTGTCTGTCTGTGTTTGTGTGTGAGAGCGTTCATTAGTAGAAACTAAGGTCGATTCCAACAAAGTTATTACTTATTGTGATACATTTGGTATCTCATTTCAGGAAGGTACCTGGGTATTAATACATTTCTCCTCTTGTGTGCACAGATATAATGAGCTGCAGTGGTATCTAAGAAAGATTTCATAGATAACAAGGTGACTTTGAACTATCCTCTGAAGATATTCCACTGGCATCCTTAAGAAGAGGAAAACAACCAATGCCTTAATAACCAATACAAGCATTCCATCAACTTTGGTATGCTTGAGTAAATTAAATACCCCTGCTTTGCCTTTTGTTCTAGAAAATGCATCAAATTGATTGAAAGAAGCAATTACGGTGCCAGGGAAAGGTATTGATTTTATGAAAGTGTGCAATTACTTTAATTGGGATAACTGCGTCTCGATTAAATGTTCGTAGTACGCTATGTTAGAAAGAATGTGGTCATTTTATATTTTGACTAAATTTAATTTCCAGTACAGATCCCAACATTTGTACAAACCTTTCTTTATGTTCCTCTGTATCCATTTGTTTTAGGGATTCAGAATACATTAAATCAACATCATTCCATCCGTGATGAAAACAGTCAATAGGAACTATGATAATTATTTTCAATGTTTTATGCTTAAATCAACTCAGATTTATGCAGTATACTCAAAAATAAATATTAGGAGCACATAAGAAGTGATCTTTTTGCCTGAATGTGGTCTATGCCAGGTACAATTTAAATACATCTTCTGTTCCGTATAAATTCAGTTGAAAAAATTAACAAACGTGGCTGCATACAATGTGACTTGACACAGTGCAACCAAATGAAATAGAGAGAGGGAGAAAGAAAAAGAGAGAAAATGAGTTAAAAAGAGAGAGAGAGAGAGAGAGTGAGAGAGAGAGGGAGAGAGGGAGAGAGAGGGAGCAATACCTCCATAAAACCATCTCTTCTTTCAGTTCAAATAGGTCCTATCATCTCCATGACAACAGTCGTAATGGTAACATGGAAATGTATTAATGTAAAACCATGGCAACGTTCTCCAATTGAATTAAGCAGCACCTGTGCACATTACACAAGAAGATAAAAGACAAAAGGAGCCAGCTTCTGCTTGCCAAGCAGCTGTGGCTTTCAAACATAAAAACCCATCTACATTTCCTGAACACATTTGTTTTCCAATGTTTTTGCCTGGCAAATTACCGTAGGATTGCACGTTTTTGAGGGATTTTCCGTCGTATTTGTGCAAACAGATGAGATACTGGATAATTATGCTTTTCCCTCCCACAGACTATGAACCCGCATCTCCTCCGCCACAGTGGTGTAGTCGGATTAGGAATTTGTTTTACCATTAAATCACATAATTTTGAACCAATCATTGAGATAGGTAAAGCAGTGTGGTGTTTGTGCACAAATAAACATGTTAGACACACAAACTGGGTACATTGTGCTCCCTTTCTTTCAAAACAGAGGATGTGAGAGAGTGAAAGTGGTTGTGTTTTGCCGTCTTTTCTCTGAGCTGAGCTGAAAAGAGAAAACATTATCTACATCAACATGCCATCAAATCTGATGGATTTTACCCCAACCCTCCCCCTGCCTCTTTCTTCTCTCTTCCCCTTAGACTCTGTGTTCACTGGTAATGGCAATGTAGCATTCTCTCACCCTTGAAAATGTGAGTCTCTGTGTTGTGTCTTTAAGAGAAGGAGAAGAAAGGGGAAAGGCTGGCGAGCACACCCACAACCCTAGTATATTTACTCTTTAAAGTACATTGTTGTTCCTACAGAATGTTGAAGAACTGTGTATGGACTAATTCTATTCATGCAGGACGTCATGTCCAACACATCTAGATCTAGATATTATTATATCCTTTATTATAGCAGCTGAAATCCATAATGAGATGGAAATTTATTTTTCAAGAGTGACCTGGCCAACTTGAAGTACATAGAGTCCCTTCAACTCTATCTATCTGTGGTAGAAAACCCTCCTCTTTGTGCAAGGTGACAAAGATGATCTCTTGGATTCTGATAATAAAATATTTTCTCCATGCTGCTTTCCATTGATCAACAGGGCAACTTTTTCCACTCGAATAAGGCTGCAAGCCATCATTACAAAATGGCTCATACATTACAAGACACTCGGGCCTCCCAACTAGTACTTCTCTGCAGTAGGTCAAGACTGCAGTCAAATCTTCAAAATGTAAATCGAGCAAAGAAAAATCTGGACCGGATCTATCAAACATTCAGTACCTCAGAGTGCTGCACAAGAAGAGCATGGCAGTGCATCAGACCTTGGATTGTTCACTATAAAATGCAGCACTATGATAGTATCCAATATTTGCAAGCATGAGAATGAACAGTTATGTTTTATAAGATTTTTACAATGGAGCACTTTATTTCCATTTTTTTCACCACCAAAACCAACTTGCAGAGCGACATTATAATATCATTTTTCCTGTTATAAAGCCAGGAGGAAGTAGCCTTGACTTCTGAGAATATCAAATCCATTCTCTACTCAACTGACTGTAAAGATTAATTTCACTTTGTTTTACTCAAATGTCAATGAAATATCGGGTATTCTTGCACAGTCGCCTCTTAATGGAATGTTTCTGCATTCACTTGAAAGTAAAAAACACTTACCTGAATAAGTCATGCCGCAGGTTGTTTAATGTTTCAGATTGAAAAAATGAAAAATCTACAGCGATCAGCAATGACATTAAATATACCTGCTTAATAGTGTGTAGGTGTGCTTTTTGCAATCAACAGCTCTGCAATACAATGTGCGTTCTGACACCTTACTATTTGAGCCAGCATCTAATTTGAAGCAGTTTGTGCTAGAGCATCTCTTCCGTCAGTTTCAACAATACGGACTACCCTTTGCACTCCATCAATAGGTGGGTTTACATGGACACCCTGATTCCGAATAGATTCGGAAAAGGCGCCTAATCGGAAAGAAAATGTAGCTTATAAACACCTCTTACGAAAAAAAAGTCTCTTTCCGATTGAGATTTCTTTCTTTTGCAAGGAGGTAGTACAAGTCTTTTCAGAAAGTCTTTCCGACAGCCAGTCGCTACATGTAAATACTGTTTCTGACTCTATAATGTTATGGTTCACTGACATAACTATACTCATGACATTTTGGTCAAATATTGGTTCATCAAGTATCATATATAATGTATTTTCAGGGAGGAAATACTCATACACATATTTCATGGATCATGTAAAATTTGAAGAATTTAACATTTTTGCTAGAAATATTTTTTTCGTCAAGTATATGTTGAAGCCCTTTTGAACATTCAGTCGGTACGATTAGCCCCTTAAGACACTTAGATCATTGTTTATTTCTCATACCATCACTTAATCACACCTCTGCTGTATGGTTAGTCTTATTTTCCTGCTATGCTTTTCTTTATAAGTTGAAATACTGGCTATTAGCAGTAGCACATTGAACAATTTGAATATCTCTGTAGTTTTTACATGCTGCTGTAATCTTCATCCTCCATTTTCCCCATCACCACAGTCTTCACAGATTCGCCAGATTTATAATTTCACCAGTCTCAGCAGAGTCATCAGCCACCACCTTGAGTGTCTGGACTCCATAGCAGGGCATGAACACACATCCCTCACAATCTCCTAGAGAGTCTTAGAACCAAAGACTATCTGACAAAAGAATTATCCCTTATCATTTGTAGCAATAAACATATTGAAATATATCATCAGCAGAAACAGTGAATCCAATGGGAGATAGCCTTTGTCGGAGACAGCCTGCTTTGTCAAGCCAGAATGTTCTTTGTTATGGTATGCCGTCTGCAAGGACACAATCACGATTATAATTTTGGTATAGACTTGCCCCTTGTTTATTGAATCACTGAGTTGATAAAAGTTCCTGCAGATTTCAAAACCCTTGATTAACTAGCGTATTCAGATAACATTAACTCCGGTGTTTGACTTTTAAAGTTTCCATTTGACTCACTTTAAAAAGGAAACCCTTTGACCCTGGGTCATAAACATCATATTTATTGTATGCCAAAAAGTCGGGATATTATGGAATAGTCAATACCGCCGCAACAGACCCTTCATTTTAAAGCCATAACTCATATTCAGGTGTTGTACCCACATAGACCTTAGTGTGAGAAATGGTGTTTTGGGGAAAGGTTATGGTATGTTTCTGACACTAGGGGGAGCTTTCCAAAATGGTCGAGTCAACATTTCCCAACCAAAGTCGGATTTGATCCAGATTTGATGCATATGAATCGACTTGGGAAAACTTACCATTAAGTTTTTCACTCAACCATTGATCCAATTTAGTCCGAATCTGTTGCCAATGAAACGTCTCGAATAGATCTATCTAGTATTTAACTCTAGGAATTCCTATTTTACTCACTAGGGGAGCTTTTCTTTTTTAAACGGAAATCACTGTTTTCTTATACTAAGGGCCATTATTTGTCAATCATCTGTCCCATTTAGTTCAAATTTGGAACATATGAATGGACCCAAGGAGATCTTTCTTGTATATATTATATTTTAGTCACCCCGGGGAGATTTTTTTTATGAAAAACAATGTCTTCCCGACATAACATCACATTTAATTTGAGGAGTTCAATCAGGTGGGTTGATTATACAATGCAGGGGATTGGGGACTTTTCGGGACAATAACATAAGCCTAGTTTCTGCATGAAATTGTGCTCAAAGAAGGAGGTTAAGGATAATGTCTTGAATAGAGTTGGGGGACTCACTGGGTAACGATATATTAAGAAACCAAGGAAGTGAAGAAACAGCATACTCCTACAACAATCAACCATATCATTAGAACTACCTACCTAAAACTGTAGATACTCCTTCTGCCTCCAAAGTAACTTTTTGATGCATTGTGTGTTCTGACACTTTTCTATCAGAAACCAACATCACCTTTTTTCAGTGAAATTGGATACCACTAGCCTTTGCTCTCCATAACCCGTTCACCACCCGTCATTCCCTTGACCGCAATTACTAACCACTGTAGACTAGTACAGTTTGCAGTTCTGGCGATGTTCTGGCCCAGAAAATCTACCCGTCATAATTTGTCTTTTGTCAGAGTTGCCTCAGTCCTTATGCATTTATCTTGTTTGTACATCAACCTCAAGAACAGCATGTTAATTTTCTGCCTTGGTATATTCCACTCTCAGACAATTGACATCATTACAAGATAATCAAAGTTATTCTGAATTCACCCGTCACTGGAAATCATTTTATGGCTCATGGCTCATTAAGAGTAAGGTTAACTAGTCTTACAGCCGGGCTTTCTAGGCTTCATCAGCAACATGGGATGGTTGCGTTGCTAACCTGCTGTTGGGTTTCTTGCAGTGTAAACATCCCCAATTCCAATAGAGGGCAGGAGCAACTGTGCCTTTTACGACCTCTATGATTTGAATATTGTGGCGATGGGGCCAGGGCCCAGCAGTTGATTAGTTAAAAATGTAATGTTTGAGGGAAGTATGCCTTTGTTTCTGTTTCCGTCTTTCACAGTTTTGAGATCTCTTTAATAGCTCTTATAAATTGAACATGTTTGTCTCCTGAATTCACAGGCTACTGGACCTGGATAGAGGCCAGTGCTGGCATCATCCTTCAACCCAGATAAAGATCAAGTATGCTTCATTTAATCAGTGGATGAAACATGAAAAGGAATAGCATTGTTCCACCATAATGCATGATAGAGATTACATAGGATGTGCATGTCTTGAGTAAAAATAAACGGTCTTTTGCAGAAAATAATGGTTGCATCATATCTACAGATCTGCATAAATAGAAGACTTTATCAGTTAACTGTAAGTCTGTGAAGGTGAAAAGCACTCAAGGATGGATCATATAAAAAACAAAATTTGACCACTGAATATTATTCCAAAATATGCAAATTAAATGTCATTATTTCTTTTTTGTCACATATAAATGCACTAAATTTGAATTTTATTATTTTTATTTTCTCTTGTCCTTTTACCCTCACCTCATAAAATCATGTAAAATTCAAGCCACTCAAACAGAATTCTAATTGCTCATCAGAAAAAGACTATGATTGGATGCTTTCATTTCTTTAGGACTCACATTTCCTTTGCATGTGTCTCAATGGGTAGACATAAGAATGGAACCTGTTTTCTGATATGAGCACAAAAAATTCAATCAGTCGTATGCATGAGATGAATTGCGTCCAAAAAGACAAAAAGTAGTAAATATCAGACTTTTTTTTTTTTGTTGCTAACGATCGAAACAACACACATGCTCCCTGTTTATTGCACGCTGTTCAAAATGGAAACTTTATCTCACTTGACAATATCCCCTCATGCAAATGAAGGCCTTTTGCTTCTTCCCCAAATGAGAGCTGAAAACCTATAGGCAATTAGAAGACTCCGCAGAATTTCCTTGAAATTAAGTTCTAAAGACTGCTCTCTTTTTCACTCAGCTTCTTTGTCTTTTCCATGCAAAGGGGAAAGGTATACATGCCTCTTTTCACCAAATCAAGAGTCAACACATGTAAAAGCCGTGGTGATTTTCCTTAATTATGCTTCCGGGTGATTTGCAAGGTGCATGACACAATGAGGACATGATGTCAGTCAAATAACAGCTCTGCATTTTTTTTCCATGGTTAGCTCAGATTTATTGGCATACTCTACTGATCTGAGTTCTCACTGGGAAGTCAGCATTTACCGTGTAAGGAATAAATCTAGAAAAAATAACATATGGGCATTATCTTTTGGTGGTTGACATGTCAGAGGTTATAGCTTTGCAAGAGAGTATGGGAGCTGACTCTTTGGAAACTAGGTCACGACCTCTTTGTGTCTAATGTTGAATTAAAGACATTATAGAACCACTGAGTTTGTTCCAAACTGGAACTTGGGAGAAAAAAGTGACTGGTTTATTTTTCGCTCTGCATCAAAACAATATTTGTGAAAGATTATTAGAACTCATCTTTTTGTTTTCTGAGGAACTTAATGATACCAGTATCAATAATTTAGCTGTTGTTTATTCTTTTAGACTATATTGTGGAGAAGCTCAGGGCTCACCACTGGTTCCCATACCCTGCTGAAACTAGGACAGTCAGTGCAACCTGGTACAGGGTCAGAGCTCATTGGCCTAGACTAGAAAATTCTGGCTTTAACTCTCCTTATTTTTGGAAGTGCAAAAGTGTATCTATGTATGCTTTAATGTCCATTATGTATTACTAAAATGTATATCTGCAAGAGAAGCCGGTCCTGTTTTATATTGTCACTTTTTTTAAACTACGCAGTCAAGTGAGAGCAGAGAGAAAGATCCATTGATTCTGTTTACTCTGAGTAAATGAACAATTTTCAACATTTAGTATTAGTATTAGTATTAGTATAGTATTAAGCAGAACTCACTGGGACACAAGTTAAGTTGTTTTTATGGGGACATGAAAATAAAGCAGGATTTTATCTTTGAATCCTAACAACACACAAACATTTATGGAACCCAAATGAATCTTTGTATAGTAACATAATCAGCAATTTATATGACATACTGTATTTCTTCCTTTCTGTAGTATAAGAATGACTGACCTGAATTTTCGGTTTATAGAGTGGAACTTTCTAAAATCTGCAGTGTAAGAGTGATGATAACATAATGTGCCGTTTGCATGATTCTTAAAGAGGTGCCCTTTATCATGAAAGTGTTCAGACATATCAGAATTATAGAATTTAAGGAGTTATGGCACTTCTGTGTCTTTCATGGATGTTTTCATCAGGATCAATTGCTGTGTGACGGAGGACAAAGAACAGAGGGTGTCTGTCCTGTGAAATCCTATGAATCTGCTAGCATGAATATATGGATGCATTAGAACAAAACAAAAAAGTAAGGTGTTATCTCAGACATCTCTAGGAGTTTAATATAGTGGAAAGATATTTGGCATGACCCTACAAGCTTGTCAGAGGGAGAAAACAAAAAAACATTTTTCTTTTAAACATCTGTAACAAACCATAAGGCCCTCAGCTAGATAAAGAAGTGACGCATGTTTATTTTGTATGATGCTATTCACGCTAAGGCAGATGTCTCAGTAATATAACATTATGATTAATTGTATGGAATCTTACAGTAGATGTAACTTCGAGCAGTGTTACGATAATCACTCTGTGTTTTGAAAACTGTATAAATGATGCATAAATTAGGACTGATGATGTTCAAAAAAGGGCTTGATACTTTTCTAAACTGTAGAGCGTTCGTACTTAATGCATTCAGCTGCTGCTAAATGCGGCAGCTCTGTAAAAGTGTGAGACTGTGCGGCGCCTTCAGTACGAAGAACTGGCAAAATGCTAAAGCTAAATAACAATGCTATGTCAAGTTTCATTTTGAATACACCTTTTAGTGTTATCAGACGTTGCTAGAAAACACGGTTATTTCCAAATAAATACAGTTCCCTTGAAAATCATTAGATTTTTTTGAGCACATATTAAAGTGTACTTGCACTATTAATGGTCTGCGGTCAATGCGACGGCCCACACCAGCCTTGTAAAGTGTGCTCTATAGTATGAAATTAACTCAATGTGAGTATGACAAGATCTATAAATATTTTGACGTTATTGCAATGGAAGCTTCAACAAATCGTCATTTACTGATATCACAAACAGGTTTGTTGTGTTCTGCTGTCACTTAGGAAGACACACTGCTGAGACAGTTTTTTCTTTAGTTTAGCCACCCAAGGTCATAGAATTTTCCCATGCAATTCAGTTTTGAGATGATTGGGGTTTAAACGTAGCACAACCCTCAGCATTCCTTTTGTTCCCCTGTTGCTTTCCTCAAATCAGCCAGCATTTCTACAGGACGAACCGACAGCCAAATTATCTTATCTACTTTTCATCTCCCAGATTTCTTCATCTGCATCACATTTTATTTGAGATTAAAGTAGGTCTGTGTCTTTGTGCCACACTAATTGCCATAGAGCTTCAGTAATTAAAGGACAATAAAGCCTTAGTAGTAATTAGTTTCTCTTGTTTGGTTGCTAGCCCATCAATTGTGCTTCAATAATACTGATCATTAGCATGCGCTCGGGCAGTGAGGGATGCTGGGAAAGGAGCCCTGCACACACAGCACTCCACATTCCATTCCCATGAAGCCATGGCACTGAGCCATGTGGTTAACCCCCTGTATGCTGCACTGGGGAGAGTGGCAGGCTGTGCCTACCAGCGAGATGGGAAAACCAAAGTGTAAACTAAAGAGTTTGCACTATGACATAATAAACCTGCTGAAGTAATGAGCAGCTGTTTACATTTCTGAAGATTGAGAACATAAGAGCTACAGCAGCGGGAAGATGTTACTCTCGTGATTTGTATAAAATCAAGTGTATCCTTATTGCTCCTATATTCCTATATGATTCACTTAATGAAAGCATGTCTATGATACTGTTAAGGAGTGATCAAGGCTATGGTACATCCAAAAAGCAAATCATCTTTAAACAGAAGAGCATCGGGAGACTATAGAACATTTCTGTGCAGGCAGGTTGTATGGATTGTGCCATAAACTGTGGCATAGTAATAACGCCAGGCAGCAGAAAATGTGCTCTGTTCTGTACTTTGCCTTGACATGATTGAAAGACAATGGTCCCATGGATAGGCCATTTCAACATCAAATGTGCATGCACATCACAGGGCAAGGGTGTGCTATCCATCACATTCAGTGAGCTGTCAGAAGCAGCTCTCACAGAGCCAGTTTCTCTCTGCACACATTTGCTCTGCATAGCAACACAAGATTAAACCTTTATGTACATATTCCATCCTGAACATAATATGAAGTAGACTTATTTGTATTGTTGTGTGTGGTGTCTTCAAAAGGTTTGTTTATATTCTATCAAAAGAAGAGGAAAAGTTATGTCAGCAGAACTACAGACATAAGAAAAAAAACTTTATTTATTCCCAAACCGACTTTTTACAAAGAGAAATTAGTTGTGGTCCTTAGTTTTAACATGGCCACAGTTAAAATAAGAGCACAGAATTCCGTGCGAGTCTGTGACCGGTTTAAAAAAAAAAAAATTGATAAGGTTATTTGACACAACAGGTCAGTTACTGACCTACACAAATAAGAAAAACATAAAATATATAAAAACATAGCCAAACTGCAGAGAGACTCAGTGCAACCTCCTCCCAATGGCCCGGGCACATAACCCAAATGGAAGCTTTTACCGATGCACCGATGGCAGCAGAGTGCGCTTTATAATGCACAGCCGTGCACACTACTACATTTCCAGCTAATCAGAAGCGCGCAGTTGCATAAAGGAGAGCGGTTGCCAAGGCAGCCACATCTCCCCTCCCCCTTCTCCATCCGTTCCTCTTACCCGTTTATTATCGGCAGAGGTCGCATGGCAGAGGGAAGTCTAACCACTTCTCCAGTGTAACCAGTGCCAGAATATGCACCACCATAACAAAGCGCGTGCGGAGTCCTGAGAGCTGCGCGGAGAACAGGAGGCTGCGAATGTGCGGACAGCGGTTCTACCCTTCTTAAGGTTTTTGAAATTAAGGATCTAAGTTGAAGCTTTTGCTTTTATTTGTTTCGGAACAGCGGGATAGATTTACCAACACGTGTGTATCCATGAAATTCGCACCCTCTGCTTTGAGTTAGTGAGTGAGTGTTGAGCATCCTGGTGAGCAGGGTTGCGCATCACCAGAGTTAGCGCTCAAGTTCGGCCGTGAATGGATGTGAGGGGAGAAGAGCGCTCTGTGTCAAACTCCTTCACTTTTGTGCTGCTCTCCCGCTTCGGCGCTGTTTGCTGAGACAATAGTGAGTCAAAGACGCTGAAAGTGATTTCATGCCTTCAGTCTGGCACAGCCTGAGATGGACGTGAGATTTTATCCTGCGCCCCCGGCTAATGTGGGTTCATGCTCCCTACCGACTGAACCAAGTTGTCTGAGCTCGTTGGACTATTACCACTCGAACAAGGTAAATGACAATCTGCGTGTCGTCTTGCACAGAAATGTTTTTGGTACCACCTGCCTCTGTATACACCGGTGCAATATCCACGCAATTCTTTGCGCTCAAAAATACCCCCAACATGTCATGTGTCAGCGAGGAGCGGTGACCCGAGCCACGATGGACTGGTTCTAATTTAGTCTGGAGTAGTGCAGATAATTTGTATTTTGCCTTCTGTTACTTTAAACTTGTAATTATTCAATTTCGCTGTTGAAAGAAAAGTCCAACTTTTTCTCTGACCAACCTACTCATTATGTTATTTCCAGGCGAGATTGTGCACTTGTGTTTAGCACAAACTAACAGTGAGTGTCCCACCCGATGTGGAATACCATGGGCTGTATGGAATCCATACTGGCCCACTCTGCTCTCTGTTCCAACATTACCCGTCCTCTCAATGATTTCTCATTGCCTGAATATATTTTAAGCACGGACTCCAACGAGACATGAATGTGTGCCATTGATTTAGTGTTAATTACTATGTAACTACTGTGTAAGAATAAGTCACAGTCTGGCTCGTCTATTGGCTTGTGCACTCACACTCGCAAGTGCGCAGGTGGCATTTAAATCAACATTAGGAATATTGTCTGGTTTCATTTTCTATTTAAAAAGTGTAGCTATTTCCTGCATTTCCTGTGAAAAGAGAACCAGGGAACTTAGATGGGTCTAAGTTCTCTGGATATAAGAGCCAAGGGATGGAACAGAAAATCAGCCATAGGCAAAAAAACCAACACAAAATAGGAAAGGAAATAGGATCTTTTCTTTCAATTAGTAGCCCATGCACAAAAAGTACCATGTGCAAACACTACAGGTAAACTATTTTAAACTGAAAGAACACAATAATGCTTTTTGTTTCCAGTTTTTGCTGCTGTGGATGAACTTCCCAGTAGATGAGGATGGTTTGAAGTTCTTCCCTGTCTATGATAGAATAGCAATCAGGTATGAAAATAAAAGGAAATGCTTCAGAGTTGGTGATGTTTGTCTTTCACTGTGTAGGCAACATAGCATCTCTGTAACTCAACGGGAAACTCAAGTAACCAACAAAAAAAATTATCTCATTGCATATGTATTATATAATCTGACAATGATCTTTGCTAATGTTTGAGAGCAAAGAGCTTATCGTTTGTGTGCAGAAGACAGAAAATAGGTAGGCAGTTTAATTGAATCAACACGATGAAAGAGGTCAAAATGAAACACATATTGTTAAGACATAGAATGGGCTCATATAATCGTCTTCTCCACCAGGATAAGTCAATATGGATAATCTTCCATGTGATAATTGCCATAAAAGAGAAATAATATAGAATATACACATATTATAACAATGAATTACTGCATGAATCCCTTAAAAACATCCTGTAGATATTAAATGATATGATATGATATGAAACAAAAGTGTGGCACCCTTTAAAATGGCATGTGTTCCTTTGAATTATTAAGACTGTATGGTCTCGTGTGTGTTTGAAGGGGTGGGGATGGATATAATTTTCTGTCATCACATGTGTAACACTAACTACCTGTACTACCAATTCAAATGAGGCCGATAGCAATGGGTATCATTTGCTGTCCTGTTAACACACAGTCGGTAAACATCCTTTATGGAACGCTGATCAATCTGGTTGTGGCTTTAAAATGAATTGCTATGTAGGTGCTGTGTCGATGGATCCAATCTCAAGGCTACTATTCACATCTTTGGCCCTGGTCGGCCAGTTTTAAATTCTTCCCAGTTCTTTTTTTTGGAGCATGAAGGCAAAAAAAAATAAAAGCATGAAATAAGCAATTTATATCTAGATTTAGCACAATAATATAGTTGCACTATCTCCGTTTTTTGAGGGGAAACAAAATACAGCCTGAAAAAATATTTATCCTTTTATCACTGGGAAATTTACTGTGCTGATCTGGGTCACAGGCATGCTTAATTAGGTAAAATGGGCATGTGTTGGTATTTTTGCTTTATTATTTGATCATTGCAAACCTGTTTTGTGTGCTACTTGTTCACTTTGAATTATTTGCAAGGATACATACCTAATTTAAGTAATTAACAATTTCTATCTGGATTCCAAGGAACACGTGTGCTCCTTAAATGCTGCCAACCCTTTGCCTCAGTGCTCATTTGGAGCTGCAGTTTGTTTCACACATAGTTGTCGATGTTCGCGCATTATCTTGGATGCATTCTCTCCTTTCTTTCTTTCACCTTTTTCAATGTGTTGATTATTGCAGTAATCACCAATAGCTTTTCAACGTACTATGGAGACAGTGCTGTCCATGATCAACATAAACATCTTGCAAGGAGGAAAAATGAACATTTTATAAGAATTGGCTTTTAAGACCTGTCATCGACTAGTGCATAAATGATATTAACCATTGTGCTTAGACTATGATCAGTTAAGTACTGCAAAGCTGAAAAATAGGGTTAAAAGAATGGGTTGAAAGAGATGCAACTTCTTCTAAGTTGAAGAATGGGAAGAAAGAGATGCACAAATGAGCAGAGCATATACTTCAAGTGCAGATGGAGATGATTCAGAGATCCATAAATATCCCTGAAGATGTCTGGTTCAATACTTTCAATACTCACTCTATCTCCCTGTGAGTGTGTCTGTCTTTTATAACTGCTCTCGAACAGCCGGACAGGAGAAATCACACAGAACAATACCATTATAACAGCTTTGTTCCGTGATTGTAATATTACACTCTGCAACACCTCAATACTGTCTGCAGCCTCATTGGCTGTATGGAACATATGTAACTTCTACACTGTATGAATAATGTACGTATTCTAACAACTGTATATGTTGTAGAATGCAGTGAAAGTCTAAACATGAATATTTTCCTTATGCATCGTGATCAATACCCTGACAACCATTGATGCACTTTGAATTTGCACTTTGGAATGGGAACACATTCTCTGCTCCTTTATTTAAATACCTTAATCAAACAGTGCCGACTGTTACTGCTCTTGCGGAGCTAGAGTGCTGCCTACAGTATAGCAATAGCAAAGAGTAGAGAGAGAGTAGGCCCCTTGTTTATACATCCTGGCCCCACCCAGCTCATATATCCTCTCAACAACTGATATCTGCTTACATAGAGCATGACTGAAGAGTTGGCTTTGTTACTTGGTGGTCTCCTCTGTCTTAGATAGGCTCGGGAATGATGCACTTCATTTGAATGCCTAATTGTAGTTTTGTTTTTTATTACAGAAGTGCCTTGTGCATGCTCTCTGAAGGTTTCATTGCTTTGCATTAATTAACATATTAAGTGCCAGTTTTCGTCAATTGATCTTCCACAAGCTTTTGAATAAACAGAGGCATGTTTATTGTTAGTTTTTCTAAAATGACACGGGGGATTTTTAATACTTTGTGTAATTAGAAATGGACGACAAATTACTCAGTGCCTGTAGAGCAGGCTGTGGATATGTGTTCACATTGAGTGATTTTTTCAGGATTAGATAATGGCATACTCTTTGGTATTTCACAGTGAGACAGGAGGATTGAATCAAAGGGATGGTGAGAGTCAAATAGGTTGAAATAATCAGTGGACCAGTATGGGGACAATGCGTTTATGTGTGTGTCTGACCATGCTAACTCGGGGCCATTCAAGCGTTTTGCTGACTATGGAATCACAATTACAATTGCTTTCATAGCCCTGTGTAGAGGAAGGCCAAGCATACCACAGTAAGGGTTGGTGACACACAGCGAACAGGGGCAAAAACAGCTACTAAATCATATTCTCCTTGCCCTGAGATGCAGGCGAGGTTGCTGATAGGGTCTCCAACCATTTGAAATCATTTCAATAAAAGAGAAATTGGCTCTGGCATTGGCAGAGTCACAAAGTCAGCATCTGGCACAGATATAACGTTGCTTAATTTTCTCTTGCTTAGGTGACTGTATGCAAAGCCTATCTACATCTGTTTTGTCACTTTGTTTTGGGTTTTTTCTGAAACAAGTGCAATAGATGAAACGTACCGAGGAACGTGTGAACCACGTGTGGAATAATGAATACATTTTTCACCATTCTCCTGTATTTTTTTGTTAGGCTTTTTAATGTTAGGATTTGATGATTATGACAGTGACAGTATGTGTTTGTGTTTGTTAATGCTGGTGGGAGGCTAACCATGTGCTAATTATTGGCCCAGGCAGTGCTAAGCCACTTGCTTGTTGTTGGGTAGCGGTACGTCCCCCTCAGCGACTGTTACCGTAATTAAGACCAGCCGCCTCACTATAGTGTGCTTACATTACTCAACCAACGCTTTCCCATGGGGCAGTGGAATGGCATTTTCATTCTTATTGCAGAAGAAGAAAGAAAAAGAAACAGAGCCAGTACCGGCTAGAGAGTTTGCCCCTGGGTGTTTAGTTAAATGTTGATTATGTTTGTTAATGGCTGCAAACACTAAGAAGGAATGCTCATGACAGTGTGGAGAAATTGATGAGTAAATAATGCTGTAAATCCATCCATTAATCAGGACAGACACAAACAGTTATTTTCATTAAAACTGCATATTATTTTCTGGATTATTCAACAAATCACTAATTATCAAGTAATTCATTATTATTATATTACATGTCAAATTTACATTATAATTTCCCAGAGCCAAAAGAAAGATCTTCAAATTCCATCTGTCATCTAAAAAATGATAAAAAAAAAACCAATGGACTCTTGATCCACTCTTATTATATCCCAGAAAAGTCAGGGATATTATGGAATCGTAATCGCCGCTGTATTTTACGGATAATTTTGTGCCTAGATAGACCTTGGTGTGAGGGAGAACTTGTGTGATCATCACACGGTTATTGGGTGCTTTGGATCTTGCAACATCAAAGGGATTCACCCACATGACCCAGCACTCACCAATCCTCTTGGACCCAAGATCCAAAGCAACCTCAAAGCTTTCTCTGCTGGGTCACTAGTGTTCTTCATCGAGTCCTGTGATATACAGTAGAATGACTTCACTGTCAACCTTTGCATCCTACCTCTGTGGGCTTGCATTTATCTTTCCATCCCCGTGTGTGATAGCCAATGACCATTTGCTGTGTATGGACCTCTTCCTTTAATGGGCATCCTAGTTGTGTTTTTGCCCGGTACTTTCACCACCATAATGATGAAGCTTTTGGAGCTCTCTGAGACAAATGATACCTGGAGACAAAGTGGTAGAACTAAACAATCGCGGCTGTTTCTACAAATTAACAGAGAGCTGCCTGTACTGGGTGGCCACCATGATCCCCACTGCATCCTCTGGTCCTGGTCAAGACTGATGTTCTGCCTTGCTAATAATAATACTACTAATAATAATAATACATTTAATTTATAACTCACTCTACATTTGGATCAAATCTCAAAGTGCTAAAACATATGCCTTAACAAAAGCAATTCTTTGGGCGAAAGTGCAAAAGGTTTCTGCACCTGTTTATGGTGCCATTTCTATCAACCATAACATAATTATTCCCAATTAATTATCAGAATACTTGTCAGCTTACCCTGAAATCGTTAGATGATGATGACATAAAAACTAAGATAAAGTTATAAATGAGCATTTGTTTTTTCTGTTTTTTTATTTTCTTGTAGTTGAGAAAGAGCTACACTAACAATGTTACTGGATTATTTATGGGATTTTACCATGAAGTTTCCAAGTTACTCTAAATCTATTTTGTTTAATGCCATGAGAATGGTCAGGAATGCTGAAATATACAATATACCACAACTGTTGTAGATATAAACTGATAAAGAGCTTAGTCTGTGTTTCTGTGCTGAAGGCAAAAAAGAGTGCTAGAGACCCTTTTCCAATAGGCCATGCACTTTATACAGTATAGATTAAAGACTGTATGTATATGTGGATTAAAGTTTAATTAGCCGATCAATCAGGTGATGGAAAATGTTGATCTGGTTTATTTAACTGTAAATGTAAAATCTCTCAGTTTCATTCTTGGCTGGAAAAAAAAATCAATTAGAAGTCTTTTCTTTGTGTCTGTTTTGTAATTTATTGATGAAAGAATTAACAGAAGATTCAGATATTGACGTCATCAATAGACACTGCCCTAGAATATATAGTATACACAGCATTCCATAAGGCCTATTAATGCACTATCCATGTTATGCATTTATTTAGAGTTCACAGAGTATGTATATGTGCTGTGCTGCATGTACTATGATATAAGTATTGATTGGATGTATGCATATGTGTACTGTATATGTACGGAAAAAGGCGGAAGCTGGACAAACATTCCCAGTTGTCTCAGCTTCCTGAGGTATGTCCTGTGCAAACACCACGGGCCCTGGTATAAGCTCCTTGCCAGGAATTTAAGCCTCTTTCCCTCCCTTGTTTTCACTGAATATGGTTGACAAATATTAACAGTCTGGTGTCAGAACCACGATTGCTCTGTGGTTCGAAGAACCGATACCCAAATGACAGCTCAATTAATGGGCCAAAGCTTGCCAAAAAACACGAAGATCTGAATTATTTTGAGATTAAACCTTTGTCTCTAAATCTCCTTTGTTTTTGGAGACAAACTATTTATCAGAATCTTTTAAAGTCGCCTTTCACCTCCAGGTTTCGACTCCTGACCTGAGCGATGGTGTCTACCATTTGTTCACTGAAATGCATCTATTTGGACCATGAGAGGTTTTCACTTGTGGAAGACAAGACTGATAAATCCATATGATCCAAAATTTGCTGTCGCTCCTGTTTCTCCTGCTGTGACTCTCCTACATTGTTGCTTGTCTGTCAGGATCATGTGTTTATTAGGTGTGACTTAACAGGCAGATATAAGTGGCTGTGTTAGACTGTAATCGTCTGCATCCTTTTCAGTCAGCGGAGACCACAGGACCCCACAGAGCCACCAAGATAATCAAACTGTGGCTCATTCGTCCGCTTTGAGAGCTAATAATGAGCTCCTTGGTCGTTTACAATGGGCAGAGAAAGACGGAGTGACAGAGTACAGCGATATTACCACAGCTTAAGAAATTGCACCACCTTTGATTTAAAATACAGTGATTGCCAAAAACAGGAAGGAAATCAAAAAGTTCCCATAGAATTGTACACATGGAAGATATCAGAGATATTTTTTAAGAAATAGGGATTTTGAGCAGTTAGACACTTTGAGAAATCAGAGGGTAAGTGAGAGAATGAGGCCCTCTCCATGTGTCGTTGACCTATTCAGGCTCAAACTGGCCTGGAGCCACATCGATGACTGATGTCGCTTGGAAAAACAAACAAAGTAGGAATTTGGAAAGTATGATGTCCATGGGGTTATGCCATCAAGGACGGTGTCTTATTCTTAACTAAGTCTCGATAATCTCACAGCCGCTCAAAAGGATTTGTTAACAGAGAAAAAGGAAACTTGTGCCAATATTTTTATAGAACTGTTAATAACACAGTAGACGATAGTGGAAAAACCATAGCCTCGAGCAGTACTTACTGGCACAATCCAAATGTATGTAGCAAATAAATATAAGTATGTGTGTGCACATCTATGTTTATGTTTGTAGAGTGGTGACAGACCACTCCAGAACTTCAACCTCAGTGAAATCTGTGGAACATGGTGGAAATACTGTTTTAAAATGAGATGAAAGACTAAAATGTGTCCTTAAATTTTATATTGCCATGTAAAACACAGTTAAGGAATGTAGTAAAGCTCAATTTTTTCAAAGTAGTTTTACTCGACTTAAGTTTTTAAGTATTTTGTTCAATATGAATATTTCCATTTTATGGTAATTTATTGAGTACTTCTATTCCACTATTCATTCGGAGAAGTTCTTTTTTTAATCTATACATTTATAAATACAAAACATTTTTTTTTGTTATAAACCAGTTTATCATCTTTTTAGAATCTTAAAAAAAGCACTTGGAGAGCACAAACATCCACCAAGAGAAAAAAACTCTTTCCTTTTCTGTTCAGCACGCTGTTTTATTTTCTGCTCCACACTCCTAGACTCCTAGGGCGGGGCATTATCTTGAAAAGACATTGTTCTGTAATTTCCTGTTCCTCTCCAGTATAAAACATCCAAGGAACAAGGCACAACAGTACCAAAGGTTAAGGGAAAAGTCATTTGGATTTCTATATAAATGTCAGAGTTATTGCCAGCATCTAAATCAACTGACAATTCCAACAAAATGTCTGAGTATCTCTCAAATACTCTTAAACTGGTCGTCTGTTGTGCCTTCCACTTCAGCGTCTCAGTTCAGCCCACCGAACCCCCAGCTCAACACCCAAAGGAATCAAAGGAACAAAGGCATCAATAATGGGCTGAGTCCCCAGCTCCACCCCCAAAGAAAAATCAAAGGAACATCACAGAAATCAAAGGAACAATGGCATTAATAATGGACAGTTTCAAGAGAGCGCCTCGCCATATTTTGACGTCACCGCTCCAAACAGTTTCTTATTTATTTAATTTTAAATTCAGTGAAAAACCTTGCATCACCAAAATTGTAATCATCTCTTAGGGTAAAATTTCATGCAAATCTGTCCATTGGTATCTTGCAAACAGATTGGCAGACAGGCAGATAGACAGACAATAGCTGGTGGAGGTAATAAAAAAGTAACATCCAAGAACCTAATTAATTTCTTTCTTCTTGCCCCATTAATTTTGCATTCTGCAGTTCAAACAGCAATATATATTGATCGGCCAGATTTTTAGCACACACATCGTCTTAACCAGGAATAAATGATTATGTTAATGGGACAAAGAAAGCAAAGAAAAGTGATAATTATACTTTATTAAGCCTGATAATCTGTGGCTCGGTAATTAGAGATGATGTAGTGTAGGTGGGCCGCTGAGAAACTGCACTCCACCCTAATCCACTCTTATTTCTATTTACCCGCCACCTCCCTTCTTCGTTCTCTCCCTAACACAAAAATCCCAATTCTTTCAAGAGAGCTGACTTTCTATGAGGAAAAGGCTAAATAAGCAAACATGGCAGCTCTTCTTCAGGTAGCTAGTCATATACCTTGCAGTTAGACACTTGGAAAAGTGCGAATGTACTTAGAATTCAATAAGAGGAAGTCGACAGTGGAGCACTTGTTTTGAAGAACTTGTTAGATGAATGACTAGTGCCTCCTGGCAAGTGCCTCAGGTTTACTATTACCAAACAATGGCACTTGATACAAAGCAGCATAGCCTTGGTTTTCACACAGACAGAAGCTCGGGCTGCTGTTTTCTTTTGAAAACCCAAATGCTGACAGCACATTCATGCAGCATCCTAGGAACACAGGGGCACACAAAGGAAATACCCACCAGACACAGTGGTAAAACAAACTGTTTCTTTCATTACCTGTTGTCCACAATTTTTCCATTGTTAAAAACAAATATTGTTTTCATTTGTGCGTATCTAGCGTTGGCATCATTTTGTGTAAAACAGTGGTCATGTTTACATAGACTGTAAACATGACTACATGACTAGTAGTGCAGCAGATACATGGTGTAGTGCCAATATGAATGACTATCTGAAGGCCCCCTTATTATAAATTAAATGTATTATTATTATTATTATTTACCAAATATTATTGGGGTGTCCAAACATCGTCAGTGAAGTTCACAGAGCCAGTGAAGTTCTTATGAATGATCATTTATTCTAACAGAGATTAGACAACGGTACAGTATTTCATATGGATTTATGTTCATTCTGCTGCCGTGCAGCATTCAAGCAGCCTCTATATTATCAGGCACTACATTTGCATAAAAAAGTAGAAAAATGCAAAACGTTAAAGTAGTATGGTAATTTTGTCAGTGATAGGAGGCTTTTATGAGTCGTGTTATCCAAAAGCTACATTATTTCAGTCTGCATGTAGGCGTTTTTGTGGGTATATGTCAAAAATACAATTGGAAGAAGTGAGCAAGTGAAGTTGTTTAAGAGGAGAAAAACTGAACTCATGTGAGTTTGAAGTTCTGAATTTGCTGGTTTGGCTGGTCCCAGTGGTTATCTTATAGTGGTGTGGTCAAATATTAGTCATATATAAAATGATGTATTCACACTCAACAATGTTTTGCATCATAATTTGACTAGATTCTTGGACTCACTGAGGCTCTAGTGGAAACACTAACTTCTGAGATTGGTGTTATATTCATTTTTTGGCATCAAGATACCCTCAATTGTTAATGTATGGCACATATCGAAATATCATTGACAGGATTATAGCAAAATCACAAACATTCACACACAAGAAAGTTTTGGGTGGCATGCCAGCTAACTGTTTGGTTTAGTTTTTCAAAATACACTGAGAAATAAATTGACTTTGAAAAAAAAGTCAGGAAACAGATTACTCAGAAACAGCCTCACAATTTCGGAGTAAAAAAGATAATGAATTTTAAGTTGCTGAAGCTAAATCATTTTTTTTTTCAGATTTCTTCATTTGCTCTCTTACTTGTTAAATTGTAAGCTTCACAAGTTTCAAAGTTATTCCCAACCCTGCAGAACCCGCTCTCTCTCTTCATCTCTCTCTCACACACACACACACACACAAACACACACACACACACACACACACACACGCACGCACGCACACACACACACACACACACACACACACACACACACACACACACACACACACACACACACACACACACACACACTCACTCACTCACATATACACACTAAGATCATATAAACTAGTTCAGTTTTTACAGTTCTAATCCCCCATCATCCAGCTACACGCATACGTACACACTTGCCACACAGCTTCCAGGCATTTCATTTCCTCTCGTCCTATGACAACTTCACAATATAATGGGACATGGTGTCATGTGACAGGAGCAAGAACATGGAGAGATCAAATCGCTCGCTCGGTCTCTGTTTGGCTTCAAAGGCAGAATATAGTACATAAACTAGAGTCAGTTCAATTACAGAAAACAATTGCTGAGTTTTCTTGTCATAGGCAGAGTGATGAAACAAAATAATAACAATAATAAGTTCGTTATTATCTGTGTTCCTTCATGATTTTGATGAAATAGCTTGATTTTCATATATATATATATATATATATATATGAAAATCAAGCTATTTCATCAAATATATATATATATATGAAAATCAAGCTATTTCATCAAATATATATATAGTCGAGGTTTGAGTTAATGTGTACATATCTCCATCTGTAGAAGATTCCAGACTAAAAGATAGAATCACCAACCAGTCTCCTCAACAAAAAAAAGAAGAAAATTTGACCTTTGCTTCTGGTAGCCATGGTTATGAAATGACTCACAGAGTTTCACGAAAATTCTGAATGTATCTTATTATTTCTCTGTAATAGAATAAAATTATCCCCTAAAGCCATTATAATCAATTATACCTCATCATGGCCTTTTAGATTTTTTCCCTTTTGTGCTCAGTGTTAGTAATTCCAGTAGTTACTTCTAAAAAAATTGACTTTGTTGTCATCCTTAATCCAGGTTTTCGCTCTCCGCGACAGAAAGCACAGTTTTCAGATGGAGAGACTTTAATTAAGTCATCTTGGCGTCTTCAGCTTCTACTAATTTGCCACTAATTTTCCTGAGTTTTAATTTGTAACAGTATTTGGGCCAGAAGGTATGCTGCCTAATGAGAAATAGCTACTGGTTCATGTGTATGTGTGTGTGTGCTTTTGTGCTTTTGTGCATGCAGCATGTAGCTGCTGTTGCCCTGGTGAAAGCAGAAGAAATGTTCCGTTTCGATTTTGTTCACTAGGGTTTTTTTTTTACAAAGCACTCAGTATGTCTTTCCAAACTGTAAAATTACATATAATAAATGGCAAATGTACCTTGAAATAAGTATCATAATTGACCATCCATTAACAGTGGACTTACAATACGCCTGTTGGCGATGTTTCCCCTGTATGTAAGTTGAAGGAGCACCCTCTTTTACCAACTGTGGAACAGTAGAGTCTCTTCCCAGATTGAGAAGGGCTTTTACTCCTGGCACTTTAGTTATTGTTCAGAAAGCGTGGCTATGGACTTTAACTTGAAAGGTTGTTTACATAGCCTTGGGAGAGTTTGTGTCATGATTTGGATTCCTCTGATTTAAACATCCAAGTAAATCAGTTTAGACTTTAGAGGAAAAGCAAACCCCCCAAAAAAGGAAAAAAAAATTGGCTGAGCTTAGTATCTGAAAGGTAGTCTGTAGAGTTCAAACAACTTTGTTTTCATCTATGACAGAAAAGGCAGTAGGAGTAAACGGTCACGGAACATATGTGCTTTATGATCTATTGACTATCCAATCCAGTCTATCTGTACAGTTATTTCCATGTTTGCATGTGTTAGATTTTGGGCGTTAATTTGCTTCCACTCCGCACACATACAAAAAGGATTAAATTCAAAAGCAACAACTTCGACACCACAAAGATTAAAAAAATAAAAAATAGAAAATAAAAATAAAAGAACACCCCAGAGGACACATGCAACACTGCAATGTCTACCTTATCGCCTGGGATGGAGTTTGCTTTTACAACTGACTCAAGGCCCTTCCTCTTATTGTTTCAATATGTCAGGGCATTGTTTGAATGAGGTCACCCTTTACTGATCTGGCCCAGGGCCAAGTTGACTCCAGATGATTTAATTGAATCTACGACATGGGTAAAATTCAAACAAGTAGAGACTGCTCTGGCCTGACAGCATCATTACTCCACATTAAGACCTCATTTCAAAATTCCTTTTGACTTTGGGGTTGACAAATGGTGAGAAGGGATGAAATCAAATAAGTGACTACATTTTGGTAGACTACTCTTGAAAACACTATGCCTGGAAATACCTCGGTACTGCTTACATATTATAGTGACGTCAAAAAAATTGGGTTTTCTGCTTTTTCTTGCATGAGTTAATGTGAATGCCTTCTGGGTTAAAGTAGTTCCATGTTTCTCGTCTGCAGTAATGGAATGACATTCAATGCCATTTTACTCTTAAATGGAATTTTGTCAAAGCGTTATGAATTCAACCTGCCTTGTCACTCAAGCTACTGACTATGCTGAGAGATGAGAAAATATGCGAATGAAACCTTTCACTGCAGATTTTACTGTTAGCCATGAGCTGACCAAATAATGATGCCTTTATCTATTATCTATTCAACAACAAACAAAGGAGGCTTTCACAGGGGCACATGCCATGAGATGTGATAGCAGGCAGTATAATGACACATTATATTGATACATTATGTATACTGGCACATAACTAACACACAAACACTAACGCAATATTCATAACATCTCAGTCGTGTACTAGCTGCATTTCGGCATTTCATCAGCTCAAACCTCGACTAAATTTCTCAATTAAGCACGCATTCTTTGAGAGCCATCGGCAGCTCAGGCAGAGGGAAAAAAATGTACAGAAGGCTCAACGTGTTGAAGCGCCAGGGCCTCCCTGCACAATTGGAAAGGAAATGTTGAGGCTGCAAGGGCTGCGGAGTGGAGATATGACAGTGTTTGCTTAGGGCTAGGTATCAGGCACAAAAACAAACATGGCTGCCCTTAATGAGCCTGTTTGTCTGCCAAAGGTAAAGACAGCTGTTGTTTCTCACCACAATGGAACAGGCCTCGCTGCCACAGAAGAGAGCACCCTGCGTCCCCATAGTAACTCTCCCCTTGTGTGTACAGGAGCAAATTTTCAGACTGTCTGGTCTGACTTTGAAATTAAAAGCTTTATTAAACCTGGTATTTGGAGTAAAAAATAAGAAAATGGGCTCCCGGGAGTGTGAAACTGTGCACCTAGGGCGACAGACTCACAACATTAGTGAAGTTGAGAAAATGCAGCTTTCTCTCTTTAATAGAACAAAACACATGATAGTGGTTGGTTTCAGAGGGCATACTTTGCTTTTTCTTCATATGTTTGTCTGGCTGGAGAAAATGTCTCTGAAATTGCTTCTGGTCAAAAATAAAAGCATGGGGTACTAAAACTTGGAAAAGCTCTTTTCTCCTATATGAGAAAATTAATACATTCTAGCTGTACCTGCCCACCTGAATCAGGACTGACAGCTTGGTCTATTACACAGCTAATTTTCGAGTTTAGAACGTGAATGAGACGAGGGCAGAAGTATTTGGTTGAAAAAAGAGCAGCCAGTTAGTTACTGTGAACAGTAAAGATCCAACTGTCAATCGCATCAGGGTGGCTCCTGCTGAGACAAAACCATCCCAATCCCCGTTGCCTCCCTGGCTGTTTACACTGTGCAGTTTGAGCTACTTAAGGGATTTCATTTTTATTTTATTTTTGACAAAAGCATTGGCAATGCTACAAATCAATTAAAAATGTTTTGTAGTGCATAGATGGTTTTTCAGAGTAGCTTAAATTTTGGTCAGATAAGTCTTATTTAATTGTATTTAAAAGTGTCAGAAGGCAGTCAATAACTGAGAAATATCACAATTTAGTAAATTGAGATGAAGAAGCATGATAATCATTTAAAACAAAGTCATAAGCAGTAAGAGAACTATTAAAACATCACTGACCTGAGTTTTTTTGTCTTGTTTGAGACCACATTTCCTGCCTGGTGACTGGTGGTGTGAGTTGGTGACATTTTCTGTCCTACATCTATGCGTTGACACGCAATAATCTTAGATATTTCTGCTGAGGTGGAAGTCTGAAGGCACAACTGTTGTTTGCTAATGTTGCAGAATAAAAAAATGAATTAATTAAAAAGAATAAAGTGTGACTCTACAGTAGTATAAGACACTAATTATACTGCATAACGATGTTTGATGCAAAATCCATGAATAGATGTGACAAATATAGTTTTATTGTGCAGAGAAGACAATTTCTTTATTTAAGTCTCCTAGACAAGATCTCAGTCTTCCATTAATTAACCTCTATTATCAATTATATAGGTTTTCAAAAAATTACTAACATAATAAAGGGTTAATAACCTGTTTATTAATTAGATTTGAATACTTTATAAATCATTAATAACCTGTTATAAGTCCATTGATAAAAAAAGGGCAACTTTGACCTGTGGTTGGCTGAACAGAGAACCCACAGTCAATTTACAATCCTAAATGTGAGATTGTTTAACCCCTTAACTTTATCACGTCCATCAGCCAGCATCCTTATTATCTGTTGTTAACTTAGTCCCGCCCACTCCCAACCCCCCAAACAGACACAATATTGTTGTTCTTCTGTATTTAATTTTTGTGATAATTCATTGTTGAATCATGAAGATTCATAACTCAGAAATCAAGTCATGTTGTGTTCATTGTGTTACAAACATAACCATTTATTCATGAACTGTTTGCATTATTTGCAAAATGAGACTTGTTCTAAATTATAAAACATCATACTTTACACCTTCTTATTAATACATGAACAAAATAAACCGTGAAATAAATAAGGAAACCATCATTTTTTACAGTTGAGTAAAATAAGTACTCAAATTCACTTATCCCACTTATCTGTGTTGCCCTGTTCTTTATGTTCATTTACTCATTAAGCAAAAAAATATATAGCCTGATAGATTTTAACCAAGGCTTGATTCTAACAGTCAGAAATGGTAATAACTCATCAGTAGATCAAATTCACCAGAGAAAAGATTCTGCCATCCAACGTAGGATGTTAAAAAAGCTGGCATTTTAACCTGCTGACTGATTATGAGACCAGACTGACCTTTAGTCAGTCAATCAAAGTTGATTTTGACCAATAGTGAACTTACTGTTTATTGTTGTTGAAAACTGTCTTACACTGTATAAAAGTTGTTCATTAATTATATATTATCTTATTGTAAAGTGGTATCAAAAGAGTTCTGAAACATTTCTGTCCATGGCTAAGAGAGAGAGAGATACTTCACTTACAGAATATCTCACTGCGTATGCCTGTATTTGCTTGTTCCAGTGTCTTTCAATCGATCAGCAGGCCAGTTTCTTCAGAGATTTGGTCTTGTGGTGACTCAGTGGAGAGGGCGCAGAAGAAACTGCTGAAAACATCAGACACATTTGTCTTTTCTTCTTAGTTACCTTGCAGGGGGAAGATTGTCATACCCATTCCCTCCGGCTAATGTTTTTGCTTTTACACCCGATGCCAAGTGTCAACATGTAGCTTCTTGACAGTCATTTCTCAATTAGAGTCAGGGTTAAATGAGCCAGTGTCAGTGTTTGTACATTTTTACCTTATTTTATTAACAAGTTGTTGTTTTAAAGTTGGCAAATCACTAACAGGCTTAAGGTTAAATGTGCAATATTCAGAGATTATTACTTAATAGCCTTGGCTGGTTGTTGATTGAGAATTAAAAAGCCAATTATCATAATAGGATATGGTACATAATGTCAGAATTAAGTGAGTGTGACAGACACACAATAGGCCCGATCTGTCATTGCCTTAGCCCAGCTTGCTTATTAAAATTAATCTGGCATGATTAAAAATGCAAATGGTTCAAAGTCATTGATAGAGTTTACATGTTTTTATAGCATTAAACTGATTTAATTACAAAGAAATGAAATCGAGGGAGGGGGGATCGTTTTTTTTTTGTTTTACCTCTGTCGTCACCCTCTAGTTGGTTGCCACAGAGGGATGAATATTCTCTCCTGCCTGGAAGAGAAGGTAATGAGATTAGTGCTCTTCCTCCCTCTGTTCCTCTCTTCATCTCTGCCTTTTAGTATCCGAGGGTTTGGTTCATCGAACCAAGAAGAGCAGTTTTATTGTTATAACCGCAAACATTTTATCACGGCATCAGAAGCACCTGCTGTATTGTGTGGGCTGAGAGCTCAAAACATTTTACAGCTTCCTCCTACAGTGTATTATTTTAGAAGGCCGCTGTATGATTTTGGGTGTTGTGATACTTTTCTCATATTCGTTCTCATATTAAAACAGCATTGAAGAAAGCAACTGAAATTCTTTTTACCAAAGATGGCCCTTAAAGCAGCTTTTATACCTGACACAGTATATTAAACACACTTACCTTTCAGACTGACAGCAGCTTCTTCCTGTTGTCAGCCTTCATGCCTGTAAAAGTTTCAGATTTTAAGTGTTGTTCAGAGAGCATGCACATTGTACTTTGAGCTTGTTGGAATTGCAGATTAATAGTTTACTTACTTGAAACATGTTTGGTGTGTCTGCACTTTTCCTCCATGCTTGTAACACCAAGCATGTGGTGGACATCCTGTGGGGGAGGAAATTGATTTTGCTTGGTTTGTTTGTTCTCGTCTGACAGAGTACATGCATGTTTTTTTTATTTATTTTGCAATCTATATTGATCTTTTTATGGGTTTATTTATAAGTTTTATGACTGTTATGAATATATAGCTTTCTACAAAAATGTTTTATTTGACTCAGGATGTGGAATTTTCCCCAATCATAAAAGGTCTAGAGAAGGCATTGAGAAATGACAAGATGTGTTAAATGTGATTCATATGAACGGGCCAGATGTTCTGTTTTGATTTTGATGTGTTTTGTCTTTTCTTCTCCCACCGGTCTTGCCTTACATCATCATCATCAACAGTGCAGTTATTCAATGTGTAATACAGATGTCAAGCTACAAAGAGGTTTTGAGACTGAACACGCTGTGAAAAATGCTTTTTTATTTAAACAGCATTTATTTTGCAGCAGGAATAAGACATACAGAGCTAAAACTTTATGTTGACAGGACAGGATCAATTCCAACTGTGTGTCCTTACATCAGCTCACTGTGTTGAAATGGAAAGTATGCTATGGATCTATGTGCATTAGTCCTGTACAGTAACACAGGCAGTGAGTGGCAGAACAAAAGAGGCACTGTGCATCACTGAGATGGTGTACAAGGAGGACAGTTAACTTCATGCAGTATACTGGCATCTCATTGTTTATCATTTCAAGTCCAAACGTATATTGTCTCTCCATAAAAGTACTATAGCCATTCATATACATCTGGAACTAATTCTGGACAGTTTGAAATACAAAAGCGTTTTTTGTTTTGTCATGTAGACAGAGTGCTTATTAACGTAGGATGTTGTAAAATATGATAGGCAGTAGCGTGACATTAGAACGCTAAGGAAGCCTTTTTTAATAGAGGTCAGGCAACACAGTTATATCAAAGAAATCAAGATGCTCATTTATGTCTCCATGCACTGCCCTCACTTGAAACTAGCATCATCTAATGAGGCTGGAACGCAGACATCCTGTGCTGATTTTTTCTCATCTTCTAATACTTTCCCTCTAGGGACAAAACACAATTACTCCATTGTGCCACACAGTACAATATATCACATTCTGCACATTTCAGCCAGAGAAAAGAAACAGTGTTGTGTTGGGGCATATGGCATCATGATAAATATGCTTTACAGGAGGAGGGAAGGGGACGGAGGAGGGAGGGTCACTGTCAGAGCACATATTGAATGAACTTTAGTGTGGCGATTGGATTAGTCGCATTTTAAACAAAAGGTTTTTTTCTATAAATATCCTAATCCCAAGAACCTGGATTAAAGGGAAACAAACAAGGGAAACAAACTCTGCACTTGTATGTAACATACCATATAGAGGAGATTATCTCAAACATCATGTGCAGGAAAATGCCTGACAGCCTTTCATAAGAAGACAAAGACCGGCTACCACATCTGAGAGAGAAACAGTTAAACACTGTCAGGGCCTTTTCACTGACAGTACAATTCAACCATACCGTTACAGTGATGACAGGAAGTGCGGTAATGACAAAGAAAAACCCCGAGATTCGGCACCAAGGGGTAAAAATAGGTCACTTGGCACGAGAGTCTGCAGAGGAAGGCAAGGTGAAGATTCTGAAAGAGGGTAAAATTGGTGCACAGTGCATCAAAGTGACTTTCTTCTGCTGACAAAAGTTAAGAAACTTCTCCCCTTTATGCTTTTAATTTGAGTCTCTTTTCTGCTTGTTCATTTTCTGGGAGAGCAGAGGAACAGTAGGTACCTCTCCAATGTGTTACAGTCCTCTGAACCTTCCCCGTTAAAATAAAATACACAAAAATACACATTTGGCTACTATCTCAAGTCTTACTTCTTAACCGTGTCACTATCATTTCTACTGAAAGCTGACCCAGTACCAACATGTGCTGTTGGTTACTCAACACAAGTGAAGGTCATACTGCACTACTTATGTGTCAACATTATGTGCTTCATAGAAGGTGACTGTAGGGATGGATACTGGACTTTACTACATGCATAGGAACATATATTCCACCACAGAGACATTCACAAAACAACTTTCTTTGAGCATTTTATTATATGTTTAATTATCGCTTAATAATTATGAGCAGAGGCAAAGCGTAATGTGACCTTTATCATCATTCGTCATGTACCCATTCATGTACATTGAAACTGACATTGTATGCTGGGATTTCTTCCTTTGAGTTCTTTCTTATCTGCTTGCAGTATAAAGGTGATTAAGGACAAAAACATTCATCAAGCAAAAATGTATTCCAACTCATGCTGCAGTTGTCACTATTCTTACTGCAGCTCAACAGCGAAATACTGTCCAAGAAATCTCAAACAGGGAATTTTACACCAAAAAAGCTGTACCAGGAAATCAATTTAAGGGGAGCTTGAACTAGTCAGAATTCATAGAAAAATGCAGGCTGTGACATGCAGATACCTTCCAATTTCTCAAACCAAGAGGTGGAACCCATATAAATTTGGGATTTATCCTAATATTTTGCATTCTTTTTTGGCGTATTGAAACACATGTTGCAATATTTTGCAAAAATTCCAATCTCACAGTACATACAGAGAAAATGAAAGAAACATATAATTTATTTATTATTCAATACGAAAGTGCAGTGTCTAAATTTAGTTGTATCTCGCAGTGATTTCCAGATTGCTAAATATATAGCACCGTAGCTCTCCTCTGCCTATCCAAATATCTACTGTGGCCTTCAAACGAGTAGCCTGTCAGTGATGAGGTTCCTTAAGATAGATATGTTGAAAAATGCATTGAGTTTTTTATTCTGTAAAACTCTAGGTCAAAGTTAACTGGTAAGATAAAGAATATTATTATTTGTTCCACGTTGTGGTAGTTTACAGTATCCATGGCACGGCCACCCCTCTGTCCATGGCTGCAGGAAATGTCGAGGTGCGGGCGAGAGGTGCTGTAAAGCCGCAAGCTGATCATGTCTAAAAGAGTGATGGTCAAGCCAGCCTTTTACTATACAGACTATTAATCTCAGCTAATGGCCAAGCTCTAACACCCAGTCACAGTAGGCGAATGACGAGCAGAAACATAACGTCTCCCTCCTCTGCATAGCTACTCATTCATCTTGACCACTCATTAAATGGTAATAACCTGTAATTAGTCAATCATGTTGCTTTAATGAAGCTGTTGAAAGCTGCTGGAGCTAGAGGGGCTGCTCTTAATAATGAGTGATGTTCAAGATTAGTGGCAGAAAATTATTCAATAAAGGTGGACATATTAATGAAATATTCAGCTTATTGTGCCTTTGAAAGCTTGTTATGTGTTTGTATTTTCCTTGAATTTACAGTTCCAGAAGTGTCAGCACTTAGCTCTGGAGGGCAGGTATGTGTATACTACTGTATCAGAACACACTAGTAAGCTGATAATGATGAAGCTGCGTGTGTCTAAGTACGTCTGTGTGGCGCTTGTACTACTGCGAGTGTAGGGCTGGAATATGTGCTTTGCGCAGTGTGTGTATGTGTGAGAATGTGTGTGTGCTCCCTAGCGGCATGGTGAGTATTTAATCTGGCCCGGTGGCGTGCTGTTGGCCCGGCTAATCACAGTGTGTCTGTAGGAGTGTGCTGAGCCAGGGGAGCACGCAGTCACTAACAGCGCCTGACAGACTCATTAGAGAGAACTGGCAGTGAGCTTGCAAGACACACACACACACACACACACAAAGATACACACTAACACTTTGAAAGACATGCAGTGGGAAAGGCACTCAACTGCACACAATCACACACATCTTTTTTTTAATTTTTCCCACAAACTCATTCATAATAACCCATTCATACTTTCACCCTTAATCAACCACAGTGTGAGCTGAGTCTCTCTCTTTCACACACACAGATCCACGTGTAAGAACAAGGCAGACGGTGACCCCTCACAGTCGCAACCCAAACACAGACAAGAGCCCAGAGAGCATCTGCAAAAAGAGAAGGCAGGGGGGCGGTGGAGGGTGGGAAAAAATCTGAGGAAGCAAAGAGGAGCAACAGAGTGGAGAATTATAGGAAGCATCTGATGGAGGAATAATTTCTCTAGCTGAGATGGCAGTGTTTAGACAGGCTAGTGGCATATTCACAGTCTAATTATACATAGTCAGGAGACCACATTTACCTCTAAGAGTGTAAAATACTAGGCTGGAGAATGATCTATGTTTTGAATTTAGGATGGATTTAAAAGAAAACTGTAAACGTTAGAATTCTGTCTTTGGCGTTCTCTTTTAACGTGTGAAAAGTAAAATCTTAAATTTAACAGTATTAGGAAGAGTGACATTTAGAAAAATGTAATCAAGTCTTGCCCCAAACTTTCTTTTTCTGCTCTCACAGTGAGGTTAATCGCAGCTGAGCAGCAGCAGAGCCAAGTGGAAACATTAGATTTGGCTGAATAACAGGTGAATGCAAAACAGGGCAATGAATAGTCAAGTGTGGGCCTGCCAGCTGTTCACTCCCTCTGCTCTTCCATCATACGCATACACATACACACACACACACACACACACACACACACACACACACACACACACACCAAACATACACATGCACACAACTGCATCAATCATGCAAAAACAAAAACTCAGGTAGTATTCACAAGTCCATGCCTTGCTCTCAGGAAACAACAGGGACAGGGAGTCACACATTCATTCATTCATTCATTCATTCCTTTTGTCAAATTTATCGTATTTTTAATATAATTGAGTGATACAAATAAAAAGAGCGAAATAAATCATACGTTCAATTATATTTTGAAATGTAGCGATAGAATGCCGTCAAACCTCCATGTGTGTCTAAAGTGTTAAGAACACATGAATAAAGTTCCGCATACTCTTTATGATTTCAGCCTGTTGTTGACCATGAATTTGCACCACCTGATTCATTTTAGAGGCTTAAAGAATTCAGTGTTCGTTCGATGTCGTTTCTTGAGCAGTGTACAAGTTGGCAAGGGGACCGATCAGCTGTCGGACGATTGGATTAAATCATGGCATGTCTGAAATTTTGTTGGTCTTCGTCAGGCACAGTTGAAACAGCACCTTTTTTTCCCACCGCAACTTTGCTTAGCAACGAACAGAGCATCTAGGTTGCTAGGGTGACGAGTCACGTGGATAATAAATAACAATTAATAACGTAAACATAAACATAAAGTAGGATGTGCAGTTTATAGTTGATATTTACTGCACAGAACAGAACATAAGAAAGGTTCTTAGCTGTCATAGTGATGCTAGCTATCAAGTTAACACTCTACACCTAAAGACGTAGCTAGCAATTCTGTCCATGTCGTCTCAGCAACTTACGAGTCTATATTCCGCAAACTCTTGAAGGTTTTTTGGCTCACAGGTGAGATAAATGAGGCTATTTTCTGTCTTTTTAGCATGTTGCTTGCAAACAAACGTCTTCCTGTCATGGACCTTTGAAACACATTATTGATAATTTTCAATATCCAAAACGGGCAACAGGCCAATTTTTGTTTTGTTTACATGAATATTGTGAGCACAGAAGTTGTGCCTGACAATCGGACCATACAGTGTGAGCACACATATCATGAGACAGTTTATTTATTCAGTATGAGTAGGAGTCAAACAATAACAAATATAAAATCGTAGAGTGTATTCCGAGCTTCGGTACATCTTATTACAGAAATGACTCGCCTGTATTGAAGTAGCACCCAGTAATGCACTTTACCTAAAAGGTAAGCCTGAAAGAAATATTATTGCCCTCTTGGACCAGTGTTTCAAGCTCTAAAACAGGCATTGGTTGACTTTGGCGAAAACATGAATGTTTTAACCTCCAGCAGCCATGAATCAACATTAATATTCATTTGGAGTCAGGATTCTGTCAACCTGCAAATGCTAAACCATTTATAGTGTGTGTGTGTGTGTTGCTCTCCACCAATTCCTGAAGGAAACATGGATGTAGAGATGCTAAATGCTCTACTGTGTTCACAGGCTATGAAAAGAGGGAGGAAACCAGCCCACCTTGAACTGGCTATGTAAATGAGGGACTAATGAGAACAGTTAGAGGGAGTTGTTAAAGCCAAAGAAAAAGCTGAAACATGCTAAAAAATACTGCACGCTACATTCTCTGTGTGATCCATTCTTCATCTGAAATGAATTTATAGATTAGAGCACCTTGTTTTTTCATTGAAACTTGTTTTTGTAACCCAAGTTTAAATATTAATGTTTGTTGGGAGACGTCATGTTGCACAGCAGGACTTTGAGACAGACACTTTGGTCTTCAGAAAGAAACCAAAATCAAAAGATACCATAAAATATGTGCTGCTGTGTTACAAGTTGTAGTGTACATTCTTCAGCCAGTTATGCGAGGCCTCTGTCTTTATTCTTAATGTTTTCTCAGCCAGTCTTACCCCTCGCTTTCTTACTCTAACATCCTTGTCTGGATCTGGCCTGCTATCTATAACTAAAACAAGTTTTGCTGACAACCTTGATTTACCTAAAAGAAAATCAAACTGTCTTTAATATCATCCTCCACTGTAGGCCAAACGTCCTTTCTCCCTCTCCCCCCCTTTTTTAATAGATAGCTGTACCTCTCTCCTCCATTCTAACTCACTCCTCTCCGAAACAAGGCTGTGACATTGAGGGAATGGGATGTGATGTATTGTAGTGAATAATGTATTTCGCAAAGATTGTACTGAGCTCGTAGAGCAGATGGCAGCAGGTTGATCTTGATGTGTGTGTTTGTTCATGTGTGTTAGTGCATTCGGTGTTTGTGTTTGTGTGTTTTTAATGATGAGTGTGTGTGCGTGATATGCGTATAAGTGTGTGTGAGTGTGTGTGTATTCATTCAGAGTGGGGGAGGGGAAGGAGAAGTAGAACCTAGTAGGGGCTGAGAGTGGGGGTTGGTGTGCATGTGTGTCTATGTGAGCCTCTTTTGTGAGATAAAACATGCAAATGGTGGATTATTTTAATGTATTTTTTTCTAGAACTCAAGCCCTAATCCGTAAAGCAGTTGAAATGAAAAGATATATATATGTTTTCTCTCAGACTCTCTCCTTCCCTCTCTGTTTTTTTTCATCGTTGATAGGAATTTACAACTACCAGCTGTCTAGGAATGGGATCTTTTGGACTTAAATTTCTTTCTGGTGTAGTAACAGCCTCAGACTGATGAGTATCCGGATAGCATGGAACTGAATTAAGCTCTGTGGAAGGATCGTGGTTTAGAAATCCTTTTGATTCAATAGTGATAACAATGATAAATTGAGCTGAATGCTCATTTTGGTAATTTAAGTGGACTCCAAAGCAAGCGGTCAACTTAAAATAATCAAGCACACAAAACAAGAGAAAGGGTTCCGAATCTAATGAATGCAGAATTTGTGCAGCATTTATCGAGAGACTAACCATAGTTTGCAATATGTCTCAGCAACTGAATATGTTCAAATGTTCATGTTCACCAGCAGGTAGAGACAACTGTAACTGAAGAAAGACTACTGAGAAGCTAAGCAGGCTCACATTCAACCCAATCCAAAGTCAAGATGTATGTATGTAGATGTATAGTGTTTGTTCCAGCAGAAAACTGTCAATTTCTACACAATGCAGGCTAAAAACACACTTTGGCTTATTCAGAGTCTTTGATAAAGGTATTGTGTGTAATTTTTTTGGTTTGAATATCATATTTCACATTTGAAATTTCTAAAGCAAAACATGGGTGAAATATTTAGGTGGGATGACATAATGGGGAATCTGCATCTGAATCTGCGTCTTGGCTGAGGATAGTGCTCTCTGTCTAGTTCTCATAAGAAATTTCTGAAAAGAGCATGAACCTATGTGCCTGATTGGGTCTCTGTTTATAATACTGTCTCCAAAATGAACAGCTTAAGCACAGTGAGTACAACAGACTGACAGTTTAAGTTCAGTTAGTACACTGAAGCATATAAACACAAACTGCACACTTTTCTTCAGTATGAAGCCCTCCCCTATAGGATGAACCGAACAGATGGTAGAATCTATTTACATTCACCTAGGTGATGACATGTGTGCATGCTTTAGGTTTCCTGCACTTAGCTGAGACCTTATTATGAAATATATAGGCAACTGTGGTGCAATCAAACTGTTTGTGTTTGTTTGATGTCTTCATAACCGTTGGTTACTTTATTCTTAGCAGTGTTTCCATATTTGTAGGGTTTGACGTTCCACTGCTTTAACCTTTCACCATTCAAAACTATTCTACTCTACAATTTTTACTTCTTCATTATATTCTCATTACAGAATCCGTATGTGTTAATAGACCACAGGCAGATAAAATAAAATAAAATGCTAAACTGGGTCACCAAATATGCTCGGCAGTCATTACTTGCCTAGACTATGTGTGGAAAACAAAGCTCCCTATATTATTCCTGCTCATTCCTTCATATTCCTACCTGTTGATAATCTGTCCTGGGAGTTGGGGGTGTCATGCCCCACACTCTGCACTAAGGCTCCCTCAGGCTCCCCAGGCTCATCATCCATGCGGCAACACCAATTTATTTCTCAGTGCCATGTTAGGTAGCAAAGTGCAAAGTCTGCAAATGCAATGTAGCTGACCTATAGTACTATTATGATTACGATGGCGGTCAACACATCAACAAGCTAACCTCCTTTCATTATATGCTCTCACACCGCCGATAAACACGTGAATTAAAAATCAAGAACATTTTTAAGTGAAAATGTTCTGTAAATAAGTTAATTAGTCATTTACATTGCACAAATTCATTGAAATATGAAGGCTCAACCAGAGCATCTGAAACAGCAGGGAGAAAAAAGCGTGTACAGTCTTGTTCTTTTCATATTAGGGACAGTGAGCATAATTGATTAAATGTATTTAAGTATTTGAGATAGCTGATTCAGCCTCTCTGGGATGGTTGATATTGTACTTAGGAAGAGTATTGCCCGAGGCAATTCGTTAGTGGTAAATAATTGAGAAGCTCAGATAGTGCTAAGGTGGAATGCCTGTTATTATTTTATAGAGTTTTTGTTCTTAGGACTCTTCAGTTAAAGAGTATTAAAAATGAACAAGCCTTTCCACAAATTACTCAATGGAAAGAATCACAATGGATAAATAAAAGGAGTGTTTTGCATCATTATCAATTCTATTTCTGTTTCTGTTAAAGTTCTTTAATATTCTGTTTATAATATATTTAATAAAAATATCGTTTCAGAAAGCTTAGCTTTAATGGTTGTGTCCAGCATCTGTAGAAGTGTAGAGTGTGTAATGGAGCTATTAACCAGGCATGCAAGAGGCCCCTATGGATGTATATAAATCGCAAGGTATCATTTTATACTTTATCCAAACATCTGCATTCCTGGAATGTCTCTCTGGCAAACTAATAAACCTGTCTCATGCCTCATTTTAATCAGCTCATGCGTTACATCACGTTTTTCATTAATTCATTCAAAACTAATTATTCTTTCCTGCTAAAAAGCATTTTTGTAACGTCTCTTTGTCTGTTATTTATTTTTCTGCATGCTTTAAAGCATATTTTTTAAGAATTTTTTTCCTTTGGTGCCACTTAATGGCCACATCTTATACACTTATTCACCTCTATGAAACAACCAAGACATAGGAAGCATTTGAAGGCTCTTTTTAGTTATTCTAAAAACAATATGCAGCAAATTCCACTCAATAATTGTTTTTAAGGATTTTATTGTGGCTCATGGATTGAATCTTTCAAAATTCAGTTTACAATACTGATAGCAGTGCAGGAGCAGGGCATCGTATTAAGCTACACGGTCAATCATATTTTGTTTGTTTGTTTTGTGTGTAAGCCAAACCCTTGCTCCTTTTAATAGTGCAGATGGGAAATTAGAAGCAGCGGTTCTCTTTCAGAAATAAATATAAAATAGTTGTGCATACTTTAATTGGTTTCATTTCATAAAATTCTTAAGCTGAGAGGTTGTGCCCGTGGCCTTTGCTTTAAAATAATGAATACAATGTTCCTCTGCTGGGATAAACCGTATTTAACAAATTACATGGTATAACAGGTTATACCTTGTTATTGGTTAAATCTAGCTCAATAGTAGGAGTATTTGAGGTACCTTATTAAGACATTGATATGTTTTCTTAAGGCAAATCATGGCTGATAAGTTTGTTTTTCTTTTAAACGCTAAATTAAACTGCATTTCCAGAAACAATACTTTCTCATGTTCTTGAAATTTATTGATTTTCAGCAACACTTAATTGCAATAAAAAACCCTAAAGATTTCAATGTAAACTTTCAATTTATGTTGCCCTACATATTTTGAACAGAGTAAAAAATGTAGGTAGTGAGTATATAGGCATCATTCAGCCACAGCATTAAAAGTAATGTAGTTTTGATTCTGTGAGCTGATGTTTCCCGCTCATATTCATGATAGACATACCTGTAGTCACATTACTCTCGCAGTTGTCTGAAATGGCTGTGCTCTGTATTTAATGTACATGCAGAAAGTGAAAATCCAGTTAGTGCTTGAAGATACTTCTTTAGTGGCCAGAGTTTTGGCTCAATGCCAGCTTTCAGCCTGCACTATCCTGTAGGAGGTTTGTTGATATGCCTGTCATTTTGGTTAAGATAGTAGGGTGGTGGGCATAGGGAGGAGGCGTGTATGGAGGGGATGTCAGCTCATTAACCCCCATTCTTCCCCCAGCATGGCACTGGGTAGATACAGTGTGTAAGTCTCATGTAATTACTCCTCCCTCTGCACTCATGTGCTGGGCACAGGGGGAAAAACAGAGCACTGGAAAAAGGGAGAAGGAGGGAAAGGATATTGGGGGAGGGAGGGCATGTTCCTTAACAAATGGCCTACTTGTAACTAGCAAAAACTAAAGCCCCCCCATGTTATTTCCTTCCCCACCTTTGTCCTCTCTGTCTCTTCTCTTTCTCTCCCTGCTGTCTCTCTCTAACCACAGGCCCGGTACAGTGTGGGTGAACGAGGTTTTAGGCTCCACACTGCACCCCCCCAAGCCATCAATCCAGCTAGGAAAAGACTGTCCACTGCTGTGGTGAGATACAGTAGCCTAAACTCCATTTTCTGTTATTGCTAGAAAATTTATTTGGCAGGGTGTTCTTCAAGGTGCTGATCTGGGACTTGTGATGTTTCTGAGGGTCCAAAAAGAATGTATCTCTTAAAGGGTATACGTCTCTATCCTGGTGGGACTTGTTTATACGAAAAATCTCACACAAACACACCTGCCCATGCTTTATACATGTCTTTAAATAATTAAGAAAAACTCATTATTTTCAATCTCCTTCATGCAACATAAACTTTGATTGTTTTTCCATTAAAAAAGCCTAATGAGCCCAATGAAAAGAATCTCAGTGGTTAAATCTCGGATTAGAGTTGAAGCATCTTCAACCTGCGAAAAACAAAACAGTTGACATTTGAAATCTGAAGCCCAGTTAAAAACACTTTCACATCGAGAACGTTAGTATTTAAATGTTTTTTTATTTGATAAGGAATGCCGACATTAATCGCATAGTTATTTATTCAAGAAGAATGGGTAATAAAGTTACTTTCTTTAGACATTCTACTCCACTAGTGGACTCTCTAGTATTACTGGTTTAACTCCCAGAATAGTAATCAGCAAAACTGTAAATTTGTTTTGTGTAATTATCTATGCATGTAATGGCTGTGCTATAACTACTAACTACTAGTCTGCTAACTACTGTGGTTTGAAAGGCAGGAATGAATATCAGTGATTGGAAAATGAACTACACGTACACATTAGTTTGTTTCCCCATAATGAGGACCCCATAGAAATACACTCATTTGTTCCCAGTTCTACTGGTGATTTATTTTCAGTCTTCTTTATTATTCTCTGTCTGATCTTTCGTGTTTCATTCTGTACATAGGCAAGGAAGCTGTAGATTTCAATAAGATAAGCAATTGTACGCTAGAGGAAACCAGACTTTTTTTTTTCCAGTTGCAGTTATCTGATGCTGCTATGAGCAGAGGCAAAGCGCTGGAGTAATGTGACATTCACTCCACCCTTTATCTTCTTTCATCACTGTTTACCCCAGTCAGTTAAAGTGGCTTGAGCACTGCTTCTTTTTTTTTACCGCTGCTGGACAAACACCACCAACAAAGATATATAGATATATGTAAATACTTGCACTTACTGTACAAATACACATATTAAACAAACAATTACAAAGATACATACACACAAAGAAACATTCTCAATTCAAAGCAGACAGTGTAAGTGTCAGGTAGACTGTTGGGATAACAACTATACTCTGAGTAATGACCATGCTGTTTAGTAGACCCAGACCATGCTGGGGTTAGCTACTAATTGCATGTGAGGCTAATGTGCTTGATTCTAAGAAAGTGTTTCCCAGCGCAGTGTTAAACAGACAGGCAGCTTATGCCCATGGCAGAGGGAAGAGGGAGGCCATGTTGGTGAAGCTATGATCTGCCTTTTGTTTTTCCTGTTATATCTTTGCGGTTGCAGTTGCATGGTCAAAGATAGAAGAGGTCTTGGATAGATGCTTTAGGTGCTGGACAGATGCTGCTCTAATGATACATAATAAAAACGAATGTTGAGATAATGATAATATTTCTTTTTTTTTATCACGATACACTGTACATTGATACTGTACAAAACTTTGTGAAATTTATCTCTGCTTTTAACCCATCCCTAAGGGGGACAGTGGGTACCCCTGTGAAGCACCTGGGCAGCTTAAGTTTCAGGGTCTAGCCCCACAGCTTGCAGCGTCAGAGACTGGGCTCATGAACCCTGGTCTCCTGGTTGAGGGTCGACTCCTCTACCTCTACTCTAAAGCCACCCCTTTAATTGCAACTTTCCGAGACTCGCTGCAACCATCTTCCATCCTGGGGGTGAAGACAAGCTTTGACACCAGGTTTGGAGGTAGCAGAAATAAGAAAATACAACAGTCAAGTGGGGAGTCAGTCGGGAGTTAACTCACAAGCCAACCGCGCGCTGTTGTATTGATGCCACGTTTTATGAGGTCCATTTGTTAGAACTCTAATTTTTTAAGCGCTTGTTGGGACTACAGATATAAATTTATTTACTGGAAGCATCAGTTTCTAGACAGTATCATAATTTGACTGCTTTTGGAACAGAAATCATATAATTAGAAATGGCTGCTTTATGATAATTCCAAGAGGAGAGAAAGACAAGTTTGTTTAAGAATATCGACTGTGATTGTTCAAAAATAGAAAATGATCTCTCCTCATAATCGGCATTTAGATTTTTATCCACTTGTGAACTCGCTAACTGACAGTGAGTGAGTTCAGTGTAGAAACAAAACTTTATTTAGCTCAAACCTGGCTTCCCTCCTCACACACACACACACACACACACAGAAACTCACACACACACACACACACACACACACACAAACACTGCATATCTCCCTTAAAATCTCTGCTGTTGACTGTTGGTTCTGTTTTGCGGTTGCTCCACTGCAACAGAAAGTGGGTGAATTAGAGCGTCAGCCTGCCTTTTTATTTTTATACATCACAAGCCATAGGTGGCACCGGAAACTGTTTGAAACACCTGTATACTATCTTTTGTGAAATTCTTTTTCTTTTTCCGAGACATTTCTGATGGAAACAGTTATGTGTGTTTGGTAACTCCAACTTCACTAAGGAAGTAATACTTTTTGTTGGAATTTGGGGTGTTCACTTGTTTGTATTTCTGAATTTCAGAAGGACTATTACAAAATTTAAAATATTTTAAATGGTAAAGTACATTCTTGGCAACAATCCATTTGATTATTCTGGTAATCCAGATTGAGATAATCCTGAAAGGCCCACAATTTCCTTTCAATTAAAATGTTCATTAGAGTGATACATAAAGAAGAACTGCTGCTCCAAGAGAAGGAACCTGGCTCCTGTTTTGTTGTGCTCCATTACAGATTAATTTAGAAAGGAAGGTATGCCACAGAAAGTGCATCCAAAAATTTGCTCTAAGAATTGTGCTTCACAGGGAATCTGAACTGCAGTGGTAGAGAGTTGCGCTCTTTGATTGCTGTTTAGTTTGCGTAGTTTCACTGTGGAATGTTTTGGACCTAATCATAACAAACAGAACTGACGCTCATTAAATGTGAGCTGATGAGTTGCAACAGCTGGCGATAGAATGGTTAAAGGTAAATCAGTCTTTAGAACATAACACATGCATCAATTCATGTTTATAATTCCTAAACCAAACAAAATACTTTCTCGGAAGGCACACATCCAGCAAATTCCAAACAGAATTCCATCAAAATCCCTCTCATGCATCTCACTGATATCCGATCACGTTGTCTGAAGTCCACTGACATGACATCAGTATGTCCAGATAAACAAAATGCTTTGCATATAAAAGTGAGCTAACAGCTGTTAAAGGTGAGGATGTATCAGATGCTTGACGATGGTGGATACGACCCCGGTTCTGTTGCAGCTCAGTGTGCACATGTAGTGCATGTGTGTTAGCTCAGGGCTGAACTCTCACACACAGGAAAAGGCCCTGTTTCCCTTATCTAACGACAACAGAGCATATGTCATCATGGCCACAGGGTGCACTTTTTATGGGCTTTGTGTGTGTGTCTGTGTATATATGTGCACTTCTGTGTGTTCCATGTTTATTGTTTGCCCATGTTCATTGTTTGCTTGGGGCGTGGTGCAACACCAGAATTGTTACTATAGTCTGTCTTTCTTCCCTCCTTTTCTCCTCTACTGTCATAAAACTCTGAAATCTATTTACTGTAGCACTCTTTCTCTTCTTCTTCTTCATCTTGTCTGTGTGTGTTGGTGAAATTACAGGCAACCCAAGTCTCTCTGCCTGTCTGTTTTTCTGTCTGCCTGTCTGCCTGCCTGCCTGTCTGTCCATCCTTCTATCTGACTGTCTGTCTGTCTGTCTGTGTGACTGGCTTTGAACTAGCAGTGACAGGTTGGCCAACATCAAAATTAAATGGCACACTATCTCAGGTTGAGCTTTGTTAGCTCTCTGCTACAGCTTAATTGAACAGAGGACGAGGGAGAGAGAATTGCAAAAAGAGAAATAAAGAGGAGAGGGGGAAGATGGGGAAGAAGGGTGCTCAAACAGACATACATATTGCATGAGTCCCCGCAACCACCACCTCAACCACCACACCCCTTCCTTCACAGAATGGCTGTGTACTGTTCTGGGCTTATTAATTCCGCTCGGTGAGAGAATTATTTTTAGAGACTTGGCATACTGGCAAAGGCTTTTAAAGTCACAAGTATTACACATTCTGCTTATAGATCCCCTTTGTAAATTGAAAAGTTCTAAAAGTTACCGGAGGTTTGGTCTGATTCTGTATTTCCTGATGCCCTTTCACAGATGTTGCAACGGTTCAACTCTTACCTGCTTCGAATCAAGTTATGAAGACATTGCAAATATAATTGTGTTTTGCTTGCCAGATAATTGGTTCCCTAGCTTTTAAAATAAAGATGTCAGGGTTTTCTTTTCATCATGACAAGGTCATTTTTCGCTCTAATGATTGGATAGTCATGGCTGTGCACAAGCGCACAAGCAGTTCATTTCTGTCCCAACCCCCTTCACAAACAGATGTTGACTAGAAGGCTTTATGCAGAGCTTATAAAAAGTGTCCATCAATCAAAAACAATCTTCAGCGGAGTCAATGCAGTCTCTCACCCTATCCTGCCATGAAATGTCTCCACAATGCATTGTATTGTACCATTAGCATTGTGTGTGTAAATATTACATGTTTTCCCTGGAATATGCTAGTGAGCATTACTTCCACACTGTGGCTTCATTATTTTTGAAACGCTGAGCTTTGTTGATGATTGCAAGACATGACCTAGTTCTGGGACTGATTCTCTTTCTGTTTGTCTCTCCCTGTCTTTGTTAACTTGTTGTTACTCATTCTCCTTTTCACTCTATCTCTACCTCTCCAGCACATTTCCTCTCACACTGAACCTGTTTGCCTCTTTCTTTGTCATTTATTCACTGCCTAAGCATCTCCTTCATCCAGTCAGGCTGTCTCTGCTCGCCGTCTCTTTTACTCTCAACCACCTTCTCTCTAATGTATGCATTCTTTATTTCTCAATTTGTCTCCCTTCAACAACTTATTATTATCATTCTCTAGTCTCATACCCCCCTTATAAGATTGTATCCCTCCCTGCTTTTCTATATGTTTATTCTTCTCTGCCAGCACCACGTGTGTCATGGAGGGAAACATTGCAAGCAGTGGTCCCTGCTGAACCATTACCATGCAAAGCAATCCAAATAGAGATGTTTGCCGAAAACAACATGTGTGTAATTACCGCTTAATGAGGCCCTTGTCTCAGGCAGAATGCCCAATTAGACTGCCGATGAGAACGCGATGCCAAGGCCCACCGAAGAAAGAGAGCGAAGAGGAGAAGGAGGGGCGGGGAGAGAGATGGAGAAGGAGAGAAAGGTTGTAACATGAAAAGAGGAGGCGACGATGAGAACATGGGATACAGAACAGACGATAGTGAAGGCAGTACGTGAGAGGAAAAATGAAAGTGGAAAGGAAACATAAGGCGGACTGCAAAGACAAAATTGTGACAGAATATAGTGAAAGGAAGAAAATGAGGGGAAAGGGAACAACAGAGACGGATTATTATTGCAATGAATGTGGAGTAATGGCAGAGCTGATAGCATTGAGCCAAGGATAAATTGGCATAAGTGGGAGAGCGTGGCAGTGCAAAGAAAAGCTATCAAGAAAAAAAGAGCATGTGGAAGCAGGTTTACATTGCAATATATGGGCAGCCATGTTGAATCGCAAAATGGCTGACCTTTAAAGGCAGTATTTGGCCTACTTGCTGAATATAATATCATATGTGTAATTGAGGAAAATGAGCACTGTCTAACAGTATTGGTTCAACAATAGGGACTCTTTACTCATAACATTTACAGATTTAAGAATAATCTGAAATTCAAGTGTTTGGCGGCGTTTTGTGGTTTAAAATGACATCATTCTGTGACGATGTGAGAATCTTAAAAAAGTTCTCAGAATGGATTTACATCCCCAGTCATATGAAAGTGGAATTAAGTGGAATACAGTATACAGTACCTCAGTTAACTAAGAGGAAGAGGTTTTCCTCATTGTAGATAATTCTCCCAGGTCAGCATCACTTTGGCGACACAACCATAATTCATTAAGCAAATGCTACTCTATCTCTAGCAGTAGTGTAGTGTTCAACAATTAGTCAGCATGCAGTTTCCCTTTATGTAATTTTTAGTGCTTGACTAGATATTTTAGATTAATCATGAGATGTACGAACGAGGCCAATGAGCAAGGGCTTGACTCAGTTTCATATTTGCGTCCGTGGTTCAACATAAATGCAATCATTAAAATAACCAAGTGAATCCTCACAAGGGCTTCCATGATATGCATCGTTAACCAACCAATGCCCTGAGGCAGTCACTCATTCCCTGGCCTTTCTCCTGCAATAATATGCAGTAATTTATTTTTCACCGCTCACATGCTCATTTAGCTACTTCACCTTTTTCCTGTCTGCTAGTGCAGATATTGGATTTCACCCCCAGGAATTCTGCCCATTTCTATTAGTCTACCTGGTTGAGCATTGCTTTTGAGACAGTACTTTTTCTCATCCTTTTCTGCTTGCTTATATTCAGCTTGTGTTTATCTTTCAAGCCTTTGCTCATTTTTCTCCATGGACACAAGGCAGATCCCCCCAAATGAAAAGTCCCGCCATATCATCACATCTAAGGAATCTGACATGGAATGCTGTCTAGCTCGATTATGTGATGGTTGCTGTCTGTTCCAGAGTCTTCTGTGCAGTCACTCCACCAAGGATGACCTCCATTAACGAACAAGAAGGAGGCTTTATTCAACACGTTTGGTTTCTATGTCCGTGTGTTATTATTCAGTCCAGTCAAGGTTTCTTTTTCTTTTTTTTTGCTGGAAGTGGCATAACAAAGCTCTGTGCCTTTTGAAGGCAAGGGCGTTTCATAGTACAGCTCTTCTTAACATGGTGGCAGTCACCTTGACAATCGCATCGGTTCGGTTACTGAGCTTTGTGGGACAGAATCTCATTTTCTCTCAAGTTAAAAACAGAATGTGTTCTCTTTTTTTTCTTCATTTGTAGGCCTCTCAAAGCTGATGCAATGGGAATTTTTAGGGGATTTAGCTCACCAACATGCCAGTGTGTTTCACTTAACTGGTGACTTGCAGTTCACTGCACCCTTGGGGGTCAAGGATCAATTGTTGTTACGTGACTCCTAACCCTGTGTCAAACAGGGTTTTGGTACCTGAAGCAAGAGATCTTTCAATGCCTGATTAACTCAATCCTGAAGAAACAGCATACCCTCACAAAGTAGCACACACACACACACACACACACACACACCAACACACACCGGCTCACAAGAGGCACACACACCTTTTACTACTGTATGCACTCACAGATTCATTCACACTCATTCTCTCTCTCTCTCTCTCTTACACACAGCAGAGCCCACAGGGAGAAGCCCATCCCTAGTCACTGTGATCATGTAGCTTAATTACCGGCCTGCTGACGAGCAGTAATTACCCACACTGCCATGCCACCACAAGGTTTAACCAAAGTGACAAAGTCATTAGTCTCACAGTTCGGGCCACCCGTAAAGAGCTTTTCTCTTTGCACCTCCTCCCTTGCCCCCAATTGTTTTTCACACCTCCTCTTGCACATTATGTTCAATGTTCCTCTCTGTTTCTATCCACAGTTTGATGGTGACAACATGTACATGAATGACAATAACCAAGAGTTTCGTTCTCCAAACCAGGTAAGACAGTCCCCGTCTTTACTTTCATAAATGCTGCAGCTATCAGCTTTTAACGAGAATAGTTTATGGAATTATACCTCATTAAAAATGTGGGAAAATATTAAAAGCTTTCCAGTGAAAAAGCTCATTGACTAAAGGTGGAGTTGGTCATAAATCTACATTTATGTGTACGGGTAATGTGGGTGTAGATTTTGGGTCTCGTTGTTAGATGAACACAAAATCTTCGTCATTGACCTCTTCGGTGGACTGATGAACACTATTATTGCACTATTATCACTAATTCCTCTCCAACAGCTGTGGCTGTTCATGACAAATACTGAATATGAATATTTAATTGATCCCATAATTAATCAGAACATGACTCAGTTTGGAGAAAAGTGTCAAGATGTATTTCCTTGTGTTGGGAGACGTGACGTTCTAGAAGAGACATACTCTTATAGCCAGGAGGTATTTGAACTCATCTCTCTCCACAGCTTACCTTTAAACTTGATGATCTTGCATCATTGCACATTAGAAGAACAAACCATTCTGCACTGATGGAGAAACATTTAATCTCTCCAGCAGCACGGTTTAAGGGAAAGCTATGTTGTTTTGCTCGTCAGCAGGTTAGTCGATCTGTGGCTTTGGTCCAGATTGAAAGATCTCAACAAATACTGGATGGATTATTATAACATTTTGTACCGATGTTCTCCTGATGATGAAATGTATTGATTTAGGACATCTCCTAACTTTTCATGTCCTGCTACCATCAGGTTCATATTTTTATGCTTATAACTGTGCATTCCTGGATGCATACACAATGAGGAACAGTTGGTCCACATCTTTACATCTCACAACAAAACACTGCACAAAATGAAATGAACTTCCATAAAGGATTTTAGGCATAAATGAATGCAGCTCATCATTCACTTATTCTTACATCTTCTAGTTACATTGACATTCAAGTGACAGGATTTCTAGTTACAGTTTTTGTTTGTTTTTGGTTACCTTTGGTCAAAATGTAAGTTGGGAGGAATCATTAACAGAAATACAAAAGTATGAAGATAAACATTCTGGATGATACAAACTTAAAAATGTGTACAAGAAAAATTATAGAAAAAGGATGTTAGAAAAACTTCTCCAATACAAGAATTTCCCAGTGAATGATAAAATCATCATTAGATATCATTAGTATTAGATTAGCATTTTTATTGAAAGGATTTTATCATACGGACATTAGCATTTAGCTAATGTACATTAGAATGAATCATTCATTCTTTATCTGTAACTGCTTATCCAGTTCATGGTCATGGGGCCTGGAGCGTAACCCAGCAGACACTGTGCACATTCACTCCCAGGGGCAATTTATTCGCCAATTCCCCAATACTGCATGTTTTTGGATTCTGGGAGAAAGCCGGAGTATGCAAAGAGTATTAGTTTCAAACACTTGTATTTTTGTCACACCATCTAATCCAACAATTGTATGACCATGGTGACGCAGAGGTGGAGTCTTTAGAAAGATCTCATGGGGAACATTTCTCCTAAAAATGTTCCAAATAACGAACGATTTGCCGGATCAGATCAGCTGGTTTAAATATAATGTTGTTGATAGCAAAGATTGGCTTTGAAACCTTTATAAGAGAATCATTTAATGAAAAAAAAATTATCATGAGCCTCTCTAGCTAAGTAGAAAAAAATATTTAATTCCACATAAGCCAAAGTGTTCCTCCAACATGTGCTGTTAGATAGATCATTTTATCCAAAGGACATTTATGTAACGTATAGAATCTTTAACATGAGTGGCATTAAACCATCAATCCTGAAGTGTAAAATCAAAACACTGAGCTAAACAGGTCGCTCACGGATAAACCGGTGTTAACGTTTCACCATTTAAGGCTCATCGAAGCACTAGTCCTAGTTTGGAGCAGCACAGTCCCAGTCACTCTGTCAGTGAGATAGAACTGCGCTGCACTGACTGCTCCCAGCTGGTTGATGGAAGCACATGGCTGGACATATGGCAGAATTTGGAGCTCCAGGATTTGTTTGTTTATGGGGCGGCGAGGCCTTCATGTTCTGACTAAACACGACGAGGTGTAGGCTCCTCATCAATTAGTGCCTTGCCAAATAATGTCACAGACTCACAAGACAAGGCCAAAATAACTCCTCCTCTCTCTCTCTCTCTCTCTCTCTCTCTCTCTCTCTCTCTCTCTCTCTCTCTCTCTCTCTCTCTCTCTTTCTCTCTCTCTCTCTCTTTCTTTCTCTCTCTCTCTCTCTATCTCTCTTGCTTTCTCTCTTTCTCAACATAATCATCACAACCACCAACTTTTTGGGAAATAAGTTTCTCACTTACCTGAAGATGATGTCCATTCATATATCTCTGGTTTTATTTATTGAGTTTGAGATAGTTGCTTTGAAATCCCTGCTGCCTCCTATCATTTAAATGTGAAAAATAACATTTTGAGACATAATCTCCCACGTATCTTTCCAGAAACTATTTTCAGGTTACCATTGCTTTACCAAAACAACCTTCAAGAAAAGAGTTTGATTTTTATATGTGCAAACAAACTTCAAATGACGCCTAATTAAAAGAGAAGCCTTGAAACCACGTCTTAACCCTCTAACAGCCCTTTGAAGGAAAAAAAAACAGCCAAAATGTCCTCACTTTACAAAAATGTGCTGACGGTCACAGTGTAAATCTTAAGTCGGACCTTGCAAAGACTAACGAACAAGAACATATGTATGTGCACATAAACACACGCGTATACACTCATAAATCTCTGCACACACATAGTCTCATAAACCCCCCCACACACATATAAAACACACACCATCATTCCATGGGCTGTCTTCTCTTTGATGCTGGGATTGAATGACTATAACGAGGGGTCCAGGGGAGCTTTAGCAGCTTATTGTCTACTTATAACAAACACAACAGTCTATGAGGTTCATTGTTCTTACCCACATTTCCTGATCTGCCCTAATTGTGTCACTTTTCCCTGCAGACAAGGGCGTGTGCTAATGGGATAAACGTCCAACTTTTTAGTTTCTCTGCTGCAGCAACACATGTCAATCATCGACACACACTCGAAGCTTGCAGTGTTGTGTCAACAAATACCTTCTTAGTGGATAAGGCAATTTGGGCTTTTCATAACATGTCAGTGGCAGTCGATGTTCGGTTAGAGCAAACATGAGGGAGCTTTAATGTCATAATAGCCCACTGAACAAAGAGTTCACTGTTTGGCCTCAGATTTTTTTAATACAGCAGATTCAGTTTGGAGTATAAAACAGGAAGGATGTGTGCTGTCGCCCTTAATTTCAACGTTTTACCCAAAGGTAATCATTTTTTGCTGACTAATAACAAGTAACTGATTAGGTAAATGTAGCTCTGATACAAATTGAAGATTTCACATCAACTGTTCATATAAGATGCATTACATGCTTTGATGCATTAAAAAGACACACAGTGTCAGTGCTGCAGTCATCATCATCTGAGGAACAACATGGAGAAAAGAAAAAAAAGTTAAAAACATAATAGCTCACTGGACCTTTGAAAAACTAAAAATGTTAGCTGAACAATATAAAGAAACCACCCATCTATCCATGTGGTATTAGTTTGTACTAAAGTTACATTACGTCAGTTAGGGAGCCCTTTAAAATAACATATTAAAAACATCTCTGTGCTTTGGTTCATTTCTTGGAAGCCACCATTTTGCATGATGTCAAGACATCGGGTATGTGCAGAAAACCCAGATATCAATCATCCAAAATAATCCCATTCTTCACATTGTACAATAGATCTTAACTTCACTTCATGGAACGGTTTATGCCACCCTTTTCCAAACTTATGAAATATCAAATGGTTTGGACATTTTTATTCATAATTAGATGTTCATAAGGAGCTTTTTCATTCTGAATGAGTATTTCAGGGTCTATTAGAGCCCAGATATTGATTTTTAGATGTACACACAGCTGTCTCTTGTGTTTGAGAACCTTTACAAGGGTGTTTTTTTTAAACTGTCAACAGTTGCGTTAGAAACTATTATATTCCAGTTAAATTAGCTTCTTTTTTTTAAGGTTTGCCTTTTAAATGTAATATTTCTTTCAAGCATGTGGGTTTGAACAGGACTCACATGCAAGCCATATGCCTGCAACAGTTAACCAACTAAAGAGTTCAAAGAGGTTAATTCATAAAATTATTCAAAGTCACCACATCCAAGAAACATCTGCATTTTACCCTGCACACAAAATTCATTACTCTATCTTCTTCCTGGGCATTGGTGTCATTCGTTTCTTAATTGCCGCTTAATTGTTCCATTAGCTGAGTTTTACAGTACTTTGCCTTTAATGTTAAATAAAACATATTGAAAGTTCAAATATGGAATCTTGGGTTAGAATCTAAGATGTGCCTTTGTGTTTTTGGATATATATTTTTCATGTGTTCTACCTTTTCATTAAGATTTAAGCACACCCCAGCTTTGTTTTTAAAAGGACAGGATTTAAAATGTTTTGTTTCTGTTCATATTTTGAGTCTCTGTAATAATGCTTGATTCTTTAATCAAATTTAAACAATTGTTAAACACAAGAAGGTTATTTGCTGTTATAGCACTGCATCGAGAAGCCTACCCAAGGCTTTACATACATGGTGTGTGTCCGTGAAAAAGGTGCATGTAGCCAGAACAGAGACTCCTTTGTTTGCATTTCTCTGGGTCTTCCACAACGTACGCACTGAGGTAGCAGTTCGACTCAGCCAGGAGATTGCATTACACATAACATCTCTGAGTTTTTAAAAAGAGAAAACCACTAATCAGAAACAGCTTTAAAGGAGCCGTTTACTGTATGCTTGGACACAGTCTGTCCATTCAAACAAGATGTGTTCAAGGCTTTGAATACTGTATGGTTTCTGTATGAGATGTGCATACAAGCTGCACATGTGGAGCTCCCAGACCTTTTGATTATATTGATGTTTTCCATGTGGTTCATCAGATGAGATTTCAGCCTTTAAGTAAAAGTATTATGTTGATCAGCATTGTATTGTATTTCTGCTCACACAAAAGCAGAAAAAGAGATCATTTCATCGATTAAATATTATAAGACGTTTCAATTATCTTGATTTACTAACAGTGTTCTTGTGAACCATACAGGGTTTTTAATGACTTATATAGTCTTCTTCCAGTGGCCTGAAACGTCACCCACATCCCACGTGTTCTCTAATTAAATCAGCACAATTTTCCCCAAAAATCAGGAAAACATGCAGCAGCAACAACAGTCACTGTGTCTGTGTACGCGATGAACCAAAATACTCTTACTGCCAATTAGTTAAATGATCTAGTTAAACCTTGAGATACCAGTTATTAAAATGCAATGGCTGGCTGGATTTTCAAATTAAAGCTTTGTGACAAACGAGCCACTTATTATGAATTTTGGATTGTTTAATGCTATGAAAATGCTGCACCTAAGGCAGATTTAAGCACCAAAACTACTTGGTTATTTGTCTAATTTAACTTCAGTCTATTTTCCAGGGTATCAATAGAAAGCTGACCAATCTAACCTTCATGGGTCATACCTCCTGTCATGGACTTCTCTAACACTTTACCTTCATGTCAGCTTTTACACAACGTTTATTTCATACATTTTGAAACAAGCTTTACTTGTGGCTACAAAGATTGACGCCCACGCATGAGACATGGTTTTGAGTCATGCACATTTTCATGTCATCATTTAGAAATATCTTCTATGTAAATCTTATGGATCAGCATGCAGTGAGGCTGACATGTATTTTTCTATAAATGTTGCCCATCTCTTACAGATGGGCATCATAATTGTGGGGAAATATAGCATCTAGGCTGATGAAATTATTATACAATTGCTTCATGAAAATTGTTTGAGCTACCTGTTTTTATTTTTGGAGAATCGAAAGAATGGCTCCCACTCCTGTCTTTAAAAACAGCTTGCAGTTTTTTTTTTACTGTCAGCTAGTCTGACTTTCAGGCTGCCATATACAGCCCTACTAAAGCTGAATGAGAATGATGGTATCAAAACAAATATGTCTGCCTCCAACCATGCCCACATGTATTCTAATTTTCTATAAAGGGAGATTTCTATTCTTCATTGGGTTATGTCACATTTGAACTTTTTGAGCGATTATACAGACTTGTACCATATGTGTATTTTTGTGTTTTAGGCTTTTTTTTATCCTCACTCTATAATCAGGCCCTGCGTCACGTGGATGCGCGTTCATGTGTATAGTAAAGTATGTGCCTACGATAGGTTGCCGAAAATTAGAGACCAAAAAAAGATATAGTGGAAGCTTTAAAGTGAAAACAAGCCAGTGGCAGGAAGTTGGAGGTTTTTGTTTTTTTCTTTAAGGTGGGGTTGGGTGCGGCGTGTGTGTGCTTCCTCTCCTCTGTCATATTTGTTGAAATTGTGTTATTGTGAAGTAGAGGAAGCTATCAGGGCTTCTGGTCTGTGGAGCAGCTGCAAATTTCAGCCTGTTTATGCCTGTGTTTCTTCCTTTCAGGGGTCTAACTGAGCCACGTGTCTCTATCAATTTGACTGGCTGCTTGAGAATGGTTGTTAATGGTTGAGGTTAGAATATAAACCTCTATTGATGGGGGTGAGACTATCGCTCACATTTTTAGATTCTGATCTGATAGATCTTTATAATTGATTTTCTGTCTGTTCATCGCATTATACTCTCTTATACTCTATTTATCCCAACTTACAAGTTTTGCAGGTTTAATTTTTTAGTAAAGGTAATTTTTCTTCTAATGAAACTTATCACTTCTGATCTGTTTCATGCCGCTATTCACTGCAGTTTTTATTATAAAGCTCGAAAGAAGAACAAACTCCGTTTCACTCCTGTCAGTAAAAGGGGGAACAATATTGGAAGCGCACAAAGTGGACATGCTCATTTTGAAGGCAGGGCCAAAGTTCTTTGAGACTTTGTGTGTGAGCATTAAAATTTAGAAAAGGAAAAATCTGTTGATTTTAGTTGAAGAACAATCCATAATGAAATGTATTTCACTTGTCCAGTCTGTTAAAATTTCTGATGAGAGATTGTCTTGCATCTATTTCCAGAATTGTCCAGCATCTATTTTGCACATTATTGTATTGTGTTCTCTCTTCTTTCCTATTATGAAAATGTCAAAGAGGATTTGGCCTGTCCCTGTTCACCATTTTAGAGTTCTTACTCAAACAGGTGAACATAAAAATATGAAGTAGGTCTGGAATTATGCTTCTTTTAACTTTTAATCGCAGGATTCCCAGATTCCAAATTTCTCAAGTCTTCTCCATGTGTTCTCAAACCCCTTCACAGATGAAAGAAGGAGACTCAGGGCTGATACTGTGGCAAGAGGGGTTTGTAGTAAATATTAACTGCAGGGTTCCAAAAGTATGGCACACAAGTTTTCGAGAAAAATATGAGTTCTATTTTGAGAAAATAATGTTTATTTGAATTATGTTGCTCTTGTAAAAGTTTGGATTTTTGTGAATAATTGGAATTAAAGATCATGGGTAATAATTCATGCGCAATAAAGACGTTTTTTCCATCTCATGTTTAAATGGGGTCAATTATTTTGGGGGGTACTGTACTGCTTTAACGAAGAGAATAAATTACCCCTCCTATGGGGGGCATTAAACAAACTACTAACCAACAACTCAAATGGACCTTAATTAAAAGACCGTAATAATAATTCATCACCATAATAACCATCAATCTGTAGCCTCCGAATAGGAATAAATATGAACATATTACTGATCATCTAACATGTTATTTCCATAAATGTCTACCCAGGCAGTTGACATGATGTTGATTTCAATGGGCCTGAGGTTGCAGTACATCCCCCCTTCTCTTCTATCTCTCTCTTAATTCTTTTTCTCTATATCTTCTTCTCAGAGGCATACACCTTAGCATATCCTGAAAAAGCACAAGCAATGTGGGCGATGCTGTTGTGAAAAGGCATAGTAACTTAACAGTGACTCATAGTGCACCATCATACCCCTACCACAACTACAAAACCCTCCCTGCTCCACGATATATCCCCCCCGAACATACACTCCTTTAAACTTCAGTCAGTGCTGTTCTTTCTATCCTTGATACATGCATCCTTCAGATGCAAGAAAGTTAGGAGGACATTGGAGACAAAAGATGAAAAACTAAAATTGAGGGTCTGAAACGCCAACACACTCCCTCTCCCTCTTTGAGGCGGCACAGAGCCTCTGGCAAGGTCGCGAGAATGAAGTAGTGATACTTATTGTACAGTATTCAAATATCAACAGAGCCTACTATTTCAACAGCATGAATTTTGGCTGAAAACAGTTATCAGCTCCAAACAAAGCATCTATATCTGAAAACAGGAACATAAGAGGAGCATCAACAAAACATCCACACCCATGCCAGGGGGGTTATAAGTCACAGATGTAAGCATGAATTGGTTGCTCTTTATATAGGTCAGTCTGTGTCAGCCAATAAGTTGAATTACCACCCACCTCTTACAGAGCTATTACTACTGCTTTGTTTTCATGGAGTTTAAATAGATGGAATTGATGGGACTTCTGGCTCTGTGGCAAAATAAGGATTTACAAAACAAAGCGATATTAACGAGTCTAGAGTAACCAGCAGTTGTTGGAAGGAAAAGGTTAAAGACAGGGATGTGAGGTTGTGGGAGAAGTCAGTGTTTTTCTGACTGAGAAGCATAACTAACAAGAACAGGAACATCAAAATGACTCACTGTCCCTCTCCTTTTTGCGTGCTCCCTCAGTCCCCACTCAAATGCATAGCCTGCAGACCAAGAAAACAAATACAAACAGAACAGCATCTCATCAGCAGCAAAAGTGCACTCAATGATTCATACTCTTTTAGGAGAATTTGAAACCTTGGCTATTTCAGCCACAGCCTCTCTGTGTACAGCCAATGCTGAACGACGAGCGGATTTAGTGGAACTAAGTAGTTTGATATTTCTATTGGTTTCCTGCATGTATTTTCACTCTCTTTCCCTCTCTCTCAGTGATCTTTCTCATCGTATGGAGACCAAGGTCATGGCTGATTGAAATATAATAGAAGTGTAGACATCTGGCCTAATACTGTGGGAAGTTAAATCTATTTTAATGGCCCCTGCCGCAGTGGATTCTCTCTGATGCACTCTCGTGCTTCACTGACAGTAAATCACAATGTTCTCTTATTACCCTGACTGGAATGAGGGCATAGAGAAAGAACAATGAGGGATCCACATCATTTGTTTTCACCCCTCCCTTGCTTTTTCCTCTCCTCTTTGCTCCTCCTCTTCTTCCCTATCCACTCTGTTTGCAACTCATAAAGCGAGGGGCTTAAAGAGAGTGACATCATGAAAATAAAAATAAAGGGGATTATGGGTGAGCTATTGTGCTATATGTGATTACTGGATCTTCCATGTTCCCCTGAGGGGGGGATGAGTGACTACTATTTTATTTATTTATATGCTTCTCTCTAATGAATAAGCTTAAGACATGTAGCTCAGACAGCAACATTGGCTCCCTTGTAAAAAAATAAAATAAAATAAAATCACTGCCTTGGTCCAAACATGAATTTCCCTTTTATTACTCTGTCCTCTGGTATTTTTTTTTTTACCAGAAGATCATTCATTTAATTTAATTCACAGTGACAAAAAGGTCAGGTCACTTTTTACAAATTTTAAAAATACTTTCTTTGTAGCTGTGGTGGTCAGAACGTCCAATGCAGGTCCTCCAGCCTCCGAAAGGGAGAGTAAGCTCCTTTTTACCTACTTAAATAAGATCCATTCTGATACGACATTTGAGAGAATTACCGATTGCATGGGAGAGCATGGGAGAGGTTAGCTCACTCCTCTGCTATCTGTTGAGGTAAACTACATCCAACCTTCAGTGACGGACAGTACAAATGACCCCCAGCTACTATTAGTTGTGGTGAAACACTCACCAACTCACTCCTCCTTGAATACTTCACTCACCCCAGTGTCTGTCAGTCAGCCCAGTCAGCCTACTAGTCCATTCGCTTCTATTGTACTATCAGTCTGCTTTCTTGATGCATCATCTAAAGGGACTTTCTTGTCGTTTCGGAGTCAGGTCAGATTGCCTTTGTGGACCCTATAGTCCATCGCAGTAATGGCACCTCCGTGAACAACACCAGTGGATGATAACTTTGGTTTCTGACCTTTTGCTGTTCCACAAGGTTGATCTTTGAAGGTTGAATTTTGAAAATCACCATTAGATGTTTTAAAAGATTTACTGTTGCCATCAAGAGTGCACAGAGTGGATATGAAGACCTTTATGTATGCATGGCCAGCTGTTGTTTGATACCAAACCATGCTGTCCTGTCATTTCTTAACCAAGAAGCATATGGCTTTATGACTTCCCATAGGACATTGAACACTCATTCAGTGTTATGGAGACTTATGACGCAAATAGTTATTTTCTGTTTTGTAATCCCTGACTGTTTGATACTGCAGGAAACACTTTCACTGTATGAGAGTCAGTATATCAAAGACAACTCCTGTCTCAAAAGAATTTGCCCCCATCAGCCATGACAGGCTCTCTGTTGTATTGTGGAACATTTTTATTCTCCTCTCTTTAATGAACATATCATTGTTCCCAGATGAGCTCTCTTCTACTTAACACCTCACGGGCCACAAATGACTCCATCACCAACCTAATGACTTCATCTAATCTACCCAGCCATTTGTGTCAAGAAAACTTTCAGCTCCACTGATAAATTTGTTTCCACTTAACATAACATAATGTATTAAATTTAACGTGAATCAATGGAGTCATATTTTTTTTGTGCTTGAGATTTCAGTTAATACTATAGCTTTATCCGTAAAGCAGTTTGCCTGGCAACAATTGCTCCAGTATTTACCACAACTGAATAGGAATTGAACATGTTTTAATGGGATTTACAGATCTGTACAACCAGGAAGTGGTTTAAATTCGGCGGAGAACTCTGGAAACAACAGTATTACATATCTCTTTTTGTAGTACCTGTCTAAACAATACATTAGATTTCTAAATAAACTCATTCTATGTACTTTAGCCATATCAATTAAGCTTGCCAGGCCCATGTGCCATGCATCCCTCCTCAAAATTAATTTAAATCCGTTCAGTAGTTTTAGAGTAATTAGGGGTCATGGTAATGAAAAAAATATATCCTATTTTGCGATGTTATTGAGAGCTATTGAAAAAATGTATCTGAATCTTTCCCCTATCTGAATGTTAGCAAAATTCAATGATTTCATTGCTGGCCCAGGCAACACCCCTCCACAAGGTTTTGTGGAAACGACCTACAAAGCAGGGTGATAATTAGGCCTCCTGGTGGGCCGTGCCGGTACTGCTTTCATTCATCCGCTGACATTGGGTCAGAGGCGAAGCCTTCTTACTGTGAGGCAGTGGTGCTAAACACTCCTCTTTGGATTAAATATCCACATTTTAAAAAGAAATCACAACTATTAACACAACACCACTGGATTTAGATGATGTGTTATTTTTCATACATTGGATCTACTTTTCTCTCATTGCCATAGATTCCCATTTTTTTCTTAGTTTCGTAGTTTTGTTTTCAATTTTTTGCGGTTTCTTTTGTTATAGTTTATATTGTGTTAACTCTCTAATATGTGTTTTTCCATGGTTTTTCCATTCAACACAGCAATGAGCTCAGCTCTGATGGATTGTAATAAAGGCATCAGAATGCACGTGTTGAACGTTAAACACATTTCATGTTCATTCAACCTTCAAATTATGTTTTCTCAGGTTTTTTCTCAAGTTCCAGGCTTAAAAAGGCATTATCTGCACTTAATTCCTGACATATTGCTTCATTAATTCTTGTAATTTAATTACCTTCTAACGCAACAAAAGCAAGATTATTAAAGATATAACCATCAGACAACTTCAAATCAATATTATAATAATTGTTAGCTGCTACTTACAGTGCTAACCGTTAGTGAAAACATTGTAATTGTAATTAATCTTTACAGAAGATTAATTCTCCATGCTGGACTAAATGTTTGTGATATCTCAAGGATTTATCCATTTTTTGAAAAATGTAAATAACTTTATGCCAAGCTAAATGCAAACAGTCCATGTGTTTAAATACATGGGCTGAAAACAGTTTAAATGTATTTGCTGATAGTGAGTCAGATTGAATATTGGAAATTACAGATTGTGTGATCATCTATATATATATATATTTTTTTTTTAAATCATCACAGTTCCCATGGGTTGAATCATCTCCCTGTTTTTTTCTTTCAAAGAACCAGGGTCTGCTTTATATATGATGAAAGTTAATATGCCTTCAGGCACTATATCACATCTATAAACTATGTTAAAGCAGTGTGGTTGATGTTAAATCACAGCTGATGTACAAAAGAGACGGCATGCTATCATTTGAGAAATACAGAAAGAGAATGAGCAAAGAACTGGTGTGTGGATTCTTCAGTGTTGCAAAGTAATGCCCTTGTCCAGGAGCATGACAGATTGACTTCAATTTTACGTCAAGATGGAGAGGGGGTGAGTGTTAGCAAAAGAAGGCTGAATCAACATTTGCCTTTTTTTTCTCTGACCCTTCTCTCTTTTTCTCCACCGTCCTCCATCTCCTGAAAGATGGAATATTTATGAATTATGTATCAATGTTTGAAAATATTTAAATTGTAATGTCCTTGTCCTTTGCCTTACTGTATATCGAAGGGCATCATAAGAAGCCTTGAAAAAATCACTCAAGCATTTGAAGGCAAGATTCTTCAGTTACAACCAACAGTATTTAATCTCAGTACCTGTTGAATTACTCATTCTTTTCATTAAGCATCTCTTCTGCTTTTTTAAAGCCGCTAGAAACCAAAATTCTCCTTTACGGTGGGAAATTAAAAAAAATATGAAATGAATTGTTTTTGGCTGGTGTATGAGATCAGATTATGCTCATATGTGTTTGAACAATGTAAACGAGAAAAAATTGTATTTTCTTTCTAATAAAGTGACTGTTAAGGGGCAGTAAATGTGCTTTAAATGTTTTTTATTTTATTTTTCATCTTATTATTGTCGTGCCATCTTGCAGATTATAACATATTTGCTTGCATAGGAACACATTTTTTTCCTAAGACTTCAAAGTTCACATAACATAATGAAACACAAAGATTTGAGTGACAAAACAAAACTTTGGCCAACAATTATTCTATTCATTACAATATTACTGATAATAGTAATACATTTAATTTGTAGAGTGAGTTTTCAGAAATACTCAAAGACGTATAACAGACACAGAAATAAGAAATAAAAGGAAAACAACATTAACATAATCATTACCTAATTCAAATCAAATTGGCTTATTGGCTTATCAATCCGCTGACTAGACTAAAGGGACGTGGGGAGTGCAGTAGTGAACCCTAGTTCACTGAAAGGGGTGGAGCATTTTGTAATGAATAGATTCATATGCCAGAAATAATTATTTATTAATATATTAGAGCAATAGCATTACAGCGTGTGCATAGTCTACATTTTCCACAATAAGAACAATAATAATATATGTTAAAGTAGAAAACATTTGCAACACCTTTATTGTAGGAAAAGAAATTTCAGAATAATATTTCAGAGCTAGCCCCAGATGTAGAGAGTAAGTGTTATGGGGAAAGAAAATAACACATCACCCTCTGATAGTAAACATACTCTTTTTTATTACTATTATTGTGTCCCTAATGATATTGCACATTATGAGACTCTTATCCTATTTCCAAGCAGCACTTCTGTCGGTGGAGCGACGTCGCTGTTCCTTGTCGTTTCTTGCTATTTGTTTGCTAAAAGTATTTGTTTGCAAGACGAATTGCAGCCCTGGCAGATGAGATGACAGCCTACACGAAGATGATATTAAATTGATTTCTGAAATGTTGCAGAACGGACTAGTTGATGTGTACCACGAGACGTGAATAATAAAAATTCTATTAAAAAGCTCTTGAATGGCTGACACTGGAATATTATTTGTGATGATTAATTTTCTTCAGTCATTATAATGGGGAGTTGGCATCAGATTGCCTCTAACAAAATTGCTTTTCGTTCCCCAGTGAATACCCTCGGTATGCTTTTTGAGAGCACAAAACCATATTTGTCTGTGCAATATTATCTCAAGATAGGCCTTGGAAAAAGGCAACAACAGGCTCTGATCATGTATCACCTTATTAGGACCATTAAACCTGTGCTGTCTTACCTGGCGGGGTCATTTTGACACATAAAATACATAAAGAGAAGATGTTTGGTATAGTTTTTTTCCGATTCCACGATGCAATGAATTCTGGCATTTTATTGCTTGATTTCTATAAATTAGCCACCCAATGAATGTCACCGGTGTTTTCTCACTTAATGAATTTGATTAACTGTACTTTAAAGCCAGGCAGGATGACAGTTCGCTGCTCAAAGCTGGGAACACTTGAGAAGCAAATTACTCCGCAGCAACACAAGTTGTTGTCTAACACTAATTAATTGGCTGTGTACGTTTTGTTGAATTGATTCTTTACAATTTGTAAGCACAACAGTTGGCAATCCTAATTGTTTTTACAGCCTGAATTGGCTGATGCAGCTCACTGCCGGCTGCAAACACAAGCCAACAGGTGCATTTAAAAGCCAATTTTCGTGCTTTGTAATTACTCATTCACCAAGATCATTACTGGACGTGGGTTTTCCATTAAAATTGTGCAGCAGTCTGTGTTTTTCTGAGATAAACGGGTAAATTCTGTGATTTTCAGTTTTCCATGGCACGTGTTCTTAAAAGTTGATTCTTTTACCTGAATTTCTAGAGCTACTCCAGTCAAGGCAGAGGTAGCGGTGGTGGAGGAGGAGCAGGTGATGATGACTACGAGATCCCCCCCATCACACCCCCTAACCATGCCGACCCTTCTCTCCTGCACCTCATGGAGCATGAGTCCGGTTACCCATTCCACTCCCTGCCTCACAACGGCCTGCTCAACACCTACTCCTATCCAGAGCTGCCCGCCCTCATGATGTCCAACATGCTGGGTCAGGACACCCATCTCCTCTCGGGTCATGTGCACTCAGTGAGTACACCATTTTTTTTCCTAATCATTCTTAGCTAGGGCCTGTTGCGATGGTCCAAGTCGAGCACTGAGATGGGCTATAAGTCTTTGTGCTAAGAAGTCGGAGCAGCACAATTTCTTTGAATGTATTACATGTGGTAATAATACAGAGTTCAGTCGCCTAAATTTAAAATAAATTTTATTGTACTCTTTTTCTGGCTAGAAACACAACAACCTGAAATCCAGAGCTGAGCAATTATTTTCTATGCTGTTCTTAATAGTCTGAGATTATTTTGTAATAGCAAAGAATTCATCTATTTGAACGATAATCAGGCCGACTAGAGGGAAAGAAGCTGCAAAAGTGAAGTCTAAGCAAAACCTGTGCTTATACATACAATATTTATAAATACAGAGAGCTGCTGCCTCTCAGACCTTTGCTGCATAGCTCCTTTAAAATCCATCCAGCTGCACAACTCAAGGATTTCACTGCCTCAAAGTGAGCTAAGAACGGGAGCAAGAACCTCAGCACTGCACTTTTTCATTTGTTATGAGTGGCAAAGCAAGAAAGGGATGGAGGAATGGGGGGAGTTGAATAGAAAATCTTTTTGTGTGGTTGTGTCTGTGTGTGTGTGTGGGGGGGGGGGGGGGGGGGGTTTCCCTAGTTAGGGATGCTAAGGACCCTCGCTCCGTCCAATAAAGGGACTGTCTTGTGTTAAACATGCTTCAGACTGAACATGTAAACACCCCTGGCAAACACATTCAAATGCTTTAATCATAGGATCGAACCAGATGAATTATAGATGGCCTGTCCTGAATTATTCAACGTTATATACTTTCATCTGACATAAATATTACTTTTTTTTTTTCACTCTCCATCATGAATATTTATGCTTTAATGTGAGCATTCGTGGCATTTATCCTCCGTTAATCAGGTCTTATGTGATTTTCAGAATCCAACTGCATTAGTTGTAGACTGCATTTCTTTCTCCAGTGGGTGGGACCTCCAGTAAAGCCAGTAAAGCCAGCCAGTTCATAGAACATTGGCTCCCGTGTTGAAAATGCCCGGTGCAGGAGAAAGATGCTGTTGAATTCAATATTCATAGTCCATCTGCTTTGCTCTCCAGCTGAAAACCTACACAAACATTTAGATGGTTTGGTTTTAGTCAAAGGCTTGTGAAGATGTGTCTCTGTGGCGTGTATCTATGCATAAAGTTTTGGCTTTAATGCAGTGGCTATGCAAGACTAAATGAAACAAACCTGACCCCTTAGACAAAGAGTATTTTAGTAGGGAACAGAAAGGGAGTGTCTGATTCTTACACAGCTTTTGTTTCACCTTTGCAATTATTTATTCTCAAATAGCCCTTCAGGGTAATGTTCCATTTTCTTATTTCAAAGCCCCTTTTCCATAAATGAACCGTCATTGCAGTAAATCACCGCACAAACAGAGACTTGCACACACTGTGAAGGGTCCAAAGATTTATGTAACACATTCATGTTTCCCACTTCCACATTTTAGTACTACTCTAGCAGAGCCTGGCTAATAATAGCTGCTATTAATATTTCTTGTTGCCTAGCAACCCAGCAAGTAATAGCTTACTCTGGAAAAATAGATGACCGATAAGGAAGAAGGAGGAGGAGGGGGTTGCTGGGGGGAGGTTGTGGGGTTGGAGTTGGGGGGATTCAATTCATCTCCAGGGACAAGAGTAGCTTATTTCTGCAGCTATGGAATGGGAAAACAGGATGTATATTGAGAAATACTTTAAAGCTATTGGAGATGATGCTATTTTCTTTTTGTTTCCATTAAGGATGTTTCATTTGATGCTTCCCCAACAAAGTCAATTACCCTTAATTTCACACTGATAAAGGCTTAATATGGTATTATGAATTTATGTCTGCTGAATGGTTAAAGAATAATAAGGAGGGACGGAAATATGCTCTCACTGTAAGAGTCAGAAATGAAGAAACAAGCTCCTATACCTTTGTTGTCTTGTCTTTACAACATTTATTTATAGACTAAAATTGAAGGAGATGGCTGGAAAACCAGAGTGCTTATCGTTCGATAGTCATCTTTCACCATGGCCGAAGAGGCAAATAAAAAGTCAACATTGTTACCTTAAGGATACACTTACTTCGATAAAAGCTATCCATCAGTGCACATATAAACCTCCTACAAGTACAAGCTCAGCTGGAGCAACAGATACGCTTCATCTCAAGGGATGTTGTTGCTGGTTTTTGTACAACATTTAGCCTAAGGCTAAAGCTCTGTAAACTTCACCCTGCTTTGGGATTCTCTTTTTCAGCACACATCGATCCTGCAGCAAACACGGTTAAATCATTACAAGATTGAGAGCAATGGATTGATTATCATCGGCCCGCATAGGCACACAAACTTGCATCTGTTAATCCTGGGAAAACTTAAAATTCTGTAATTTCTAATTTAAGGTTGATCATAAATTCTTAATACGGCCTGCATGTAGAACAAGATACATGTATTGCTTCTCAGTGTCGTCGATTAATGGTGTTGAATGCATCTGTAACATTTCATAGCTTTAATATTGAATGTACATTCAGGTTTTGTTTTGTATTTATTTTCATCTTAAATATTTAGCATAAATGTTGCATAAATGTTGATTCTCATCCTGTGCTTCAGTCACTTTTAGTCTTAGGACCTGTGTACATAATAACGGTTTTACTACAAAAAGTACTAATAAACTACTGTGTTCTGTAAAAAAACATTGCCATTTTAGACTGATTAGATTTTCAAGGGATTACAATTACAAGGAATTTTTTGCATGATCATCGTCATGCAAACAATCCCCCATGAATGGCCAGCAAATGGTCTTTCAGTTGGATTTTTATTTACGGGTGAAAGATCACTTGGTTTGACTCCGCCCCACATCTACTCTGCCATTCCCCTTCAATCCTGGCAAATCCCTTCATGCAAATGCTCATTGCTCAAGGAGAATCCCTGCCTCAGCCTTAGCTGTCAGTGCTTCTGTCACCCCCGGTGTTAAGGGAAGAGGTGGTACTCAGGGGTCTCGTGTTCAACAAGCCCCCTGAACATTCAGGTCTGTCTGAGGCCATGGTGTAAAGGGGGAGGGATGCAAGCAAGGCCTAGCCCTTTGAACAGAAAAGCAGGAGCAAAACTCACCAGCAGACAGTAATGAGGGGTCGCAGAGGCGTTATCAGAACAACACTAACATGGAGCCTTGAGGATAGGCAGCACATTTAAATATTGAAACAGAGCACCAGGCCCCGTGTCATTACCAGAGTAATGAGGCAGGTTAGGGAGGAGGAGGAGGAGGAGGAGGAAAGCCCCAGCTTCCAAAAAGCAGCTGCCAGTTTTACAGTTTATGTCACATATTCATTCAGATGACTCCTGATGGGAATATTGTTCAGTTTTGTCAAACATGTTGCGCCTGATTAATATTTTAATTCATATATTGGCAGAATGGTGTGGTGTGAATGGTGTGATTTCTGCTGGTGACAGGCCACCAGCAGAAGGTTTTTAATCTTCTGCTCCTGTGGTTTTTTGACATCTAAGTCTTGAAATCAAGGGTAATTTGTCAGTTGAAGGTACTGCTTTGTAAATTAATTTTCAAAGCTGCTCTAGCAAATGTTTGGTGAGTTGATTGTTTTTGGGATCTTCTGATTATTTCCCTGCCCACTGAGTGTAAAATAACACCAGATGCAACCTAGTAGGCATACTGGGTTCACTTATTATCTCAAGAACCTTGAGAAAAATCAGTGGATGAATAAACTGATTGGTAAAAAGACACATTTTACTGACCAATTTAAATTTTTGACAGATGATCAAATATTTACTGGTTCCAGGTTCTAAGATGTAAAGATGAACTGATATTTGTGAACAACGATCCATTTTATTTGCTCTTATCTAAGTTTACCATTGACTTTGGGATCTGGACTGTTGGTTGGATGCAAGAAAGAGGTTGAAGGATTTGGACTATAGGACATTGAAACAGCGACTTCATGACATTGTTATTATTTGCATGTTAGCTTTATACATCCAACGACTTTGGGCCATTGTGCCGTAGGCCGCCTGAAAGCAAGATGTGTAGTTTTTTCTAGCTTTAACTTCATCTCAGTCTCCGGGCCTCTGAGGATAATATCTGGCTCTTCAGCTGCTAGATGTTTACTGGATTCTGACCTAACGTTTTTTTCCATTTGGTACAGGGCTCATGTGACACTCAACCTGTCAGAGCTGACTTGAAAAAATAAATTCTGGCTAAAACTGGATTTACCATAGGTTCATATTTAAACAAACAATACATTAGAGGCTGAACCGCTGCAGAGTCAAACCCTTTCACATCCCACATAAACAATAGAACATATGTATCAGCTTCACATTTGGAAAATAAAACTCTTTTCGTCCCAGCTTCTATTTAAATCATATGAGACAGAATTAGTCAATGAACAGACAAGTAGGTTTGCACTGGGTATCTTGATCACTACTCCTGTGTTTACGACATGTATTTGTGTGCCTTCATTTCCAGGATTGTCACCTATTGCTACAAGGTCATGTGAGCTTGACTTGATTTGACTTTGTATAATCGGTGAAGGGAAATTCATTTTGCATCACTTGGCATTTAGGACATCTGTGGGGGTAGAGGCTATAACTATTTTAATGCATTCACATAAAAACTATATTGACAGCTGTGGTTATTGACAGCAGTGGGATCGTTAGATAAAGTCCCAATCAAGCCATGAAGTGGGTCAGAGTGAGCTTTTAAGGAGTTCATACAATGTTTTCTTTTAGTATTTAATGCAAAGGAAACACGGTTGTTTGTATAATCTGTTTCATACAGTGAAATCTACTTGCAGACCTTCTAATTTCCTCGGCACTACTCTTTGATTTCATTTAATAGGCCTGCCTTGAAAAATCGCAATCTTTCAGAAATAGGACAGAATATTTCACCTTGAATTGATTTCTCATGTTCGGTGCAGCCGGATTACTTGAACAAAAAAAATAAAACAGCAATCCTTTTTTTTTTCCCCGAGTGTAGGTTTTAAACATATCTCATATGACCTGCTTGCTCTGCTACCTTTCACTGGGATAGATATGACATCTCAGTGACGTTCCCAGATAAATCACTTTTTGTAACAGTAGAAATGTTTTCTGTTGTGACTTTTCATTTCAAAACAAGACAAATGCCCTTCCGTGCCTCACTCCACAACAGGGTCGAACAATGTGTCTTGTAGTTGTCAGGAGAAATGACAGTTAGATAATTGGGAGGGCACTCTCATTTCATTTAAAGCGAAACAAATAGGCTTCCAAAGAGATTGTACTTTTGAAAAGTAAAGCTTTGTTTTGTGCAGGTTATCACGCAGGGTTCAGAGTGAAGAATTGAAGATGAGTATTGACAGACTGAGCATTAAAAACAAATGTTCATTCATTGGAGTTCATGAATATTCAGGCTACTAATTCAAAGAACCTTAGGCGACTGTTACGACTAATGAATATTTCAAACAGCTCGGTCACAGAAGTTTGAACACTGAATTACATCTGACTCTCTGGAATCATTGTGTAGACGGGTAAACAATTAGGAAAGGAAAAACCTGATTTCACTGGAGACCAAAATACATCTGGAAAACAATATCTCATGATGTCAGGTTAGTTCCGGGTCACTGATGCGCCAACGGAGAATGTGATGACATGCAAGAGGACAGCAGTGGGTGATAGAGTGGGAGATAATCGTTAATTGATTAAGCACCTCGTCAATCAGCAGAACACATTCAGATGGTTCCAGTTAGAGCTGTCAGGATTAGATGATTGAAATTAGTTTATAATTGATTTATGTTTGGCAAAAATAAACATTTGCAGTTTGCATCTTCCTAAATGTAATGATTTGCTACTTTTTTTCATTTATGATAATAATAATATTCTTATTTACGTATTGAATATATCATATTTGTGCGTGTGTTTTTGGACAAAAGAAGCTTTTTTTGAAGATTTAAGAGGAAGACAGAATAATATGGTAATTTGTCACTTTTATTCATTTAGAGACGAAACGATAAATAGGTTAATTGTGGAAACAATCTAAAGATTGAAATAATATTTGTGAGAGCTTTAGATAAAGTATCTAAATTTGTTTTGTACCGCTGTCAATTGAAAACCTGTAGTTAATTTTGAGACTGAGCATAACAGCTGTGACATAGAAACATAGTGATGGGCATTTGTCACCTTTTTCATTTTTTATGACTGATGTTTTATTAATTAATAAAAAAAACAACAACATAGTTTCATCAATTAAGCCTTTAATGTCTCCACAAAGAAAAATAACTATGTTTTAATCTTTTGCATATTTCTTTCTTAGATTTCTTAATTTAATATCTTAGACACTCAACATTCACCGTAAAATGACTAAACAAATTGTTTAGTTAAGCAAATAACAACGGTAAAATAAATACATTTTGTATGTCATGGAAAAAAGTACATTTTAATTCGATTAGCTCAACCTTTTGATAAAGCATGTTTTTAGAAAAGTATTTAACCCTTATTTGACTTTGTTTTGTTGTCACAAGTTACACAATTCTAATATCAAGTTCTCATATGCTTTAATACTACGTGCAAAAATCTTTCTTGCTTATCAATTAGGACATTTTCAATAGCAATGTTCAGGGTTAATCCCTTCTCTTCCGTGGCTCCTTTGATCTGTGCTGTTCCCCAGGGCTCAATCCTCGGCCCCTTACTCCTTAGTATATACACGCTGCCGCTGGTTCATATTAAAAACAGGTTCAGTTAAGTGACACATTTTTCAATAACAAATAGTGACTCAAAATCTGCTCAATCAAACGGTTGAGCAGGACATTAAAGAGCCAAAAAACAAACTGAAGTTGCGGCTCTCAATTAATCGCAAATGCAACCCAAAAAGTGTTGAGCTCCCTGTTCTTGGAAGTCTTTGAGTTGAAGAACATGAGAGGAAAAACAGCTTAAGTGTAGCAGCTAATAGAGTGGAGCTCAACCTCTGAAGGCACCAGGGGGTGACTAGACAGACAAGTTTAGATTTTTCATGCTGGTTTTGAAAAGAAAAACAAATACCACCCTTACATGGTGTATGTAGGAGATTCCCACTGCCTACTTAAAGAGGGGCCTCGGCTGCCTCCTTGAGGGATCAGCGTGGTGACTTGTCCTCCTCGCCACCACTGCAATGCTAATTAGGCCCACCACAAAGTCAGCCTGTGGGGATAATGTCCCATTATTAGAGTCATTTGTTTCAATTAACCGCTCTGTGATTCTACAATAGCACAACGCGGCTCAGTGCAAAGAAGCCATTACTCTCACCCAAGGAACCACTGAGGTTTGGGACAGTGTTTGCGAGAGGTTTATGGATACTTGATCCTGCCAGCAGTGGTGCTACTGGGCTCCACATACTGTCTAGTCTCAGATGAGCTGTTTCAACACTGAGAGGCCAAGAGAAAGCTCTTATTTACATCTTTTCCAGATCTTTTAAAGAGTGCCGCAGGCCTTGTTCCTGAAATGTTGAGCTATTTTTGCACTTTAGAACTGATTGGCGTAAGCATTGTTGGGTTGAGCATGAACTACTGAGAAATTAGTGCAATGCTGAGGGCATTGTGATGGATTTAATTACCTTCCTGCTACTCTAGTCTTACAGTATTGCAATATATTGTTTTAAGGCTACATTCAGTCTGCTTTATTGTTTCTCCTTTCTCTCTTAAGCCCTTGCATTACTTGTTCCTTTCAAATATTTGGTTATTTCCGCCATGGAGGAGGTTATGTTTTTTTAATATTGTTTGTTTATTTGCTTGTCAGATTGTCAGTTTGCCAATAATCAGGATTACTCAAACACTAGAAGACTGAATTTCCTGAAACATAGTAGTTGGGTTGGGTATATGAAAAGGAAGAACCCATTAAATTATGGAGTAATTTGTGATAAGGTAAACATTGCACATTTCCGTTTCCCTCTATTATTCAAATTTCTTTAACATTGTAAGAATAGGACCACATTCAGGACATCCAGTAATGATATGACATGTGATCTTATGCCTTTGATGTCATAATATTATCTTCGATTGGGTTTTTTTGTGTATTTGAGTGCCCCTCTATCATCGAGGGTTGTCATAGTTGTATGTTTGTTTGTTTTTAGCTCAGACACATTGGCCGACACACAAAGAGCAGATTTGTTTAACAAATGCTATTTAAAAAAAAGGGGATGCCTTAAGAATCGCCATTAAGCAATCCTTAATAATCACTGCTGTTTGTATATGGTTACCTAATGACTTCTGCTGCCACAGCCAGAGGCTGAAAGAGGCTGCTGGTTGCAGATGCATAAAACATGAGTATGAGAGATTATGTCTGATGTAAGAGGAATAACATCAATGCATTTTTTTTCAATGGCTTTGATGTTTGATAACTTTCTGTCCTGAATATCTGCATCTTATAAATTTCACTGTGAACCACCTCAATGTTTTGGACCCCTAACAGAAGTAGTAAAAAGACGCTTATCAACTTCAAATGTTACAATATTTCAGAGGACTTTTAGGCTCTCAACACGAGATAATGGAAACTTCGATTGTTACCGAGAGGTTGCTACCCTGTGATGCCTCTGTTACCAGCCTCTCTCATTGGCTTTCTCCCCCCTGCTGCGCAGATGTTTACAAAGAGACATCACCAGCTCACATTAACAAGGTTCAAGTTGTCCCCTCAGGCCGTTGCTATGGAAATAACCCAGCTATGGTCGCTCATTCATGTTTGATTAATTGTTTTTTCCTTTCTATGCTGTTGCCTCTACGCAGACCTCAGCATGGGAACATTTTCTCTTTAAAACAAACAAAAGCAGAAGATGAAACTGTCCAAATCTGTTTTATTCTCCATTCCTGCTTTCATCCACAAAATGGACATTTTGTGGATGTTCTTTGGTGATAAAAGTAGTGAAAAAAAAAGTGCATTATGGTCATATTAACATTGATAAAGCATTGCCTGTGAAGCCTTATAATAATAAAGACTGTTTTTATTTCATTTGCCAGAATTACCTGGACAGAAAATAAGCATTTTTCTTTTTTCTCCATTCCAAATTGCACAGTGCAGTACTGAGCTACAGCAACCCACTGGGGCCAATTAGGATGCCAGCAGAGCCAGGAAGTGCATAGCAGATGCTTTTGCCACTATTTATTAAAATCCAATCTGCAGGGGCCCCCTCCAACACCTCGTTAAACTACTGTTAATCTAATTATCTCTCACTTGCCACTGTTTTCACCACATTACCAAATACACAGGCCTCTACTTTGTAATTTCGGCTGATTAAGTGGGTCCAGTGCTGCTACGCGGCGCATGGGATGATATTGTCAGAGCTGTCAGTCATTTCCCAGAGCCAAATTATGAGAAGCTTATTTCAGCAACGGTGGCAATCAGAATATTGGTTAAAATCAAATCCATATTGCCAAGTCAGAATTGCAAAGCTTGCATGTTTAAAAGCGAGAAATGAAATACATTACATCATAAAAGCATTTTATATTTGCATTGGCACGATATCAGAACTGGATACAAATTCTTTAATGTGCTGTTTATGGATCAGGTCTATGTGATCTCTGCTGATGTCCTTTCATGTCTTGTAGGTATCGGATATGATTCTGCACTTTCAGTTCATCATTGTAGGTAGCGGATATGATTCTGCACTTTCAGTTCATCATTGTTTTGGCTGGGCTGTGTTTGATGAGTGCTGCTTTCTGAAGAAGTGCCTGGTTCTACTCAAAAATCTGTGCTTAGGCTTTGACATGCAGTCCTGCTCATTACTTACAGATGGGCAGCCTGACATGGAGCTGTAATCACTTCCAGATGAGGAGGGCACAGTATATATTTTTAGCCATATTTCATCCATCAAGCCTTCATGGTGCATTAGATGATGGAAATAAATAAAGAAGTGAGTAAAAATTGAAGAATTATTACCAGATAGTGTGAAATATGTTCAATTTATAAGTTCTGCAGTCGAAGAGACAGAAAGTAAGAAACTACTTTAACCAGCATGTTCTGTATTTTGAATTATATTCACAGCATACAGACAATCTGAGGTTATAGAAAGGTTAATCTATCAGTTGTTGTTTACACTTTCCTCTTGACTGGTACATGTTTAGGCAATAATCTTTATAGAGTATCATGCAAAGACACACTGAAATGTTAAAAAAGTGTAATTTTTTATATACTTTTTTCCAAATGTAATCCCACATGATGCTATTGCCTAGTAAATCAATGGACTAGCTCACCCTGTATTGAAACACACTACAGCATTTATTCTCCAGTACTCATCTGATCATACTGTCAGACAGACAGATATTATTTACATAAGTCAATGTAAGAAACTGATGTTGTCTGGAATAAAGTTTGGATGTGATCCATCTAACATCATACGATTCCGCACTGCCTGCGTTGTCATAAGATCTAGCTACCAACAGGATGCACCATTCATTTGGTGAGCTATAATAATGTATTATTATATTTTCGTCGCACTACACCATCCAGAGGAACCCACTGCGAGTTACAGCATGTGATGAAAATTGCAGAAAAAAAATCATTTATGGCATCTTGAATTTCCATTATTCTCAATTCGTCTCTCACTATGACCATTTATCTATTTATAAAACCGCAAAGGCTTAGAGAGCCTGTAACAGCTGCTCTAAGCTGCAGTTCTCTCCAGTGTGCTGGTGTGGAGAGATCCCTGCTGGTTTTGTGTAAGAGATATTTTCCACTACATAACAAATATTTTTTTACAAACATCTATTCTCTTGGTTAATGTTTTTTAAAAGCAATAAAAATAAAACATATTGCACATATCTATATTATAATATGGTACTTTGGAGCACCGCTTCCAAAGTTTGTCTAAGCTCTACATCTTTTTGGTTCTTCTCTTCTGCAATGGTCCTGTTTTCATTTACTCACACAACATAATTCTTGACCACAGCAGGCTTCAATGACTAAAAAGCTCTTGAAACTCTCTCCCTGTAAAGCAGCCAAGAGCAAAAGCTGCTTAAATATCAACTAGCTAGAGACACATTGAGCAACTAGAGTGATATTTTCTTTGAGTAGTGTTTGGAGACTAAAACAGCTCAAATGAGGGGGAAATTTGGTTGAATTGAGACAAACTCTGGCACCTGTGAACACTGCCGCCTTAACCTTGTTGATTATCCAGCAAGTGGACCAAAAAAAAACAACCATTGAACAGTCAGGTTTCAGTCAAACAAACTTTATCTGAAATGTTACTTTAGACTAAAAACAGTAAGTTATGTCACAAATTCTACACTTTAAAAATCCCATGATTTGAAAGCATCCTTTTGTTTGTGTGTTCAATGAAGGATTCCAGGTGCTTTGTGGACTCCTGGCTCTCTGTGAGTCCTCAGTTGCAGAAAACACCATAGACACAAATCCTTCAGTTGCACATAGTAGTGTTCTGGAGGTGGAAAATTCTGTTGCACAAAATACGTCGTAAATATGTCAGAAAGCTGTCCAATCAGTTTGTGGCCTCATCCATCTACCTTTTGTTTTGTATCTTTTGGTTTGATGATACAAATGCCATCGTGAATGCTAAGTTAACCATGACCTAAAAATGCCTTGCTGAAATATCTTTAAGAAATGTATGCTTCAATTTGAACCAAGAGAACTGAACTACAAGTGTGAACACAGCCTTTTATTCACCAAAAAAGAGATAATCCTGATTTGATCTGTGTCCGGGTCATTCTGAGCATATTTAAAAAGATTTGTATTAGCCAAAATATAGCAATTTTTTCTTTACTGGACACATTTGTGTCTTAAGCACCAGGATGTCATTGTTAGCGTTCTCCTCAATAAGTTGGTAGTTTTGATTTTAGCCAAGCCGTAAACTGATAAAGTGTTTTTGCATCCTTGGTCATCTTGAGCATCCAAATGTTTGTGTTGGTATTTTGTAGGGAAGTATATGAGATGCACTTATGTTTGAACAAACCAACACTAGCTAATACAAACACAGAGATTCCACATAACTTTTAGAGAACAGATAGCTCAGATGTCGTAGGTGCTGAAGTAGCCGCTAACAGCTGTTGACTCTACCTGGCTCGGTTCTTCAGTGTTCCTTGCTGCTGTTGCGCTTTGCTCACTGCAGCAGGGAGGGACCAAAACCAAACTTGGCAAGTATCCACCTAGGTAGTCCCTCGTCAGAATGGCCTCCACCGGGTGCAGTTCTGTCAGATGCTGTGTGCGGTTCTGCTTAGGTCATGTGTGGCCATCCTTTTAAATATTTAATTGGCTTACTGGGAATGGGCTGGGTAGGGACCCTCATTTGTTTTTGCAGCCAGTCTATTGACACGCGAGATGCTTCAGGGTTCAGATTGAAGATGTTTGTGCTACAGATGAGAAACTTTAGAGATTCCAGAACCTGACAGATGTATTTTGAAATTGAGTTTTGAATATTGACTAAATATAGTCATACTCTTATAGTCTTAATTTCTTCATATATTTTGAAAGCATTTCAGTGACTCTGTATGTTGGATGTAACTTTTTGGAGGTGAACTCCTTCAGTTCAAAAACTAGAGACCTTTTCAATTGCAAATTGTGAATTAAGTTCTGATTTCTGCTTATTAATGTGACTAAACAATCAAAGACAATGTGAAAACAGAAAGCAAAATTAAATACTGGCACCATGGGAATTATCTTTCGCCCTGCAGATGTCCTCTTTGTCCAGACAAATGGTCTTCACAAGTCTAATAAGAACAACTCAGTGGATCCTATAGAACATGCCTGATTGATCCCTTACCCTACATGTTTTTGGGTTCAGTAAACTAATACAGTATGTTAAATGGAAGAGATAACTGACAGGTATTTAAGAAGATGTGCTGCAAAATATGATACTTAATATTGGCATGTTTAATATTATTTAAAGCGTTATTTAGAAGTATAGTTATAACTCTAACCCTAACCTTTCCACAGACTCTAGAGGATTAAATGCAGTGTTTATAGTTAGCTATGGAAAGAATTGCTATGCAATAAAATTAAATGAAAGTGAGGCAATAGTGCTCCAGACAGAATACTAGGGACTAGGCAAAACTGATCTGGTGCTTGAAAAGTCCCTGCCCTCTAACTGACTGTTTTTGCAGGGAACAACGTAAATATGCAGAAGCAAACAGTACTGTGTCTTCTGCTTCATGGGGACTTTAAGACAACATATATGTATTTAAATATTGAGAAATGCAACATTGATAAATATGGTCTTTTTTATCCAAAAGCCCTCCTATGAAATCTTCTTTATCTGTACTTCCTGTAAATACCTTGTTAATGCCTGCACACAATATCTGCACCACACAAAAACCACTGCTGTATGTATTCTCAAATTGTGAGATTGTTGGCCTTGAAAGCTGTTGGTGTGTTACACACTTTCTGCAACATACTTAAGTGTAATGGCAAACATTGTCTATCACCCCTGAGCAGTTCATGTTTGCTTATTACGTATTTTTGAAACAATACTCCATGCTTCACTCTTTTTTGCTGCTAAGTGCATGTGATGATGACGATGCATATATTCAGGATGCCTGGAGTCGACACTACTAATACCTGCTTCTATTGCCTAATGTTCATGTCTCTTAAAATCTGTTGGTTTGTGTGTCTGCACCTGTCCATCGTTTTGTTATCTGTGTTCTTCCCTCTTCACTCCAACTTCCCTACCCTCCTTTTTTATCTTCTCTCTTTGCATCAAGCCTTTCTCTCTCTCTCTTTCTCTCCTTTGAATCTCATTCTTCATTCATGTCTGACCCTCTCGCATGCTCCTTTTTTGCTATCTTCCCTTCTGTCTCTGCTGTTTGATAGTGACGCAGTTATCAGGCTGTCAATTCTAATCTTGTCTTTCCAGTGCAGAGCTGTCCATTCAGAATTGCAGCGGCCTCCTTCTCCTTATCTCTTTGCTCATATACAACACCCCTTCCATTTCTTGCTCTCTCACTCTATCTCTCTCTCCTCCCTCTCACTCCAGCCTCTCACTCTCACCTCCTTCTCTCTTTCTCTCTCTCTCTCTCGGATGAGTTGCGGACTACTTAATCACATCACATTTTGTTCCTTTTTTGAAATGAATGTGCTCATATCTGAATAAAGTTTAAAAATATTTAGAACAAGTTGAACTTTTGAAAACTCACTTAGTTGAGTTCAAAATCCGAAACCTGTGTAAACATTTGGAGTTAGTTAGTGAGACCGTAAATGCTGTACAGTTCAGAGTCTGGGTTATTATGATTAAATGACTCATCCCTAAAAGAAAAGAAAACGGGACTCTGAAGCCATGTAAATCCCAACTTTACTTGATTTTCAAACCCAGCCATTATAATAATTTGTAAATGATAGTATCAAAAAACAGTAATACAATAATAGTTCCATATTACCTTCCATTTAAATGAGCAGTGTGTCCTCATGTGTGGAGAAAATATTGTTATCCAAAAACAAATATATTTGTTTTTCTCTCAGGATAAGACATAGTTTAGAAGTTTAATACTTTATCCGTGGATTTGCATGTCCATATTTAACTATACAAAGTAATATATATGTTAATATAAATTGTATCAACTGTAGTATATAGCTATGCTATAAAAAGTGCATTTTTGTCTGTAGAAGTACATGGTCTATAATTGGGCTGTTAAGCAAATTTCTCAACCTTTCATTTACCTTTTTCACATTTCGTCAACTTCTGCTTTTGGAATATGTGGATTTCTCTCAGATCTGATAGGTCTCCTTTGTTTGTTTGTTTTATAAGTGTAGCTTTTATTGCATTTCCATTGGCAGTTTTTAGACCAAATATGTCAGTGGTTTGGCCCGTATGTTTAAGTTTCCTGTAAATATTTAATTCTTATAAGGACAGCGAGCCTTGAAAGCTTTACTTTTCAGCCTAATATTTATAAGACAAATCTTTCAATATGGGGCAAAATATATCAACCTGACTTAAGATGCTCTACTTTGCTCTTTCTTGTTAGAAAGATAACTTCCCAGACTCAAGGGAATGCCATTTCAAACTTCATGAAAATTTTTTTTACAATAGATATCTGACAGAAATTAATAAAATGTCCAACAGTCTGAAATATAAATAGCAACCACCAGGAATCAATGTCAGCACATCAGAATCAAAGACATATTTTACAGACTCACTATTTTGCATCAAGCATTTTGATATAAATCTACCAAAGAAGAGGAGCAGATACCCATCATCCCCCAACATTGGCAGAAAACAGACCATCGAGGGCAATGCAGCCACAAAGGTGTTTTATGAATAAGGGATGCGACTTATTCAACGGCTATGATAATCACCTGAATAAGAAAACGGAAGAAAATAAGCTTGGTGCTGGAATGTGATGTGTGACATATGCACTGTGAATACTTGTTTATCCATCATTGGTCACTTTTGAGGAAAAACACAGAGATTTTTTGTTATGAATATAAATTAAAATATTTCTATATACAATATTTGTGTAATTGTGTTCATATAGTATTCATCTATTACGATTGACAATACTACATTTTTATTGAGCTCGTGAACCCCACAGAGTTGCTGCAATATACAAACACACACAATAATAACTTTGAGACATTAAAAAAAAAAAACAAGTGAAAGATTTATAGCAAGTTGAAAAAACTTCTCAGATATAAATTATTTTTTTCATAGAATAATTGAGGAACGTATTCATATGAAAGAGTATCGCTTGTTGCTGATTATCATTAGTCCACCCTCTGGAAGAATATATGAGAATGTTCCTGGAGATTTTTTAGCCTTCTTTTTTTTCTATTCTTTAAATCCACTAGCCCTACCTTCGGTTTATTCTATAATCTCTTCAAAGGCTAACGTGGACCAGATGTCGTTTCAAATTCCTGTCTTCTGCTTCCTTGCGAGAGATGATTATTTTCTAATGAAACCATGAATATTCCCGCACACACAAGCTTACCTGCAAGCATTGAAACAGACAAGCTTTACCTTTACCTCCATCCATTCATTTCTGCCCACCATTTTCAAGTTTTTTTTAGTTACCAATAATGGTCCCAAACCTTGAATTTTGATTAGCTCATTTCATGCTGGATAGAATTAAGAGTTTTGTTTGTGTTGTGTTGTTTCAAAGGTAATAAGTTCCTGTTTCCCAAATGACAGCAAAAGAGGAAAACATTGCTTTTTCTTAATCCTGTGAAAATTATGCATTAGATGAATGTGAACATGTTTAAAGGTCCTCTAGTTGCTGTTTGATACTCGGACAGGGGCAAATCTTTTTTCATGTTTTTTTTCTGCTGAGTTTTAACACTGAAACCCAGGATTACTGAATCATGAAAGAGAACATTCAAAGCTGTTGAAAATTTCTGAAATGCACCCTGATGAAATAGGAACTTGGCCTTGGAGATGGGCTCTCTTTGCCTCAACCGTAAATAGTGGACATAAATATCCTTCATTTGACATAATACTGATGTATTTCATTACATTTTCAGTATGTCATTATATCTTCTATTATATGGATGGAAATTGGATTGTAATTTCCTGCCTTTATAGTAACCAAGAAATCAGGTTAACTGATGTTTCACCTATACTAATGGCAACATCAAGCCATCACTTCTTTCTTGCCATCCTCCCTCAGCTGCACCTCTTCTCTCCCTCTCTCCTTATCTTTCTCTCACTCCCCTCTCCCTTTCCTGTCCCCCTTTCTCCCATGCTTGATGTTCTCTCCTCAGAAAAGGAGGCAATTTCCATATAGAATCACAACCAAGATCAGGTGACCTGGAATTGACTCCCCATCAAAGCCCCAGCACAGAAAATGAAAATGTATTCATGTGTATTCCATCGAGTGCATTGTACAGATGTGAGCAGCTTTTGCTTCCTCAAAATGAAGTGAGATTGAAGTATGTTATTGCTGACAAACCAACTGGGCTATGAAAAATATAGATGTAATCCTTTTTGTATGGCATTTTCAAAAAATTAAAGTGAATGCTTTGTGATATACGGGAAATAGAGTATTTTTAGGAAAGCCAGAAAATATCAAAAAATTAAAGAAAATAATAATTCTGCCAATGTGCAAGTGTAACTGATGACAACGGGGATTTTAGTTTATCAAAGAGTTTGTCTGTCTGTGACCATGTTTTGCCCCAGAACCACACTTTTGAGACATCTGGCTATCTTATTCCACTGACGTACCGATGGTCTTCATTCTCTCTTATCCGTAAACTGATCTACATGTTCTCAGAACTTTACTTTCCCTCTGTCCAGTGTTTACTGAAGGTTTTTATTTGGCTATGTTGCTTATGTTAAACAACCATTGCTCTGCGGTTAATGTTGATCATTCACTGTCGGAAAAACATTGTATATCCAATTTATACACTATGCATACTGAAGACTCCTCATCTCTCTCTCTGTAATAGCTGCGGCAAAACATTTTCTTTTATTGATTGATGACCAGTTTTTATTGTCTCCCTTTCTCATGTCCTTTCGTCCTTTCTGCCGCCAGATAAACAGTGAGAAGCGAGCTGCAGCAGAAATGATGAAGCCAAAACCCAAACCACAAAAGAAGAAGAAGAAGAAGGATCCCAACGAGCCCCAGAAGCCCGTGTCAGCCTACGCACTCTTCTTCAGAGACACACAGGCAGCCATTAAGGGCCAAAACCCCAATGCCACCTTTGGAGACGTCTCCAAGATCGTGGCCTCCATGTGGGACAGCCTAGGAGAAGAGCAGAAGCAGGTATATATCAAAATATGGGGATGTGGAATAGCACGATTAATAAGGTGGGAACACACTGTAATGTCTAATTGTTGTGGTGATGTTTTTGACTTAGTCACGTGATGCAGCCAAGTTCTTTTACTGGGAAATAGCAAGGCACAGCTACCAGTGATGTCAACAGCTGAGCCCGGTTTTATTATGGTCTGCGTTATCATTTGAGCTGATTGCATATGAATAATAACCCCATGTTTTTGCTAGGTGTGTTAATTATTTCAAGTCAGAATCTCGGCTTAAATTCAATTAGAACCTGAAAAACCATGGATGGAAGCAGACATAGCATGACAGCTATATAAAACTAATAACAACAATTGAATAAAAATTTTACTGAAGCTTTACTCTGTATTCCAGGGTAAAGCTTTAGTTAGACATAAGAGTTGAGTAAACTAATGGTAGCTAGATTTCTTTCTTAGCATCGATAAAAAATGGCCTGCAGTTAATTAAACTTTTGAAAAATTATACCCCACCATACCCATACAGTTAACTGCCCAACCTTGTGATTGTGTCCACCTTTATCACAATCATAAGCCTTCAAACACTTAAAGCCCAGGTTCCCGTGGGAAGCTGTCTTTAATTAAAAACATGGAAAATATTGTAAATGAAAATTGCTCAGTTGATAAAAAATGAATACATTTTTGTGTGCTATAATATTGATTTATCTACAAATATATACAGTATTTTTTTTTTTTACTATTTTATACATGTAAAGTTTTAGGAGCATTTTCTAGGCACAGAGAGAAAACGGATTAGGGGTGCATGCATGAAGCCAAATGTACCCAGTTATATGAATACATTCTGGTACAACCATCAAACTGCAGGTACATAAGGCACATTGCTGGGATATACAGCTCACCTTAATGAGCTTCCTCCTCTCTTACTTAAAAGAATCTATCCAAGCATCCTCCCTCCCCGACTCTCATCAAAATGGTTTTCTTACTAAATTTAATTCAAATGAATGTGGGAGGGGAAGTGGGGGTGAATGTTCTTGCCGAACAGAAGCCTGTTAAACAGTGATACTAAAGTTGGATGTTTTGCAGACCAGAAATGGTCAATATTGGAAAAATACAAATGCACCTGCTGAGATTTCAGTAATCGATGATTGTTAGTTTTGTAGCCTGCAAAGCCCCCCCCTTTAAAGGCCAATAGATATTTTCCCACAGTCAAATAAACTCTCAACTGTCACAATGCAAAGTCTTCCACTGATGTTTTGATAGTCCTCTTGTGTCCATCACAATTTAGCCGAAAAAGTGTCAGTCATCTTCAATGCAAAAATATAAATCCCAAAAGCCCCCGGCTCAGGTACCGTCCATATTTCTCCCTCCCTCAAACCTCCATACATGCCTTGATCCCAGAATCATGCATCTTCATTGGCCCTCTAACAAACAGGGATGTGAGAAGATCTCATTTCCACACTCTTTATTTATATCTCTCTTCCCTATTTTGATCCTGCCTAGAATACAGAATCAGTGCTCGCCAACAATATCGCCCTGGCCTTGTATTTAACTGAAGGGCATCTCATATATCCAGGAGGGAAAGTCTATTGTTTTTTTCTTACTATTAATAATAATAGGTAGGAAATGCTAATGATGACAGTTTATTAGGGATCGTGAAGTTTTTTCTCAGAGGTTTGCGTTCAGGAAAGAATACTGTATTTAAATACCACATTTTAATATATGATGTGTGTAAGAACTGTCTGTTCTGAATGTGGAACACCTACTCTGAGGTGCACAAAAAAGATCGAATCAAAGTTAAACCAAATCTAAAAAACAAACAAACTGGGAAGTGATAATTACATATTTTTTGATCAATAATTTGATCATAAAATATAGGTCTGCTTTATATTTTGCATAATATAGTTAAACAATATATACATTTTAGGAATGTATATGTCATTGCTAAAGGAAAAAGGCAAGAAATAATATATAATATAATAATAGTTTTCTGAGTCATGTCTTGGTAAGAAATTAAATTTAGGAATCAGAATATATTTCAACAATAGTGCTAGCCCTAAAAAATAAATACCACATCTTACATGAAAAAGCATTATGCATACTTTGGTTTTTCTACAAAGAAAGTTGCTCTTGTTTGCTTTGCATAATAAGACATCATTTGGACTATAGCCTTAATCCCTCATTCCTCTGTGCAAAAACACACATGTATATAAACTCATACACCTCCTCATTTTTTTATGCAAACACAGTAGCAGCAGTTAGCTGCATGGCAACACAGATTCATACATCGCTGTAACAACATGGAGGGTGGTTTCAAACAAAACCCATACACAGGCGGGATCACATCCTAATGTTCCAAATGACAACAACCTTTCCGGTGTATCGCTAATGTCAGGATGCTTTGAGGAGTGTTATTGTGAAGCTGAATGGAGGGAGAAAGAGAGAGAGAGGGAGAGAGTGAAAAAAGTTCCAGTTCATTTCTCTAGGTGGATTGAAATGGAAATGATGTGTTGCTACAATAGAAGGAGACACATTGAGATGAGGGAGTTTTAGTGCTGTGATGAGGAAATAAAGATGTTCTGTACCATTGACTCTGATAGAAAGGGAAACATTAAACATGTGTGTGTCTATGGAATTGTGTGCGTGCTTTTTGTTATGTGTGTGCATATTGTGTTTGCATGATGTTTTTAAGAAACTGTTGTCTTCGTGCTTTCAGAGACAGACATGTGGTTCTGAGCATTTATGAGCCGGTCAACTTCTCCTCTCACCAGAAGCCTCTTGTTTGATTGTTTTTTTCCACAGGGGTACAAGAGAAAAACAGAGGCAGCTAAGAAGGAGTACCTGAAAGCTTTGGCCGC